>OZ005661.1:86418332-86789061 GCA_963930645.1 Salticus scenicus
TTAGTTTTTAGTTAGTTTAATTTTATTTTTCGTCTCCTGAAAAATCAAGATTATGGACTTAAATCCTTTATACTTATCAGTACAGATATATTCGAAGTAAATGAAGATCTTTGCCAATCAATTCGATGACACATTACCATTGGTTTTATTCGTGGTGAACAAAAGTTGGGTTTTGTATAAACAAAAGTTTAAGATGCTCTTTCCATACACAGTTTATACACATATATTAGACAATATAGCTTTATGATACATAAATTAATTTGAAAGTGTTATTCTTTTCCGATTCTTTTATTATTATTATTATTATTTTGTGCTATTTTAATAAGAAGGAAGCAACCTGAAGAAAATTATTATAGGGATATACAACAAGAAGAATAATTAAATAATCGTTAAAAAGAAAAATACATTTATTATTATAAAAAGAAAAAGAAAAAAAAAACTATTTATGATTTATACATGAATAACGCATTTTAGATTTGAGGTGCAAACAACGAAATTCTAATTTGAACATATTTAACCATTTAATTATTTCCTTTTGTTTGCTAAATTTGCAAATACAAGTCGTTAAATTTATTATACTTTTTTTTTTATTGCAAAGAAAACTCGTTAAAATTATTTTGCTATTATAAGCAATGAAATTTCAATTTGAACATATTTATTTAATTATTGTTTAAATTATAAATAAAAGTCGTCACATTTATTTTGCTATTATAAACAAAATTTCAATTTGAACATATTAATATAATTTCATTTTCTTTCTTTTTACTTTCCCTTACCCATAGGCTCGAGAAAGTATTGTTTTAGGTCAAATTTTCGAACGTGAGTTTTTGTTATATTTACATGTTCTGAGGTCCCCTGAATACGAAAATCATGTTTTTAGTGAATGGTCTGTCTGTGTGTCTGTTATCAGCATATCTCAAGAACAAATAGTAGCAGAAATTCCAAGCTCAGTATTCTAAATGTGTATCATATAGGGATACTACAGTAAGCTTTTCGTTGAGATGAAGCAAATGGTTCGTGTACAGAGACACTCAAAATTATTCAAATACATTACGTCTATGAGGGTAATTGCACGTAAGTAGAGTTTAACGTCTATAGACTGCACTAAACCAAATGAAACGAACATATATTTTTTGTAATAGAGACAGTCAACTGGAAAAAAAAATTGCGTATGTAGGAGCCTTGTCTCCCCTCTGGGGGGGGGGGGGGGAAGTCCCCCCTCGAGGGGAGTAAATTTTCATGATGGGTATCTTTCAAAAGAGCTCGCCAATACCTTTAAAACGAATGGTTGAACCATCGGTCTGCGATGATTTAAAATAAAGTTATCGATATTATTTTTTAATAACCGAATTAAATTCTTTATAAATGTAGGTTCATTAATGAAACGGGGAGTTGAGGGGGCCCGTAGCCCCCCTCACACAGAACTGATTATCATATAAAACTCTTCCGAAGCCTAACTTGAATTGTTTAACATAGGTTTACATAACAGTACTCGTTATCTTACCTCTTAATATCCAACCTGTATTTATAGCATTAAATTTCAGGGTAAGAGAAAGTCGTGTGAGTGACACACCAGATTATTTTTTTACTTTCTCTTACCCATAGGGTCGAGAAAGTATTGTTTTAGGGTTAAATTTTCGAACGTGAGTTTTTGTTATATTTACATGTTCTGAGGTCCTCTGAATACGAAAATCATGTTTTTAGCGAATGGTTTGTGTGCCTGTTATCAGCATATCTCAAGAACAAATAGTAGCAGAAATTCCAAACTCGGTATTGTAAATGTGTATCATATAAGGATGCTACACTAAGCTTTTCGTTGAGATGAAGCAAATGGTTCGTGTACAGGGACACTCAAAAGTATTCAAATACATTACGTCTGTGGGGGAAATTACAGGTAAATAGAGTTTAACATGTATAGACTGCACTAAACCAAGTGAAACGAATATATATATTGTGTAATAGAGATAGTCAACTGGGAAAAAAAATTGTGTATGTAGGAGCCTCGCCTCCTCACCTAGGGGGGGGGGGAAGTCCCCCCTCACAGGGAGTAAATTTTCATGATGGGTATCTTCTAAAAGAGGTCGCCAATACCTTTAAAACGAATGGTTGAACCATCGATCTGCGATAATTTAAAATAAAGTTAACATTTTTTTTCATTTTTAACTTTTTTTTTTTTTTTTTTTTTTTTTTTTAAATGTAATATTCAGAATAAATTCAACTTTCTTTTTTTTTCTTTTTCTTTTGGATATTTAGTGTTATACTACTTTTGTAATATGTAAACCGTGTGCATTTTCATGGAGGATGATTTTTTAAAATAATAATTTTAATAAATTGTTTTTACTGAGTGAATTTGTATAGGAAAATATAGAAGAAAGTCGTGTGGTGGCCACAACACACTAGTTATTTGTTGTTAGTGGATATGCTTTACTAATAATATTTTACCATTTCCAGGAAAGCTGTTCGGGAATAGAAATAAATTCCTCATGAAACGGGGGGTTGAGGTGGGCGGTAGCCCCCTTCACACAGAACTAATTATCTTATAAAACTCTTCTTAAGTCTAATTTGAATTGTTTAACATAGGTTTACATAACAGTACTTGTTATCTTACCTCTTAACCTCGTTATCTTACCTCTCTCCAACCTGTATTTATAGTATTAAATTTCAGGGTAAGAGAAAGTGTGAGTGACACACCCGTTTATTTTAATTGCAAAGAAAAGTTATATTTTCTTTGCAATAATTTTATTAATTCGTTAAAATTATTTTGCTATTATAAATAACGAAATTTCAATTTAAAAATATTTAAACTTTTTTTATTTACAAATAAAAGTCGTAAAATTTATTTTGCTATTATAGACAAAATTTTAATTTGGACATATTAAAATACTTTCCTTTTGTTTCTTTTCTCTCTCTCTCTCTCTCTTTTTTTTTTTTTTTTTTTTGGTTAAAATTACAAAAAAAAGTAGTTAACACTATTTTGCTATTATAAGCAATGAAATTCCAATTTGAACATATTTATTTATTTTTAATTACAAATAAAAGTCGTTAAATTAATTTTGACAATATAAACGAAATTTCAGTTTGAACACATTGAAATACTTTTTGTTAAAATTGCAAATAAATTTCGTTAAAATTATTTTGCTATTATAAACAAAATTTCAATTTGAACATATTGAAACAATTTTTCTTCTTCTTCTTCTTCTTCTTCTTCTTCTTTTTTTTTTTTTTGTTAAAATTGCAAATAAAAGTCTTTTAAATTATTTTGCTATTATAAACAACAAAATTTCAACTTAAACATATTTCAAAAATTTTTTTAATTGCAGATAAAAGCCGTTAAATTTGTTTTGCTGTTATAAACGAAATTTCAATTTGAACATATTGAAACACTTTTTTTTTTTGTTGTTAAAATTTCAAAGAGAAGTCGCTAAAATTATTTTAATATCATAAACAACGAAATTCCAATTTTAACAGATTTTTATTTATTTATTTATTTTGCTAAAACTGCAAATAAAAGTAGTTAAATTTGTTTTGCTATTATAAACGAAATTTTAATTTAAACGTATTGAAACCCATATATTTTTCTTTTAATTGTAAAGAAAAGTCATTAAAATTATTTTTGCTGTTATAAACAACGAAATTTCAATTTGAACATATTTAAACATTTTCTTTTCTTTTTTAATGGTAATTAAAAGCCGTTAAATTTGTTTTGCTGTTATAAACGAAATTTCAATTTGAACATATTGAAACACATATTTTGTGTGTGTTAAAATTTCAAAGAGAAGTCGTTAAAATTATTTTACTATCATAAACAACGAAATTCCAATTTGAACAGATTTTTATTTATTTATTTTGTTAAAACTGCAAATAAAAGTAAAATTTGTTTTGCTATTATAATTGAAATTTTAATTTAAACGTATTGAAACCCTTTTTTTTTATTGTAAAGAAAAGTCATTAAAATAATTTTTGCTGTTATAAACAACGAAATTTGAATTTGAACATATTTCAATTTTTTTTCTTTTTTAATGGTAATTAAAAGTCGTTAGATTTATTTTGCTATTATAAACGAAAATTCAATTTGAACATATTGAAACACTGTTTTTGTGTGTGTTAAAATTGCAAAGAGAAGTCGTTAAAATTATTTTACTATCATAAACAACGAAATTTCAATTTGGACAGATTTTTATTTATTTATTTATTTTGTTAAAACTGCAAATAAAAGTCGTTAAATTTGTTTTACTATTATAAACGAAATTTTAATTTAAACGTATTGAAACTCTTTTTTTTTTTTTTTTTGCTATTATAAACAACGAAATTTCAATTTGAACATATGTAATTTTTTTTTCTTTTTTCATTGTAATTAAAAGTCGTTAGATTTATTTCGCTATTATAAACGAAATTTGAATTTGAACATATTGAAACACTGTTTTTGTGTGTGTTAAAATTGCAAAGAGAAGTCGTTAAAATTATTTTACTATCATAAACAACGAAATTCTAATTTGAACATATTTTTATTTATTTATTTATTTTGTTAAAATTGCAAATGAAAGTCGTTAAATTTGTTTTGCTATTATAAACGAAATTTTAATTTAAACGTATTGAAACACTTTTTTTTTTTTAATTGCAAAGAAAAGTCATTAAAAGTTTTTTTGCTGTTATAAACAACGAAATTTTAATTTGAACATATTTAAAGATTTTTTTTTTTCTTTTTTATTTGTAAATTAAAAGTCGTTAGATTTATTTTGCTATTATAAACGAAATTTCAGTCTGAACATACTAAAGTGCTTTTTTTTTTTTTTTTTTTTTTTGTTAAAGATGTAAATAAAAGTCGTTAAATTTATATTGATCACTTTGGTAATCTAAACAAAATTCCAAATCGAACGCATGTAAACAATTTTTTATTTTATTTTATTTATTTATTTTTAATTTTACTTATTTATTTTTAATTTTGGGTAAAATTGCAAAGAAAAGTCATTCAAATTATTTTGTTAATCCAAACAATGTTACTATTTAGACGCATTTAAACAATTCTTTCCTTTTCTTTCTTTCTTTCTTTTTTCTTTCTTTCTTTTATTTTTTTCTTTCTTTCTTTTATTTTTTTTTCAAATGCAAAGAAAACATTTTAAAACAATTTTGTTAACAAAATTTTCATTGCTACACAATTAAACAGACATTTTCGTTATGTAACCAAAATTTTGTTTAAGCAACAAAATTTTTCTCCAAATATAAATATTGAGAAAATTATTTTTCTTTCATTTGTATTATAATGGAAAGCAAATTTCTACTTACACTCATTTTGTCGGTTTTCTAGGATGCAAGGGAGAAGAAGCAACAGCAGATAAGATAATCAAACTTCCAACTGCGGTCTTCTCGCGCCTCTGAGATTCCCTCTAAATTCGCAGGGAGAGTCGGGAAAAAGAAAACGGAGAAGATGCAACATTCCCACTGTCTCCTCGTCCCACAAATAGATTTCGTACAACCATTTTCGTATGCGATCACATGACCACCTTCTTTTACGCATCTTCGCAATTTGTTATGCATGTCTAAGAATAATTTTTAAGGAATTAAAAACGAGATCAAGTTTTTTCTGAACCTCCTGAATATGAAGTACATAAGGTAAACGCACCAGTAGTGGACCCTGTACCAGTAGTGGACACTTTTAATTTTAAACTCGGAAAATAAGCTACCTAAAAATTCTGAAGATTCGGGCAATGTTCAGGAAGGGAGTTATAGTCCTTTACTGTTAAACCCTTAAAAAAAAAATAACCAGGTCATTAGTTTTAAAATAATGTTAGTATAACTAAAAAAATTTGCACTTTTTGTCATTTTGCCGTTTTCTCCTTATCACTTTGCATAAGGAAATGAAATTTTATTTGCTCGCTCTCCACTTATTTTTAACTGATTTCTTCTACCTTTTGCTTTCATATGTCTAAAATAAGTATGCAGAATTCATTTATTGTGCTCTTTTTTAAATCTTGTATTAACACATAGTATTTTTATTTGTGTCCACTACAGGTGCCAAAAAATGTCATCATGAGAAATAGTGGACAACCTTGTCCACTACTGGCTCATGTGACTTTTAATGCCAGATCCAGTAGGGGACACAATTTTGTAATCTAGCAATTTTAGAGTTGAATTTTAAAGCAAAAATTCAAAGGGGTCCACTACTGGAACAAAAAAGGGTCCACTACTGGGTTTTTAGTGTGTCCACTACTGGCTCATTTTAAGCTCTTCAGATTTTTGATTTTTTACATATATAAATGGTACAATTAGCAATTTTCATAATACAGTCGTGTTAAGAAAGAGTTAGTAAAGGTGTGAAATATTAATTATTTTTTGAAACTCTAAAATTTAGGAAATTACACAAAAAATATCCGGAAAATGTCCTTAAAGTGTCCACTACTGGTGCGTTTACCTTACACACTATTAAAAATTTCAACAGAAAACTCTGTGTAACCTATTATCTTAAGTCTTGCGTAAAATTACAGAGAAAAATAAACGGAGATGTTATAAAACTTATTTTACACATTCCATTTAATAACTAATATTAATTTAATTAATTATTGGTGAGAATATATTTCGGACTTAGAATGCTTTTACTAAAGTAGAAACAGTAATTTTTAATTTTAATTAAAAAATGAAATAATAAAATTAGGTAAAAATACAGAATAAAGATTGAGAATCTCGATTATTCACTTTTAACTTAGAATTACTGTAAATTTACAGAGACTCTGGATAAATATTTACATTAAATTTACAGAAATTTTTAACAGTGCATATGTAAATATATATAATAAACTTATATATATTATACTTATTTATCTATATTAGATATGTATATAAGTTTGTATAATGACGTTTTTAAACAGAAAAAAGTATTCAAATGCAATTCTTTGCATTCTATTTATTGCTATATATAAATAAAATTGGTTGTCAAAATACCTCATTATGTTAGTCTAAAAAAATTACGTATTCTTTCATCAGTGCAACATTTAGAGGAACAATATTATATACATTTTGATTGTACATTAACAAATTTGCCAGCTTTTACAAGATTTCAATATTTTGAAACGTTTTGTCTGGAGACGATTTATTTCCCTTTTCTAAATTTCATTTCACGATTTATTAAGAAAATTGTTCTTTTAAAGATTGCATTTTCACGTAGTTTATCAATTAATTATTATGCATTTTTTCAAAATGAGAAAATTTACGCATGTTTTTTATTGATTGGCATACTCTCACATTTTTATAAGAATGTACTTAAAAATAAGTACAACTCTGTATATATATATATATATATGTATGTGCAACTAAATTTGTAAAAGAATAAAATAAGAAACATCAGAATAAAAATATAATCCTTGGTAAAAAAAAAAAAAAAAAAAAAAAAAAAGTCTAAATTGCTCATGAAAAATGTAATTTTTAGTAATTTTTCGAAGCATAATCAACACTATGCTATACTGGGAAGTTCAGAATTCATTTTTTATATTGTACTAAGAAAATGAATTACAATTTTTAGGACTTTAATGAGCTGAATGAGATAAGAAATCCCTGAATTTAGTTTTAGGAATGTTTTCCAAATTTTTTAACCCATATCATACCAAGCATTGAAAAAAAAAAAAAAAATTAATACAGTAGAACCTCAATTTATCGTTTTTCACGGGGTGCGTAAAAAAAAAAAAAAAAAAAAAAAAAAAAAAAATGACGAATGCGGGTTAAAGTCAAAACACGAAAAAGACAATGTTTATGGATTACACACAATGTATAGTTTACAACTAACAAAAACTAATTTGTTACTTTTCAAACTGTCAAAGAAATAAATCAGTGTTGTAGAACACTAAGTCAAATTTATTTTTAAAAATCAAAAATTTTGTGTTCGGGTTTTTGTTCCTTTTATAATTTAAACAGGGATTTTTCCAAATTTGTAACCTTTTTTTTTTTGTCCTTTTCTGTAATTTCATGTGCTTATAGTTTGGAAGAGCAGAATGGAGAAGAATTGCAGAAAATAGGGCAGTTTGGAATCAACTAATAGAGGCTTTCATCCTGCAGTGGACTGATAAAGGCTGAAAAGTGATTATTATGATGATATAAAAGTTCGTACATTTTTAATCGCCATAACTTTTAATCGCCATTTTAATCGCCATGCATAAAGTTCGTACATTTTTTAATCGCAATAATGAGTCATCGGCGTAAAAATTATCCTCTGTTTCTTCACCATTATTTTCATTTTTTTAAATCACACAATTCTTCTACACTTTAGGATACCGCACGTCGCAACGCCTTGATTAATGCAAATATCATTAAATTTTGTACCAGACGCATCCTTTGCTACACGCAACCACTCTTCATCTGCATTATCAGCATCATCATCATTTTCTTGCACTTTTGTTTGATATCCTTCATCACTTTTTTTCACGTAACCGCATTTCACGAAGCAATTTTCTGAATTACTAAAGAGCTACTTTCTGCCATGCTGAAATTACAAAATGAATAGATGGTCTGGAGACATGGCATCCCAATTTTGATCCCCAGTGGAAAGTGGGAAAAGAGTTATTTTTAGGATGAAAGAAGTAATTCCTATTTTTATGCCATATGGAACTGCTTGACCTTCAGAAGAAAATTTTTAGAAGGACTGGAGAAAATTTTTACAACGATGAATGCGGGAAAACGACTTTTTGATGCACGATACATGCGGGTTTCGTTAACATTATTTAACCCTTTGAAGCAGATTTCTCATCAAACATAATTTTTACACTTTTTTGATAGTTTTAAGTTATTTTAGATCTAAATAAGTGGAAAATGTTACATTTAAAATTTTAATTAATTTTGGTTCTAAAATATAGAGTGGGACACTGGTGTCCCTTTCTGTGTTAAAGGTAAATTCATCATGGGACACGGGCGTCCCTGAATAAATATTTTTACAAATTGCACTTATTTACAATTACTTAGATATAGGAGTAGCAATAATTCAATACTGATCTTTTTTAAATAATCAAATTTAATTAGAAATAAATTTTTGAAATTGGTTGATAAAATTTTTTCAAACTACTTTTATTTAACATTTTTATTTTAGTAAAAAATTTACTCTGATAATCTATTATATTTTTTATAGTAACTATTAGACTCTCTTTTATAATAAAAAACTATCATATAATAATAATATCCCGTTAGTAGTCACTAGTTGGTCGATTTGCCGCCCATTCTTATGTGTTGACAGATTTTTATTATTCGATAGCCACCAAAAATTTTTAGAAGTGGCATTTGATACACATAAAACGCGAATAAACTCGAAGAAACGTTGATCACATCACTTTTTAAAATTATTGGTGAGAGTAAAATAAAAAGTGCGCAATCTGTAATAGGTGGCGCTGTCTATAGCGACTACTAATGGGATATTTGTAATAAGAGCGTCAAGAAATAAATAAGCAAAAGGGACACCGGTGTCCCATCTGCGTCAAAGAGTTAAATGCAATTTGCGCAGGGACCATAGAAATAAAACGATCAATGCGGGAAAACGATGGATGCGGGAACGATAGATCGGGGTTTCACTGTATCTTCTTCAAATAAAATATAAAATATCTGTTTCTGAAAAAGAAACTACAAACTACAATATTGAATTTTGTATCGTGCCTAGTTTGTTCGCCTGACAAAGTGTCGTGGTTTTATTTTGATTCAAAACAATTTCTGGATTTTTTTTTTTTTTTTTTTTTTTTTTTTTTTATGGTACTTATACAATGATTTTACATGCTAGTGGATCTGTTGATCAGAGGCCTCAAAGTCCCGTTTGCAATGCTCATTAATTAGGAGTCCTTTTTTATTTATTCCACAATACTTAAAATAATTATACGTATACGTATGTATTATATCATTATTCATTACAGTGTGAATATTGCGATCTAATATTCATCTTTATTTTTACTATTCATGAGCATATTTTTATAATTTTTTTTATCTTTCTTGACGATTCCTAGTATGTGATATTGGTAACTTTTATGTCTGTTTTTTAAACGATTTAACACAACTTTATGCTATATTTTGGCAAATTAATTCACTTTATTATGTATATACATACATATATATAATTAATTCACTACATAAACAGATATACTTCTGACAGCGGCTCACGCCTCCCTCCTCCCCCAATCTCCGTTGTATTATATATATATATATCTGTACTGATAAGTATGAAGGATTTAAGTCCATATTCTTGATTTTTCATGAGACGAAAAATAAAGTTAAACTAACTAAAAACTAATCCTAAGAATCGATTAGGAAAAAGGGATTAGGTTGATTTATACTCTTTATACCATTCAGTGATTGTCAATCTTCATTTAATAAACGGAAAAAAATGAATTAAATATTTTATACTGAAGATTAATGCTATATTTCTGACTTGAATCTTTTTTTACCAATGGATTTTCTCAAAGACTAAATGACATGGATTCAAATCCTTTATACCAATCCATAGAAAAATTTTTTCTGAGTCTGACTATGTACTTAACTCAAAATCGACATTTTTGGACTTAAATCCTTTATACTTATCAGTACAGATATCTATTTCCTTCTAAGCCATAATCTTGTGTTGATTCCTTGTAACTAAGTACCAAATATGATGTCAAATGATTCCATAACGTATTGGAATTTTTGTGTGCAGCTCAGTAAACTAATTAATAATTCTGTATCAATCACTTACAACAAAAACCTTGCTGCTAAACAAAGAAAAAAGTTAAAATGACGATAATAATTAGTTCAAATAAATAAATGAATAAATAAATAAATAAGCAAGCAGGAAAAAATTAAAACTTAACGGAAAACCTTAAAAAATTAATTAATTAACATAGTAGTTATATGAACAAAACGTAGAAAATTGCGCTATTGTGGTTTAAAATGAGATTTGAGACTATTTACGAGTTAAGCAATTTTAAGGATATCACTAATTGTGTTAGATAATATTTCATACTAGTTGAAGATACAAATTAAAGTTAATTTCAATTTGATGTAATAATTTTACTATTATCTTAAACTTCTTCATACATAACCTTTCTTTTAAAATATACAATAGTAGTTATATGAACAAAACGTAGAAAATTGCGCTATTGTGGTTTAAAATGAGATTTGAGACTATTTACGAGTTAAGCAATTTTAAGGATATCACTAATTGTGTTAGATAATATTTCATACTAGTTGAAGATACAAATTAAAGTTAATTTCAATTTGATGTAATAATTTTACTATTATCTTAAACTTCTTCATACATAACCTTTCTTTTAAAATATACAATAGTAGTTATATGAACAAAACGTAGAAAATTGCGCTATTGTGGTTTAAAATGAGATTTGAGACTATTTACGAGTTAAGCAATTTTAAGGATATCACTAATTGTGTTAGATAATATTTCATACTAGTTGAAGATACAAATTAAAGTTAATTTCAATTTGATGTAATAATTTTACTATTATCTTAAACTTCTTCATACATAACCTTTCTTTTAAAATATACAATAGTAGTTATATGAACAAAACGTAGAAAATTGCGCTATTGTGGTTTAAAATGAGATTTGAGACTATTTACGAGTTAAGCAAATTTAAGGATATCACTAATTGTGTTAGATAATATTTCATATTATTTGAAGATACAAATTAAAATTAATTTCAATTTGATGAAATAATTTTACTATTATCTTAAACTTCTTCATACATAACCTTACTTTTAAATATACAATTACCGTGATGTTAATTTAAATTTATGTTGAATTTAAAGCTGAGATAGTTATGAAAATTTATAAATTTTACATAGTAGTGTTAAATATTATAGAATATGGTTTTGTTTTATTTTTTACCTGTTTCCACAGGGTGGCGTCAGGCCAAATTTTTCTCTGATTCTTCCTCCAGTATTTTTCTTTCGGAATTTTTAGTAGTAAGTTTGCTTGATTAATTAAATAAAAAATTATTATATAAATATACTGGTGGAAGAATCAGGGGAGAAAGTCGGGTCTGTCACCATCCTGATCCAGAAGACTTTTAATTCAAATCTTTTTAACTCTGTTGCTACTTTTTTTTTTTTTTTTTTCCCCGCCGTGTTCTTTCCGTGCTCTTTTCTCTGCTTCTTCCTTCTTTTTATTTCGGGAATGTAAGTCAAAACAGCTGATTTAGTTCATAAACATAAAAAACAATAAGAAATAAATGAGAAATTTAAAAGCTACAATCGCAAGATATACTTTGTTTACCATTTGCCAAAGATTTTAAATAGCTGCATCTCTACTAAAAATAAAATTGGCTATGTGTATTTGAATCTGTTAGTTATCCAACCTGTTTTCACATAGAAATGATTGACCTCGATCTACCGAATTTTGTACACAGGTACAACTAAAAATTTTTTATAGTGTACGAAGCTCGATTTCTGATTTTATTATTGAGTTATTTTATATTTTCCATAATCTTTGGAAAATTACATAATGTTTGTTTCTAATTACGTAAAGTTAATTCCTTGTAATGTTTTATATTATTTAGAGGAATTTTAATTTACATGTAAAAAATGAATATACAAAATAATAAAATAATAAAATAAATGAATAAAGTAAAATAAATAAAAATAAAAATAAATGAATAATTAAATTTGTGAAATTGGAGTTGTATTTAAAAAGAAAGAAAAAGAAAACATTCGTTTGTTTGCGTTTATTTTAAACAGATATAGATCTAAAAAATTAGCGAAAACAAATAATTTGTATTTGCTAATGTTATAACTTTCCAAACATATTGCTGTTTTAAAAATCCGTTTCGAATACAATAAAAAATATGATAATTTTCCTCCAGCAACCGCTCTCAGTAGATAGCAATTATTATGTAATAATTATAATGTATTGAATTATAATGTATGTATAATTATAATGTATGTATGAATGTATTCAATGTATTGAATTATAATGTATGTATGAATGTATTGAATTATAATGTATTGAATATGGTTTAGTCAATAGATACTAAATATACTCTTATTCGTGAATAAATATGAAGTATAAACATTTTGCTTTATCTAAAACTTAGGAAGAAAATGTAGTCAGAAGTTTAACGGCCCTCTTCACTTACCGTCGCCGGAAGCCCGAGCCAATGTTATTCTATGGGGAAATTTTCTTTACAAATAACTTATTAACTAATACATATTTTTAAATTCTGTTTTCACATTCAGAAAATTCCCAACTGTTAAATTAACGGACCTTTTTTAAAAATGTATTTTTTTAATTTTTAATATTTTATTTTGAAATTGCAAAATGAAAAAAAATCACATATTGAAAATTCGTATTTTCGAGCTTCAAAATAAAACATAAAAAATTTAAAAAATAATTTTTTGAAAAAGGTCCGTCAATTTAACAGTTGGGAATTTTCAGAATGTGAAAACAGAATTTAAAAATATGTATTACTTAATAAGTTATTTGTAAAGAAAAATTTTCCATAGAATAGCATTAGCTTCGGCTTCCGACGACGGTGAGTGAAGATGGCCCTTAAGGCGAATTTATCAGAAAATGTACGGATTAATAAGGAAAAATTACTGTCTAATAGAAATTCTGATAATAGCAAATTCTTGGGTGAGAATTAAAAGGCGCAATAAGAATCATAAAAAGTAAGATGCTGGTGATATTTCAGAAGACTAGCATTTTATGAAAGATTCGAAATTAGATCACCTCTACCTTATACTAAAGCCGAGTTTTAATATTTTTTCTTTACAGTTAAACACGATTTTATCAATAAAAATATCAATAAATGCATATACAGCGAATATCATATTCAATTTTCATGTTCGTTTGTATATTTTTAAAAAAGGAAAAGCAAAAGAAAAATAAAGGGAAAAAAAAAGAAAAAGAAAAGTTAATACAGGAAGGAAAAACGAGTTTTAATTTATCATTTGAAGACCAGTGTATCTTCACCTATCTGTCATGCATCTATAACACCACTCTTCACGAATAATTTTCTTTTCTAAAATTTTAAAAAATTTTTCATGTCTTCGAAAGCTTACTTTTGAGAAAAAATGAAGTAATATCAGTTTTAAAATTATTGCTAATGTTGAAGTTCTAGAAAATTCGATTAATTGTTCGATCGATAATGGACCTGCCATCTAAATTTTGTGTTCATGCATTTATTTGTTTAAAAATCCTGCACAAAAGAGGGAAACGAGAAAACAGGTTGTGTTGTGACTTCTAATTGGGGCAATTTTTGTGGGCGAAAGGACTTGAATAAAAAAATATTCATGAAGAAATGGGAAGTGCTATAGCATCCACCTTACAGCCCAGACTTAGCCCCAAGCGATTTTCATCTGTTTGGCCCCATGAAACAACATCTTGGAGCAAACAATTTGCAGTTGACGACGACGTTCAACATGAAGTCCTACTGTGGATGAGACATTAACCCAACGAATTTTATGCAGCTGGAATTGGGGCTCTGATAAAACGATGGGATAAGTGCATCAACGTTGCTGGAGATTATGTGGAAAAATAAAAATTATTTTCAAGTGATTATCATTTTAAATTACTTTTTATTCTCTTTTGTGACTTACTTAATGACTTTTCCTCGTATATATATATATATATATATATGAAATATTTTTAAAATTCACTCCTTTAACACGTTCGCTGCCGATCCCGCGCTAGCGCGGGATGTGACGTATTCCTTTACAAGTGAAAGTTTACTTTAGGCTGCCGCTTGGCGAAATTTCGTAAATCGCCAAGACGGCGCCATTACGCATTGTGTTCCGAATAGCAACCCTCCACCGGCGGCGTACGATCGAACTCCGGCGAACTAACCTAACAAAAAAAAAAAAAAAAAAAATACATCGGGAAAAAAAAAATATCATATTAAAAAAAAAAAAAACTGAGAACAAAAGAAAATTTTTCATAAAATAGAATAAAAAAAAATTATGTAATAATTACGAATTCATAACTAATCACAAATAAAAGAATAAAACTTAGATCATACAATTACACCAAATGTTAAAGTACCACCAAGCTAACACGAAGTTGTACACCAAAATTCGGTTAATCGATGTGATCTAAGCGACACTACAGTTTCTGGGGACGTGGGGACAACCTTTATTTAAAGGCATTTTTCTACGTTTCCAAAAGTTGTATAAAGTAAATGATTTATCATTAATATTTTATTTATACTCCTCATTTGTTAGAAATAAAAAAAAAATACATCCGCAACTGAATAATTATAGCAAATTTTAACGGTTCTCTATATTAATAGTACTCTGATCTGTTTACCCTCTAATCTATACCCCTATCCCAAAATGCATGAGATTAAAAAATATGCAAAATTTCGTACTGTAGCCATCAGTATTGGCATGAAATTAAAAAATATACCTCTAAAATTCCAAAGTACCTCTTAAATTCAAATTTTCCTTCCGTGAAGGATGAAAATTTTGATGGTATGTTTCCAGACCACCTCGAGAGGTAGCTGAGACCGTTGCCAATTGTCCATTGTGCAGCATTAATGCGACGCAAAACTTAACCAACCTTAAATTCCAACATTTTTCAACCAGCCAAACAACACTAACGCAAACATCAGAAATATTCATATTTCAAAATAGATGGTTCGTTGGATTTTACATCACACTAGTGCTGCGCTATATGCAATTGGTGACGATCTGAAGGTCACCCCTAGAGGTGGTCCGGAAGCATGTCATCGAAATTTTGATCCTCCCGGAAGAATATTTCAAAATAGAATGCCTTCTCTCTTATAAAACACGTATCGTCGCTAAGTACGTGACGGAAGTGATGACGTCAGTGATTTAATATTTTATCTGCTTAGTACAAACGAAACTATTTGCTATGGAAATTTAACTTATTACCCATTAACTGCAGAATTTGCCTTTACCGAGCAAACGAATTTTCATACGTTTGACGTCATACTGCGTATAGAGTTCTAACAACCACGTGACTTTCTTCTTAGCAACCGTACTTTGCTGAAGAACAACGCTAATTTTTCCATGCCTTTGGAAGCGTAGTAGTAGAATTTTTTTATGCTTTTGCAAATACATTTACAACACTGTGTTACAATAAATTTGTAACACTATTCCTCATTGATAAAATGGGTCAGTGAGGTCAACTGTCCCTCAGAAAACCACAGATTATCATACAGATAGGACAGTGAAGCTAAAACGCGAACCGGAAATATAGTAGCACCACTAGTGTCAACAGAGGGGAACTAGAAGTGGTAAGTCTACATGAATAACATCTTTGATCGAAAGTTGTTTTTCTATTTCGCGAGTAGTTAGTAGCAGGTTGGTATGGGAAGTTTTCTTTTTCTTCACTTTCTATTGTTTTTGAATTCACAAAATTATCCTCAAAACATTCACAACTATTCTTCTAAGAAATAAAAATTAATTTTTATAATGTTTAAAAATATGCTTTGTCAAACATATTCATATTCAAGTACAAATTAAAATTACAAACTGTAATTCTGAAATAGCAGTATGAAAGCATTAAGTATTTAACGTTGCTTGGTTTAAATAATACAAATGCTTTAAAATGAAAAAATGTTTTTATTTTATGTATATTCAAAGTTTATTTTCTTAATATTTAGCACTTGCTTCTTAAAATAAATTGCTTTTAACAATCAAGTTTGTAAGCAATAATAAAGTTGCCAAACTAAAACGTATGTGCAGTTTTCTTTCCTTCAATTTTTCTACTACTTTTAAATTCACAAAATCATAACATTCACAGCTATTTTCTAAGAAATAAAACTAATTTTTATTATGTTTGAAAATAAATTTTGCCAAACACATTCGTGTTCAAGTGTACAAATTAATATAACAAACTGTAATGCTGAAATAGCAGTATGGATTAAAATCTTAAATATTTAACATTGCTTGGTTCAAATAATACAAAATGCTTTAAAATGAAAAAAATATTTCAGGTTTATATATATTTTCGAAATTTATTTGCTTAATATTTAGTACTTGCTTCTTAAAATAAATTGCTTTCGACAATCAATTTCGTAAACAATAACAAAATTGCCAAATGTAAACATCGATACAATGGTTAGTTGTTTGGATGTTGGATTTAACGTTGCATTAATATTACAATGAATATAGATACAATAAAAATAAGATGAGCGATTGCGTAAGCTGGAGAGCTCGAGAAACTTACAGCCGTTGACAATAGGGTCGTTGCAGTCAAATTTTAATTACCGAAGAATATACGGGAGTGTCCTATCTGTATAATAATCTGTGCAGCAAACATGTTCGTGACGTCATCTGTTAGAACTCTATTGACGTAACACATTATGCAAACAAGCAAAGGTAAACACAAAGCCCATAACATCTGGCGATATAGCGCTCTTGTGAAATACGCCAAACATAATCGGCAGGTTAAAGGAAAAAAACGCCGTTTCAAATATTAGTCACGTGAGATCGGCAGCAAACGTGTTAATAGTAGTTTTCCAGAACTGTCAAATTCTGTGATTAAATAAGAAGAAAATATATTTATAGAAATAGTGATATATATAAGGTAGGTGAACCAAAGGTGGCCAGTGTTCCTAAGGGAGCCCACCCCACTAAAAAAGTTTTAATTAAATTTTTAATCACAAAATGGTGCTACTGTATTATAAATCATGTATCCTCAGGTTATGTGACTGAATTTGAAGAGATTATCCTGATCGACTGCCATTGTATGCAGTAATTTCACTTTAGAGGAGTAGATGTTCTAATTTCCAGGTAAGAAGGTATTTCAATTTTTATGTGTTTAAATTCTAAGAAATTTGAACTGTAATATGTTTTTTAAAATGCTGTTTTTCTTTCTCTTTAACCGCATTAACTTCATTTCTAATAAATTTATCAGATTAAAAGTTTAATGCCATGCCAATGGCGACCTTATGCATGTTCTCAAGGTGGCCCAGATGTCGGGAAACCTTGTGACACATGGATAACTTAGCAAATAAATACCCAAATTAATGTAATAAGAGTAAATTTCAAAAATTCTGCTTAAATATCTAAAGAAAACTTATTATCATTTATTCTCCAACAATTTCCACACTATTGAGAATACTACAGATCTGCTGAAAGAAACCAAATGAATCCCAGAATAGAAGTCCTGAACTATTTTGCACAAAAAGTGGTTGAAAGTCCTTTTTTATCGAAATATAAGATAAATAAGAAGAAAATCTGAAAAAAATAAAAATAAATAAATAAATAAATAAATAAAATAATATATATATATATATATAATCATTTTGATAGTAGAAGCAAAGAATGAGAACGAAGAATAGTTAGTCAAACAATTCACCAAAGAGACATACACACGTCAAACAAAGCAACAAGATTTTCCAAATTGAATCAATTATCAAGTTCAACAATAGCACTAACGCCAATCCACTGTACAACCATACCTGTTGAAAATTGAAATAGGACCGTGTAATTAAACTCTGATGAAAAGAAGGTTGACTCTAGGACAATATTTGAAGGTGAAAAAAGAGAACTCTGTAATGAACAATAATGACACATTAAGTACAGTACAAGCCAAGCAACAAACACAAGGTCACCAAAACCACAAAAAACAATAAGAATGAAAAATTTCTCTATGTACGAACAACTCAGAAAGGTGAAAAAAGATTAAATCAGATTAAAAGTTTAATGCCATGCCAATGGCGACCTTATGCATGTTCTCAAGGTGGCCCAGATGTCGGGAAACCTTGTGACACATGGATAACTTAGCAAATAAATACCCAAATTAATGTAATAAGAGTAAATTTCAAAAATTCTGCTTAAATATCTAAAGAAAACTTATTATCATTTATTCTCCAACAATTTCCACACTATTGAGAATACTACAGATCTGCTGAAAGAAACCAAATGAATCCCAGAATAGAAGTCCTGAACTATTTTGCACAAAAAGTGGTTGAAAGTCCTTTTTTATCGAAATATAAGATAAATAAGAAGAAAATCTGAAAAAAATAAAAATAAATAAATAAATAAATAAATAAAATAATATATATATATATATATAATCATTTTGATAGTAGAAGCAAAGAATGAGAACGAAGAATAGTTAGTCAAACAATTCACCAAAGAGACATACACACGTCAAACAAAGCAACAAGATTTTCCAAATTGAATCAATTATCAAGTTCAACAATAGCACTAACGCCAATCCACTGTACAACCATACCTGTTGAAAATTGAAATAGGACCGTGTAATTAAACTCTGATGAAAAGAAGGTTGACTCTAGGACAATATTTGAAGGTGAAAAAAGAGAACTCTGTAATGAACAATAATGACACATTAAGTACAGTACAAGCCAAGCAACAAACACAAGGTCACCAAAACCACAAAAAACAATAAGAATGAAAAATTTCTCTATGTACGAACAACTCAGAAAGGTGAAAAAAAAATAAAAATAAAATAAAAGTTCATCAGGGGATGAAATACACATTTTTAAAGGAACCGAATTTAATTTATAACAGCCGCAAAACAAACGATACAACAAGCCAACTCAACCAAATCCCAACAGAAAAACTCAAACCAAATCGAAATCCAGGGAAAATAAATAAATAAATAAAAAACGTTTTAATCGCATTTTAAAAATGCTTTCACTATAATGGGCCACCTTTGGAACACTATGCGTTAAAGTGGCCCACAAGCTACAGTTTTCAAATTGCGTTATAAAAATACATCCTTTTATAGTAAAAGAAAAGAACCAAAGAAACGTACACAGACCAAACAAAGTAACTAGATATCTTAAATTGATTAAATTTTTAAGATTAATAATAGTACTTACTCTTTAACTACATTTCTTGCGACCATGGAAGCCTCAGCGCAAGTGCGGATTCAACGAGTCCACTAGTAAAATAGGGAAGACAAGTTTTTCGTTGAGAGAAAATAAGCGATAAAGGAATACCGAATGACTGGATGTTTACGAAATTCAAACCTGTTGGTCAACTTGGAAACCCTCCAAGATTTTCGATTCGTCTTCACTGCTAGGCGTAGGAAACGTGGTTACACTATACTATAATTTTTAAGACTATAATACCTGTTGAAAATTAAATAGGACCGTGTAATAAGATTCTGAAGAATAGAAAGTTGACACTAGGATTAACGGGAAAAAAGAGAACAATGTTATGAAATGAACCTATAAATTTTGAGATGAGGAAAAGAATATCGGACCAAAAGAGAACAAAACTGAATTTTTTTCTTAAAAGCTCATAATGCTATAAGACGTTTTCAAGTGCTATCCTTATAGCATTGAGCGGAGAATTGTAGGTTTTCTATATGTATATATATCTATATATATATATCCCGAGGGTTGGCAGCTCTAGATTTGTAGGCCCATATTTCTCAAAATGAAATTACTTTACCACCTTTGAAACCTGGATTATCGCGTTTTATGCAGATTCTCTATTAAATCTATTTTCTAAACTTTTCCAAATTTAACGGTAATAATCCCCTCTTTATTAATTTTGTTCTCATTTCTAAAACCTGTTTTATTTTCCTTTTCGTAAAAAACCATTAATATATTACATAATTTTCTTTTAAATATAATGTGTATGAAACCCCGAGTACATTCTGTGCTGCACTACGCTTCCGGCCGTAATGAGCCAGTCAACATGTTTTTTTTTACTTTCTCTTACCCATAAGGTAGAGAAAGTATTGTTTTTGGCTCAAATTTTCGAGCGCGAGATTTTGTTATATTTACACGTTTTGAGGTCCCCTGAATACGAAAATCATGTTTTTAGCAAATGGTCTGTGTGTATGTCTGTGTGTCTGTCTGCATGTCTGTGTGTCTGTCTGTTATCAGCATATCTCAAAAACAAATTATGGCAGAAAGTTCAAACTTGGTATTCTAAATGTGTATCATATAGGGACGCTACAGTAAGCTTTTCGTTAAGATCAAGCAAATGGTTCGTGTACAGGGACAATCAAGAGAATTCTAATACATTACGTCTATGGGGGAAATTGCAGGAAAGTAGAGTTTAACGTCTATAGACTGCACTAAACCAAACGCAACGAATATATATATTTTTGTAATAGAGATAGTTAACTGGGAAAAAAAATTTGTGTATGTAGGAGCCTCGCCTCCCCCTCCTGGGGGGAAAGTCCCCCCTCGAGGACAGTAAATTTTCATGATGGGTATCTTTCAAAAGAGCTCGCCAATACCTTTAAAACGAATGGTTGAACCATCGATCTGCGATAATTTAAAGCAAAGTTATCGATTTTTTTTACTTTTAACGAAAAAAAAACTTAGAAAAAAAAAATCGTACTTTTTTTTTTTTTTTTTTTTTAAATATTGAGAATAAAATGGACTTTTTTTTGGACATTTGGTGTTATACTACTTCTCTAATATAGAAATCGTCTGCCTTATCATAAAAGATAATTTTTTTAATAATAATTTTAATAAATTATTTTTTAAAAAGAGAATTATTTTTTAATAACCGAATTAAATTCTATTTAAATGTAGGTGCATTAATGAAACTGGGGGTTGAGGGGGGCGGTAGCCCCCCTCACACAGAACTAATTATCGTATAAAACTCTTCAGAAGCCTAATATGAATTGTTTAACATAGGTTTACATAACAGTACTCGTTATCTTACCTATTAATCTGCAAGCTGTATTTATAGTATTAAATTTCAGGGTAAGAGAAAGTCGTGTGAGTGACACACTAGATTATTTAATCATGTAGTGCTTTCTCTCAGCGTTCAGTGGAATTATTCTTGTGCTCAGGCCCGTGTTGGGCACGAGAGGACTTGAGGGCTTATTCTTCCTGCACCTCCCAGACTGGGTCTTTCTTAATCCTATCTGTCGATTTAAGAAATTATTAAATAATTCCTTCTTCACAAAATAATAAAAATAAACTGAATTCACTAGATAAATATTTAAAATACATGTGTGACGTCTAATTTGGTTGTTATGACAATTTGCACGTTAAGAGAAACATACAGGCCCTGATAACCCAGTAGGCACTAGAAGCAAATGTGCTTCTCTTGGAAAATTTTGCAAAGGACGCAAATTAAGCAAAAAACGGGGCCCGGTCTGAAAACATTGTCCCATTATAGAAAGTCACAGTAAACCTTATTGAACAACTATCATTTCTATATTATATAGGAAATATGTAAATGAAGCTTTTACACGTGCATTTGCAATGGAATAATTTCATATATTGTGGTGAATACAAGTTTTCACCAGTTTACATCTTGATACTTATATTAAGCGAATTTACTTGTGTATATTTCAGCTAACTACAGATTTTAATGAAAAATTTATAAATTTTCCGGGGTGTTTATATGAGTCTTTAGACCAAGCAGTCAGTGGGGGCCTCAAATGGATTTGTGTTTTCCCTCAGTTGTAACGTTAATCGGGCCCTGGGAATATATTTGACTATTCACATATGGTATTTGAGGAAAAGCAAATGCATCTGCCTAATGGCATTCAACTTAGTATGAAGCTTGTCTTAGTACCCTGTGTCACCTATATGTTTCTGTTACGGTTTTCCTGATTAAATAAAATAAAAATTTCCAGTAGCCAAAAAAATATAAAATTGGCAACTGTGGATACATTGATATACTGTCGAAAACTGAAATGATATCCCCCCCCCCCTCTACGTCGGTTGTTGCTAATTAAACTGATAAATAAATATTTTCTATTTAAATTACGATTAAAATTTATTTTCAATTGATACGTTTTAAAAAAAAATCACATATACTTTATTAATATTTTCACGTTTCATTAATTTTCAATGGACGTAAAAGAAAGTTTATATATATATATATATATATATATGTGTGTGTGTGTGTGTGTGTGTGTGTGTGTGTGCGTCAAATATTCAACAAAACTCTAAATAATACACAAAGCTCATTTTTTAATAATTCAGATGAGTAATTGCATAGGAATTAAAAAATAAATAAATAAATAAATGTTAATTTGTAGTTGCAGTACAGCCCCGCTTATCTGAGGTAATGGGAACCGAGGGTACCTCAAATAATCGAAATCTCGGATAACACGGACTCTGTCGTAAATCGAGGGGGAATAGGGTTTAAAACGAATGAAAAAAAAAGGGGGGGGGGGGAGAAGGGAATGAAGTAAAATAATACATCTATTACATATTTAAATGTAGTCAGTTAAAAATGCAATACAATACATGCATACATAAATTATAAAAAAAAAAAAAAAACTGTACAGTAAAATTTCTTAATGTTATCGACGTCATTTGTCAAAGGCATGATTTGTCCACTGGGAACCACAATCATTTTCCTGACTACCTCGGTTAACCCGAAACTCGGATAGTCGGCGCTCGGATAACCGCGGCTTTACTGTATGTATTTCAAAATAACTTACATATTTAGAGCCAAAAATTACTTTAAATAACTTGCACTATGGAAGTTTCTGTTCACAACACAAATTAATTTTAAATTTAGAAACACTTCGGACTTTGAAATTGTGTCCGTAATTGGTACAATAATGCTGTTAGAAATGGCAATTGACAGTTTCTTGCTGGACAATTAAAAAAATACACTTGTCAAAACTAATGCAAAATTCTAATTTATGCAAAAGTTTCTTAACACGCCATAGAATTATAAACAATACAATACGTTTTAGAAGGTTAGAGGATTCCTTTATTCAGGAATGAACATTAAGACTAATAGCAGCAGGAACTATAGGAAATAAATAAAGAACTTTTACATTCAGGATGTACTTGTGCCCGCTTTTTTCGTCTAATGAAGGGTCATGCTACTTTTTATTTCATACAGAATTTTTTTGCAATTTATGGTGTTCCTATACATTTTTTTTTTTTAGTTATTACTTTTCAACATCAGTCTTTCGGTGTATTTTTTGCTGCTAGGATTTATGAGTGTGTGTTTACTCCTGAATCATGGTATCCTTGAATTTCGGTAAGGCATTATATTGCTAATAACACTGCTCGGCATGAAAATCGATTCTGACCTTCTGAATCCGAATATCACCACCATTTTGCCAAATCACCCACCCTTTTCTAGATACACCCCCTCCCTCATTTTTATCATCATTGTTTGGTAATTTTATACCCATCAGTTTCATTTGGAGAGGAACAATGATTATTTTAACCATTAAATGTCTTCTGACCTGAGGAGCTACAGAGGTAGAAAGTTCTAAAACACGAACATTTGTAGAAAGGAGGAAATTTGAGGGGACTTGTGCCCAGAAAACAAAAGAAAATTAATAAAAACAACCAGTTTCTGATTCTTTTTTTTTTTTTTTTTTTCCTTTTTCGCAATATTTCTCTTATTTTTTACATATTCCAGCTTCCATTTTGCCATTTTGTTACCAAAACACCCCACATAATAAAAAATTATACAGTGAAAATTTTTTCGAATTGTTGGTGAGTGGAGTAAAATCTCAAAGCCTTCAAAATGGTGGTCATATTCGGATTCAGGAGGTCATTTTACATAAGAATCTGCAAGAATGGTATCAGATCTCGAATTTTTTTTTTTTTTTTTTTTTTTTTTTTTTGCAGAGCAGTGTAAATGTTTGGTGTGTCAAGATACTTTTTAGGGCTCCTACAAACCGTATTTTCCAGAACCACTATTTTCTTACAATAGTTTCTCTCTTAATTAACTGTGAAAAGATAATGCAGAAAATTACTATTAAAAAGCACTAATAAAAAAAAGAAAAAAAAGGTTATATAAGGATTTTGATTTGTGATAATTTTGATTAAAAAATATTAATTTGCTGCTATTTTTAATGATTTACTAATTCATTTGTTTGAAATTCCGATATATGTTTTGTTTGACATAATCCATACGACTGAGCCCAAGCCAATTCAAAGGAGCAGTGATGAGAGATGAACGCCACTTACTGGGCATTATTCCAAGCAGACCCAGATTTTGAACCCAGATCTCTGCTGAACCAGTGAGCTAATTTTACACAAATTTTTAACTTCCTGTCGAACGAACGCATCTTTAATTGTGTTCATCTGAGACTGATTATATCGTATTTTTCTCGTATATCGATTTTAAAATTGATGTTACAGTTCACTTGGGACAGTTTACTTGTATTACTATTTACATTTTAAAAATATTTCACTGTCAATAAGCACATTTAAAATTACAATTAAGAAAATTATTAGTAAATTCCTGCTGTACTGAAATATAAACATTGTTTAAAATTAATAATTACGTAATTAACATTTAATATATAATAACAGGAGACTTGGCGTTGGAATATTAAAACCCGATTAAACTACAACGTCAGAAACGCCAAAGAAAAATATTGGAAATGCATACAGCTGTTTCGGTAGCCTACAGCGTACCGTCTTCAGTGCAAAAAGGATACCGTCTTCAGTGCAAAAAGATCCTTTTTGCACTGAAGACGGTACGCTGTAGGCTACCGAAACAGCTGTATTCATTTCCAATATTTTTCTTTGGCGTTTCTGACGTAGTAGTTTAATCGGGTTTTAATAACATTTAATATACTTTATAGTTTAGTTTATAATCATTCTTAATCATTCTTAATCATTCTTAATCGTTTCAACATTCGACAAACAAATGTTTGGGAGATTTCAGGTAAATTCGGATATCGCTTTCAACATTGCCGAGTTGTTTTTTGCATTACTTCCATTGCATGTAGTTTCTGCATTATTTTTATTGCACACTAGCGGGCTTCGTCCTCTTCGCTGGTCGCAATATGTAAATGAATTATCAAAATTTCATATCGATGTTAATAAATAAATAAATAAATAAATCTTAATAAATAAATAAATAAAAATAAAATAAATAAATAAATAAATTAAATAAATCATTGTAATCAGTAGAAACCGCAATAAAATATTAACCACTTCATTCAGTAGCGGATTTTCCCGCTTGCAACATAACAAATTCGGTTCCCCACTGCCCTCGGCAGTCCCTTATTCGCCTTTTACTTCCTCCTCCCCGCGGATAAACTTAGAAGTTTCGCAATATTCCATAAAAGTGCACATTGCGTGCACTTAACTAACACCCACACATCAAATTTCGTCATTCTGAAATAATTTGGAATAGAGTAAAACTTGAAAACGTGGTTTTTACCCCACCACCCCAAGGTGGAGAGTGGGTAATTTCGCAAAATGCTTTCCAATGAACGTTGAGTACACATAACTATTAAAAAAAAAAAAAAAAACGCTTAACCATCGCTTCACCATCAAAAAATCTCCGCCCTTAAGGGAGGAATGGGGGGAATTTTCCGAAATCTTTTTATACTACGTGTTTGATACGTATAACCAAGCCACATATAAAAAATTGCCTTTCTAAGATTATTTGGAGCACGCATTTATACTTGGAAACATGTTTTTTTGTCTACCGACCCCCAAGGGGTTTGTAAGGAGGAATTTCGCAAAATCCTTTGTAGTGTGTGTTGGGTACGCATAACCAATCGACTGATAAAAAACGTTTTCCTAAGATAATTTGGAGCAGAGTTACTCTGTTAAACGTGTCCCCCAACTGGCATTAAAAGGGGGTAAGGGGAAATTTTACACAGTCTTTTTATAGTGCGTGTTGGGTACGCATAACAAAACCACGCATAAAAATTAATCTTACTGAGATAATAAGAAACAAAGTTATGCTTGGAAAAATGTTTATTGTCCCCTCCCGCCTCCAAAGGAGGAAAGGGGTGAATTCCGCAAAATCCCGATTAGATACAAATGAACAACCCACACAGAAAAATACGTCACCTCAGCTCATGTAGATTCCCCAGGACAAATTTAGCGTTAAGAGGAGGGCGAGTGGTTGGGGGGGGGGGGTCTCGAATTTTTCTTGTAACTCCCTTCAGAAAACTAAAAATGGGTCTTTGGAAATATCCCCAAAAAGGCACATGCCATTTTCAGCATCTTTGCAGTATGATTAATAGAGTTCTATTCGTAATTCCATTTTGCAAAATATACCCCAAAAACCGTCCCTCCCCTCCCTCCCTTAAAAAAAAAAAAAAAAAAAAAAAAAAAAAAAAAAATAGAAAATTTCAAAATTGCACAAAACAGTTTTTTTTTTTTTTTTTTTTTTTTTGTGCTCATGTCTATAGTCTCCCCATGTGCAATTTCTTCACCGTGAAGTAATTTGAAGCTGAGTTATGCTTATAAACGTATTTTTGCCTCTCACTCTCCGGGGGTAGAACGGGCAGAATTTCGCAAAAATCTCGTGTCAGGGTCCATAAACCAATCTACACATCAAAATTTGTGTTCTTATCTCTCATAGATTCGCCACGCCTGTGTGGCGTAAAAAAAAAAAAAAAAAAGAAAAGAAAAGAAAGACAGAAAGGGAGTGGGTCTCGAATCCCCCCCCTCGTATCTCCGCTCCCCTAAAATAAAAAATCGCAAAAAAAAAGGGGGTTTTGAAAAATCCTAAAGACGCACAGCCGTTTTCAATATTTTTGTACTATTATGGGACGAGTTCTACTCAAAAATCAAGATTTTGCTAAATTTCTTGCCGAAAGTCGTCCCCCCCCCCCAGTAAAAATCCCAAGTACCAAAATCGCAGAAAATGGTTTTTCTTGTAGTTAAGTCTAGTCTTCCCATCTGCAATTTCTTCACTGTGAAGTAATTTGGAGCCGAGTTATGCTTATAAACGTGTTTTTGCCTTCTGTTCCCCCAGGGAAGGAACGGGGGGGGGGAAGAATTTCCCAAAATCCCGTCTGAGTAGGTGTCAAGGTCCTAAAGTCAACCTGCACACAAAAATTTGTGACACTTCTCCCGTAGAATCGCCCCGACTATGCTGAATCAGCGAATTAGTGAGTCAGTTAGTCTTTTACTAGCAGGCTACGCCCGCTTCGCTGGCCACTATATTTAAATGAATCTCCAAAAGAATTGGATCATTATTTATTTATCACATCACATTATAAATAAAAACTAAAATAATTACATTGAAATCGCTCTAGATCTCGCATCGGGTACTCACTGACTACGGCAGCTCTTTCTCTGCCCGCACTGTATCGGGAGCAGGTTCCCACTGCCTGCAGAAATCTCTTTCCTATATATTTCAATATGGGTATTTATTGACGATAGGTGGGTCTGCCATTATTTAAGAACTACGATTTTAAAGATAACTGTATCTCAGCGTCTATTAAATATTTTAGCTTTTGAACCAAGTATTTTATTGCTCATGCTATTTACACTGTATTACAATTTGATTCCGACCAATATAATGAAATAAAATAAAAAGTAGATTTTCTTTTAGAAGGAATTAAATACATAAAAAACAAATAAATTCCAATTAGTTTAATCCTTTCTACTATATACTACCATTATTTCCTGACAAATACTATAAATTAGAAAAAAAAAAAAAAAAAACCTTTTAAAGAAATTAAATTAACAAATGAAAAATAATTGTTGTTATACTACAAAAATTATACATAAACATAACTGTTATAAATACGTTTTTAAATTTTAAATTTAATATATTTAATTTTTTCTACTGCATTACCATTTTATTTTCAATAAATATAATAAATTAAAAAGAGAAAAAAGATTCGCCCTCAAATAAATGTATTAAATAAAAAATAAATTGCATAATATAGCCGTTGCTAAGATACGCAGACGATTACAATCGAAGAATAAATTCATGAAAAATGAAACATAAAAGTAAATGTTTAAAATCGAAAAAACATTAATTTAAAAAATTCAAATTCGAAATTCGAAAAAATCTCGATGAGGTGCACACCTGCAGGGTCCCAGGTACCTATATGCCAAATTTGGAAGCTCTGCGATCAGTAGTGTGTAATATTGTTCATGTTTAGATAAATGTATTTATTTTCCTGTTGGAAAAAAAAATAAACTCGTATTTTTTATTTATTTATTTATTTATTTATTTATTTGGCAACAATTAAATTATAGATTAAATTTAAATGGCTAATTTTTTGCTCTTGTTAGCTTATTATTTTCATATTTTTATTAATTAAAAGAAAACTAAACAGAAATTCGAAATTCTGACTTCGATGTGCACAATGATCCTTCGGGGGGCACCTTTGTGTTAAATCTCGTGACTGTCCGACCGAGCTACCGTTTTCGAGAACAGTGAAATATACAAATATTGCTCACTTAATAGTATAAGATATATATAGATAGAATAAATCATTGCTAAATATTAAAAGGTTGGTTGGTTGGGTTTTACGTCGGACTAGGGCTGCGCAGATGGGCAATTGGCGACGGTCTGGGACACACCCCTAGAGGTGGTCTGGAGACATGCCATCACAATTTTGATCCTTCACGGAAGGGATGGCTCTCCCGCTTCGGTGACCCCCAGAGGTGCGGCCCTAAATAAAAATAAATAAAATATTAAAAGGCCCAGAAATATTAAAAAGCCCTAAAATATTAAAAAGCCCTAAAATATTAAAAGGCCCTAAAATATTAAAAAGAGACTTGGCGTTAGATAAATAACCACAGATAAAGTTTTCAACGTATTGAAATGCCATAGGGAAAATGCAATTGCAGGCAGCTGTTTTGGTAGCATTGAGCGTATCGTCATCTGTGCATGAAGAAACGAAAGGAAAGTGTTATATACGAATGGAATAAATAATAAATAAATAAAGTAAATTTTAATGATAAAATCATGCACTGTATCTAAATAAATTGCTATTTCAAATATTTAATTCAGCGTTTTTTTTTTTTTTCTTATGTAATTTTAAAACGGTTTGAAATAAATTCTGTCACACTTATCCATCTCCTGTGAAATTTTTTTTGTTATCTAACAAATATTTTTCTGAGTTTTCCTCGACGAAATTGTATAATATTCATCGTTACTATAGGTACTGTTTTTCTCTCTTAATTATTTTTTATAGATTTTTTAATTTATCGTCATGTATGGCTTTATTATAATTTTTTTCAATCTTTAATATAATTATTATCTTCTAAAGTTATTACTTAAAAAAAATTTATTAATTTTAGAAGAAAATTACTATACCTTTCTAAATGTTCCTACTATTATTATATTAGAAAAAAAAAAAAAAAAATCTTACAAATACATGCGGTAACAAAAGTGTCCGAACACTAGCAAAAATTCCTATGTAAAAAAAGTACGCTTAATACAGTTCTGTTCTGCTAAATAAATCCTTGTCGAAGCCTGTTCTTAGACTGACTAAGAACAGGATTCGACAAGGATTTATTTAACAAAACAGTATTAAGTGTACTATTTTACATAGGAATTTTTGTTAGTGTTCGGACACTTTTGTTACCGACTGTACTATAAATAGCAAGTAACATTTTGTGTTAAAGTTACAAGTTATTTGTAACTTTTTGTGATGATTTTTTTTTCAGTTTTTTATTGATCGCCCTAACTCCAGTTGTGACTACATCGTTTGTTGAATGAAAGTGGGAAGACTAATAATGTTCTTTGTACAATCGAAGCTGAAGGCGTTTCTCCAATACTCCTTTAAACAGTAAAAAAAAAAAAAAAAAAAAAAAAAAAAAATGCCAGTTGAAAATTTAAGTATTGATGATATTTTTTGTGATATTTTAGTTTCTGTACATTAACTGTGTAATCACTATATCTCACATTGTGATAAGTTGGGAAATTTAATTTTGTAAATTTATTACAATTTGAATCTGAATTTCAAATTTTGTAGTTATCTTAATAGTTTAAAGAATATAAATGATATACGTTTTAGAGATTTAAAAAAAAAAAAAATCACTATTTTTCTGTGAAAATGTGATATATATCTTTGTAATTTCACCTAAGTTCATTTCAAAAACTACATTTTCTCAAAAAACGGCAAATGAGATATTTTTTCCTACCACTATTTTCATAGTAAAATGTTTACCGCATTTTTATCAGAGTTGCCAACTTTTTAAATGAATTCCGGATCATTTTTAGCCCCGCCTTCTTTTCGCCCCAGAATTTTTGTAGAATATTTCTTTCCAATGTGTGACAACGATTAAATAAGAAGAAAATCATACCTCAAAATTATTAGTATGAATATAAGGCGTGGTTAACAATGCTCCGGAATAAATTATAAAAGTTGACAACTCTCATTGTTATAGGTATGGATCGTGATTAAATGAGAGATAATTGTATAAAAATAGTAGTAGCAAAGAAAGCGAAAATTTCTAATCTCTGAAAATGTCCGAAAAAATAGGTGGAGAGTTTGAGCTCTAATTACGTTTCAATTGCATAAAATTGGCTGTATAAGACATACCCGTTAATATTTATAATTTATTCCGAATGGATGGATGGTTGGGTTTATATTTGGGTTATTTTAGTGCTGCGCAGATGGGCAATTAGCGACGGTCTGAGACACACCCCTAGAGGTGATCCGGAGACATGCCATCACAATTTTGATCCTACACGGAAGGGATGGTACTCCCACTTCGGTGACCCCTAGAGGTATAATTTTTGATGGGAACATGGAGGACATTGCGGCCACGACAGATTTTATGTGCACCAGCCACCATTAGTGTACACGACGGTCTTTGGCCGGCCGCAATCTTCCAATTACGAGGCCGGCGCTCTACCGACTGGGTAATTTATTCCGGAGTACTGAAAAATTACTCTCTTTTTTCCCACCAGTATGTTTTTTAAACATTTTTCTTATTTCATCGCAATTACATATTGGAGAAAATTTCGCTAAAATCGCATTGGTGTTAGAAAAGAGCGCGGCTAACTGTACTCCGGAATAAATTATAAATATTACCATGTATGTACTACAGGAAACTACTGTGTTAGGATTGCTTAAAAACAATTTTAAGGCTAAGTAAAATCTTCTATTGATTTTCTATTGATCAAATCTATTGATTAACCCTTTAACGTTCATTACATATTTTATTTTGAAAGTTTTTAAACTAAATTCAAAAATGGCTATTACAAGCGTAGATGACTGTAAATATGTACAAAGAGAGAGAGAGAGAGAGAGAGGAAAAAAAATTAATTTTCTAGAAATTTTTCGTTTAACATTTACATGCCAGCCTAATTGAATTAAAATAACAAAAAAAAAAAAAAAAAAAAAAAAAAAAAACTTTGTAAGGGAATATTATGTATTGCAAAAACTCACAACGATTGTTTCAGGTTAAAATAATAGCACAGGCCTTCACTAGGCGAAAGATTAGACTCGAGTATATCATTAAAAAGCAAGGTGAACCCCCGAAAATTAATAAATTTAAAGTGACTTGCATATGGCTTCCTCTGAAACATCATTTGTAAAATTTCAGAGCAGTACTATTATCTACCGAATAGAGACGGAAATTTTTTTTAAAGATCGTTTGAAACGTGGAAAAAAATATGAAAAGATTTTTGCGTTAAAAAGGAAATTAATGATAACAATTAATAAATATTTTATTTTAATGTGAAACCAATAAAAATTAAAGTATTAAATCTCTACAGGTACATGGTTCGTACAGCCCTTGTGAATTTTTTTGATTTTCTAAATAGAAATTCTATGTATGAAAGGCCTTAAAACTTAAAAAGAAACATATTGTATAAAAATACTGGTGGAAGAGTCCTTGAAAGAGGCGTGTCTTCCAGGTGTTTTTTTAATTGCTTAATCAGAGTAAATTATTGCTAATCATGTTAAATTATTAACATTTGAGGTAAACTTCCGATTTGAAAAAAGTAAAGTATTTTTATAGTAATGTGTAGTGATTAAATAGGAAAGAGATTATTGTATAAAAATAGAGGTAGCAAAGAAGGCAAAAATTTCGCAACTGTGAAAGTGTCCTAAAAGAGGGCGGGGGGATTTTGTGTTCTGAAATGTCTATTGGAGTGTATTAAATTTTGAATTTTATTTTATGTATAACTTGAATTTATAACATTCCGTTAAGAAATACTTGGAGTGGGAAATAGTACGGGAATTGCACTGGATCTTAAGCAAACGAAATCTTGCATCATCCATCCTAATTTTATTACAATTGTGTTATTGAAGAGAGATGGTGGCGATTACTTACACACATGTCAACATTTTTTAAAATTCATTATAAAACACTGTTAGTACCTTCTCATTTTTACACTACATTATTTATAATGGAATTCATTCAATATGTCCAAATTCTTTACGATTTGGTAAGAAGAAAAATATACTTCAACAAAAAGAAAAGGGGTGTGTTAAAGGGCAGGTACTAACAGTGCTCCGGTTGCCATTAAATGTTGCAGGGATGGAACACGGGAGTAGAACTCATACCACTTTCAATAAAACAAAATTTTCTATTTCTTAAATCAATGATATTATAGGTAGAAAAATTTCTTAAATACCGGTATGAGTTCTGCTCCCGTGTTCCATCCCTGATGTTGTCATGTCTGCTTATCTAAGTGGGCGTAACTATTTGGGTCTTGTCTTTTGTTATTAAAGAAACAGTAGGCTATAATTTTTTTCGGTATTTCAAATTGTAATATCAAACCTAAAATGTTATTGAAAAACGTGAATATCAGGAATAATGGAGTAATATTTACCTTCGTTTACTAATATTTCACTTCTTCATTAGTCCTTTCTGCACTCGAAAAAATTTCATTATGTATCTGCCATTATCCATTATCCATGGCCGTGAGCTGTATGTTTAATTTACAGCGGATATGTCTATTGGAGTGTATTAAATTTTGAATTTTATTTTATGTATAACTCGAATTTATAACATTCTGTAAAGAAATACTTGATGTGGGAAATAGTGCGGGATTTATATTGGGTCTTAGCAAAACGAAATCTTACATTATCCATCCTAATTTTATGACAACCGTGTTATTGAAGATGGATGGTGACGATTACTTACAGACATGTCAACATTTTTTTAAAATTTATTCCAAAATATTGTTAGTATCCGCTCTTTTTTCACACCATATTATTTGTAATGAAATTCATTCAATATCTCCAAATCCATTACGATTTAATAATGAAAAACCAGAGCCTCCTTAAGTAGATGCCTAGCGAGTCGCTCAAAAACTTGGCAACAGTACAAGAAGAACATAGCCAGTAGATGGCGCTTGATACCGTACGTAAAGTTATGTTTATTTCCCGCGAGCGCGATGCAATTGAGTTTCAGTTGAGTTCTTTATGGTTTATGTTTTATTAATTTAACAAATGTGAGAGGTTTTTTTTTTATAATATGGTGTATTGCGTCGTTCCATTTTGTAAATCGGACAGTCGCCGTGAAAATATAGGTTTTCACGAAATACCAAGCAATGCAATTCAGCGTAAAAAATTGCTTGCAAATATTTCAAGACAAGGTATGTAAACTGCATAGATGATTAATGCAAAATTACCAACCCTCCGGATTTTTGAATATCAATAATATTTTTCACAAAAAACATTATTTTTCTTTATTATCATAAATTCTGTGATTAAGACGAAGATAAATTTAAAAGAAATTATGATATAAAAATTCGAAGGGTTGACACCTCTGTTAGTAAGTTATATTTAACAAATAAAATAATTATGCTTATTACAAAATGAAATGAAATTTTTATTTATTGATGTAGGAATACAGAAAAATAACTTGTTCTTAGTTACTTTGAAGTAACTCTATATTGGAGTATTTTGTAGTTTTATTCATAAATTACATTAGTAACTTATGAATAAAACTATAAAATACTCCAATATAGGAACAAGATTGATTTATATTTTTTTTAATATTACTGTTTTTTAAAGACTTGTGTAAATGCGTATAAAAATTTGATTATTAAATCGAAACAAAAGTATTGGGAATCTTGAAGAGAAAAAATAGAAAATTTTTATTTCTACTTTTGTTCTTTTTAAAAATATTAAGTTTTAAGATTCAAAACATTACTTTTATTAACTTTTACCACACAAATGGAATATGGGATTAAAAATTCATGTAAAAATTAAATATCATTAGTACTGATTTGAAAAATTATCAGAAAAATGAAAAATATCCCCACATCCATACACTCACATATATACACACACATACATATACTGGCTAAATATAATCAGGGGAAAACTCGATATCGAATTTTTGGACCGAACGCAATACTTTCATTACCTACGGTAGTAGGGTAATGGAAGTAAAAATATTTCAAGGATGTTATTAATTTGTCCTTAAATTTGCCAATCTTTATCAAAATTTTCAAATTGAAACCTAATACGAGTTTTAAAATACAATTGTGAATTTCCTGCATCTGTTTGTTTTTAAGTTATTCTGATAATAAATATGCATATAAATCAATCACTAAAAACTAAAAAAAAAAAAATGTTTTTTGTATTCAGGGAACCTCAAAACGTGACTTTATTCAAAAACCTGAGTTGAAAATAGAACTTCAAAAAAAAAAAAAAAAATACTTTTTTACATTATAGGTTCGAAAAATTAATTTTCTTTCTTCAACAGTATTCGTCGACGTAAAAAAAAAGTGTAGCAAAGCACTTCCGTCAATTACATTCTACAGAAAAGAACGTTTAGCTTAATTTTGGATAGCCCTGTATGTTTTCAATAAACTATGTGCACATCAGATTGTGCATTTAAATTTAGTCTTATATGAAAAACACTTAACACAAAATGAAATACACTTTCAGCATTTTCCAAGTATATCCGAGATAGACAAACCGACGCGCTCAGACCAACCGCTAAAAACATTATTTTTCGTATTAGGAGACCTCAAAACATGTAAATATAACTCAACTTTATTTCGAAAATGTCTATCAGTTTCGTAAGCATACCCTCTCGGAACTGGTGGAGCTAATAAAATGTTGAATTAAAAAAAAAAATAATAAAAAAAAACTTGGTGCGAGAGAAAACTTATACTCAAGAAATCCTTAATTCTAAAAATTTAAATCTTAGTGGTTATTTATTTATTTTTTGTGACGGACTAGACAACAGATTGTTTTCTTCTCCAATTTTTATTACTGAATGTTAACTTATCTCGTTAATGTGCTGGTCTATTTTTCTTATAAATAATATAAAATTTTCGATTTAAGAAAAATAATTCACACCTAATAAGGTAAAAATGTAACGTAAAGGACATGACCAAAAAAAAAAAAAAAAAAAGATATGATTTTAATAATTTATCATTATAAATTATTCATTCTAAACTGAAACTTTTTTAAAGTTCAGAGATTTTAATTTATATAAACGAAACTTTCATCTGATATCTAAATTAAAAAAAAAAAAAAAATTGAAATTTTTATTGAATATATAAAAAATAATTTAACCGCGCGATAGATATGCCATATTTTTGCTTATTTAATTTTAAATTTCGTTTTTTAATTAATAATATATTAAAAAAAAAAAAAAAAAAAAAAAGGTGTTATTTATTTGATACGTTGTAATTCAGTTAGTTGAAAAGCTAAAATAGATCTTGTCCACTTTCGAAGAAAATTAAACCCTACACTTTTTAAAATATAAATATTTGAATATTTTATTGAAAATATTTACGATAAAGCACTTTCACATCATTTTTTTAAAATTAAAAGAAAAAAAATATACAATTTTGGACTTTAAATTTAAATTAATAGCTAGATTTTTTGATGAAAAATATAACTTGTATAGAAGAAAATTGTTGCTCTGCGTAGGTGCTGTCACCTAGCGTTAGTTTTGTTTTTTAAATGTTGCCTAATTTAACATTGGGATACGCCGCGCGTGGAAGGCATCTACTTAAGGAGGCTCTGGAAAAACATACTTCAATAAAGAGAAAAGGGGCGTGATAAAAGTCAGGTACAAACAGTGCTACTGAATAAATTAAATGTTGGCATACCTAGGTGGGCGTAACTAATTAAGTCTGGCTGTCGTTTGTTGTTAAAGAAACACGAGTCTATAATTATTTTCGGTATTTCAAATTGAAATATCATACGTAAAAGGTTATTGAAAAACATTAATCTAAAGAATAATGGAGTAATACTTACCATTGTTTGCTAATATTTCATTTCTTCATTAGTCCTTTCTGCATTCGAAAAAAATTCAATATTTATCTTCATTATCCATGGCCGTGAGGAGTTTGTTTAATCATAGGTTTAATTTACATCGAAGATTAGGCAGAGTTTTTGTATATTGTGCACGTTGGCGTCATAATTGTTATCTATATCAGGAAATGATTTTGCTATTTAAAATTGTTAAAATTTCATTTGAAGATACGTATTTCTTTTTCTCCTTATTTGTTTATGATGAAATTTATAAGATGACGAGGGTGGTGTAAGAAACACAAAACTGTATTGCATTCATATTTAAATACTTGTAAACCATATTCTGATTTCTGATATATTAAAAAGATAGAAATAACACATTTTTTTTGTGTCACCTAAAGTCAGATTAAAACTATGATAAATACCAAATGCGATGTTTCCTCAAACGTTTCCAAATAAGGAAAAAAAAATATTTCTTTAGGAAAATTTTTGAAGTACAAAATAAATAATTAAACTCTTTAGGTTATCTCTCGATAAGGACAGAATTTTTTAAAGAGAGAGAGAGAGAGAAAGAGAGAAAATGCTTTTATAACTATTATTTCTGATTTGCATAACAAGGCATACATGGGTATAACTAAACTAAGCGACCAAAAAAAAAAAAAAAAAAAAAAAAAGCCGCACTGTAAAAAAAATTGACTTATACCATTTGGGTTTGTAATAATTTGAAAACTAATGATTGCAACAAATAAAATTGTTATGTTTGTATAATACGGAAGTCATAACATGATACTTATGTACATTTTCGATTTAATAATTCATTTTATTACACCCTACGAAATATTTAATAAAAATCTACATTTTTTTTTTTTTTTTTTTTTTTTTTTTTTTTTTAAATGTAATTTAATAAACATATATTTTGTATTCTATCATGATTTATTATATGAAATAAACAAGTGCTATTTTAATGTATGAAATAAAACTATTTATTTGTTAGATCTAAACAATTATTTATTAAAAATTTGTATTCTGGATTGAATTATTCCGCCTTTGTATGGGATTACTGCTTTAATGCGCAATGGCATAGTATTTTACAGTTTTTTAACATGAAACTCAGAAATTTCACTGTGCCCAATATCATAAATATTTTTTCTAGTTCTTTCAAAGTTGTAGTCTACAAATTTCTAATCCCCACTCTCTTTTATAGACTAAACATTTTCGAGCGGATTGAGATTTGGACAATTTTCAGATCTAAAAAAGAAGAAATCCTACGATATTCTTTGTGGGATTTAATTTTAAGTAAAAAAAGTTATGATAACTTACAAAATTATAGATGCTCATGAGAATGGATAAGTAATTTTAAGAACTTGAATCAAATAAATGTATTAGAAGCGCCATATAACAAAGTGCATTATCATCTTGAAATGCTGATTATGGAAGAGTCGGAAATACCCCCAAAGTAATCGGTCAGGCATCAAATTTTTAATGCCCAAGTTTTATTTCGAGATAATTGATTCCTTGAACATGAAATTTTCCCAGACTCACCGAAAAATTATGCGTTTTCGTATCGTAATGTTACGAAGTATAATTGGGTTCAAATAATCATATAATTCGTGAACATTTTAGTTTAATTATGCATATTTAATGATAAAAGGTATCACAACTTGCTGCATAGCGCAGCGCGCAAAAATCGGTTGACGTAAACAACAACAGGGTGTTGCCATTAGCAACAACTTAACTTTACAGAGTACATGGAGTCTAGGGTGACAAATATACAATAACGTGCCCTCTTGTTTGTCACGCTGACTCTTTCTTTTTAATTCAGCTTCATTTAACTAAATAAATATATAAGATTAATGAAACTATAATCAGAGATAAATGTAAAGAAACAGATAAATGTAAATAACATTAACACTGAATTATAAAAAAAAAAATTCAAAGTTCTTAATGTCTTATTCTTCTTATAAACAAAATCTCTATAATTATTGAACACACAAAGAACAGTATATTCAGAGTCTTAAACTTTCAGTTCTGTAACACAATCATGTAGTTTGTTGAATGCCATACACACACACAAACAAAAAAGTAATTTGTCGTCTTACCAATGTCATTCGGATGTCCCTCCATATTTTAGTTTAAGCAATGTCGCTTTGGTTACTTGTTTGGTCAACAAGTCTGCAAGATTATTTTCAGATTTGACATGCTCAAATTTCCCAATATTTTCATTCAACAATTCACGCAAGAAGTGGAACTTAATATCTATATGTTTACTCCTTTCTGAAGTAACATAATTTCCAGCAAGGAATATTGCTCCTTGATTATCGGTGTACATTACTTGAGGAGTTGACACCAGACTTGTACATATTTCCTTGAGGAGGTTGTTTACTCATAAGACTTCTTTTGAAACATGACACTTTGCTACATATTCTGCCTCTGTTGAAGATAAGGCAATGATCGGTTGTTTTTTACTGGACCAAAAGATTGGAGCACCAGCAAGAAGTATTATGTAGCCGCTGAAGGGCTTACGATCTGTCTTATCTGATCCCCAATCTGCATCAGAGTAAACTTGGAGCATTTCTCCAGCTTTCATAAACCTTAGTTTCCTGTGCTTGCTCCCTTTTAAGTATCGAAGTATGTGTTTAATGCCTCGCCAAGGTTCTTCAATATGAACTTCATTAAACTGACTCATAAAGGTAGGTGGGTAAGATAAATCAGGGCGAGTGACACAAGCTAAATAAAGTAAACTTCCAATGGCTTGTCTATAAGGAAACTTGGATTCTTTTTTCATGCTTTTTGATTGTATATCGTTTGTTCTAGAGTACTTTAAGTTCATGTCAAGTGTTGTGGATGCACACTTTACATCAGACATTTTGAACATCTCATGTATTTCTTCTATGTATGTCGTTTGATCAAGGGAAATGGACCCATCGTCTTCTTTTGTTATTTTCATAGATAATATATGTTTATCTGGTCCACGATCCTTAGCTAGGAACTTCTTTTTGATATCATTCTTGAAATGATTAATCTGATTTAGTTTTCCAAGGATGAGAAGATCATCAACATAGACACCAACAACGAATGAGCTCTGAGAGTCATAGTAGATGCAGGGGTCTGCATTTGCCCTCTTGAGATCATATTGTGTTAGATATTTGTCTAAGCGACTATTCCATACCCGACCAGATTGTTTAAGTCCATATAAGCTCTTCTTTAAATGGCATACTAGATGTTCCTTACCCTCTTCTAAACATCCGTCCGGTTGAGCCATGTTATATGTCTTCCTCTAATACACCATTCAAGTATGCTGCAGTGATGTCCATCTGGTGAATTTCTAGATTCATTTCTACTGCTATAGCTACTAGTAGACGTATAGATTTTAACTTGATCACAGAAGAAAAAGTTTGTTGAAAGTTTATACCGAATGTTTGCATATAGCCTTTTGCAACCAGTCTGGCCTTAAACTTAATGTTTTTTCCTGTTTCACCTTTCTTCTTTCGAAATACCCATCTGGAGGAGATTAGTTTGGTATTGAGTGGTTTCGCAACAAGTTCCCATGTTTCAGCACGTTGCAGGTTTTGGATTTCTTCTTCCATTGCTTTTCTCCATGAGGTAGCTTCAGATGATGCTAAGGCTTCTTCCAAAGTCATCGGATCCCTGTCTTCTTGTCTTAAATTTGTAAGATGCACTTCTTCAGCATTATATAAGACATAATCATTGAAGTGTCCAGGAGTTTTAATGGTTCTTGTGCTCCTGTTGGTTTGTTTATTGCAATTGGGTGCTTTAGAAACTAGTTCTGATTGAATTTCTTCTTCGTCACATATGCTTTCATCCTCTTGCTGAGTGGTAGAGAGTGTAAAATCATCACATAGAATTTCACCTTGGTAATTTTCTAAACATCTATTTACTTCACCTGGATACTCGTCAGGCATTTTCTCGAACTTGTTAGTGTTTAGTGGATGACATTTTTCCTCATGTGTCTTTGAATCTTTTTTATATGTGTTGTTTTAAGCTTCTTCATTTTCAATTGAGAGTACAATTCTATCATCCTCTTCATATGGTTGATACTTGTCTGACTGGAAAGGGAAAACATCTTCTTCAAATATAACATCTCTGCTAATGATGAATTTTCTTTTCTTTAAGTCCCATAGTTTATATCCTTTGATGCCATCTGGATATCCGACAAAAACACATTCTGTAGCTTTTGGGTCAAATTCGTTTTTCCTCTGAGAGTAACGTACATGGCTCCAAGTTCTACACACAAAGACTCTTAGGTTTTTCAAATCAATTTTCTTGTTTAACCATAGCTCTTCTGGAGTACTTCCCTCGATAGCAGTGGATGGACGTTTGTTGTGCAAGTAGGATGCTGTACATTAGGGCTGGATTATTTATCAATATATCCCCAAGTATCGATATTTTTTTAATATCGCGATAGCAGTATTTAAGTTCTTGCTCTATCGATATATCCCTCTAACGATATTTCCTAACGCGCACATCTAATTTCTCTAACACGCGCACAACTAATTTCTCTAACGCACACAGCGCGATCGATCCATATGCCGATAAACAGCGTCCAACGCCAACCACCATATCTTCAAATTCTGCTTCCCCGCCTCACCGTACCCAGTACCACCCCGTAAACACCCAACAAACAGACCGCCGAATATCTTATACAAATACACCTTCTCTTCCTCCTATTTACTCACTGACTAAACTCGAAAAAATAACCCCAACCGCAAACGATCCGAACACACTTTCTCTTCCTTATTTCTGCGATGTGTCCCTTTGCTTCATTTGTGCGAACTGCGAACTTTCAAATCGAAACCACTACTTAAAAAGTATGACCTTGACCGATAACATATAAAATGTTTCATTCCTCATTCATCAAGTTATCGCAGTAGTATATTATTTCCCATTCGATAATATCCCCACACCAATAATATCGAAGCTGCTCTTCGCTCGCAGGTGAAAAGTGAAAACACTGCAAACAGTATATTGCGTTTAGTTCTTGCTATCGGTTCGTTGATATATTGTTCGGAATTGCATGGATTGTTCGAAATATCGTCAAGTGGTTTTTTTTTTTCTTTTTAAGCAAAGAATTAACTGAAATTGATTACTTATTTTTTTAAAATTGGATTTATTATTCTATCTTCTGCATATATAAGAAGAAAATATAAGATTTGGATAAACGTTTTTCCGGTTTTCGATGAATTTACACGTTTTGAGATTTCCTTGCATTTTAATTAACTGAAATTGTCTACTCATTTTTAAAAAATGGATTTATTACTAGTTTCTGCGTACATAAGAAGAAAGAAGATACGAAATAAATTTCGATTTCCGTTTTTTGATACGTTTTGGGATTTCCTTGCATTTCATTTAAGTGAAACTGATTACTTATTTTTTAAAAAGTTGATTTTTATATCTTCTGCATATACAAGAAGAAAGTATAAGATTTGGATAAATTTTGATTTCCAGTTTTCGATGAATTTACACGTTTTGAGATTTTCTTGCTTTTCAATTAACTGAAACTGAAACTGACTACTTATTATTTAAAATATGGATTTATTACTGGCTTCTGCATGTATAAGAAGAAAGTAGAAGACACGGGGAAAATTTCGATTTCTGGTTTTCGATGAATTTACACGTTTTGAGATTTCCTTGCATTTCAATTGACTACTTATTCTTAAAAAAGTGGATCTATTATTTTACCTTCTGCATATATAAGAAGAAAGTATAAGATTCAGAAAAAATTTAGATTTCCAGTTTTCGATGATGTTACAAGTTTTGAGATTCCTTGAACTCTAATTGACCATTTTTAAGATTTCCTTTCTTTCTTTCTTTTCTTTTCTTTTCTTTTTTTTTTTTTTTTTAGTTCGAACGCTCTATTTCATGGACGACTCGTGCCTATCGGCCAACAGGGGTCGCTGCTGTGCTGCAATTTAATTCCGTTTATGAGAAGGCAGTTTTTTTGCTTTGCTTTGAAAAAAGTGATTGATCTTCAACCACTGGGCGGTACTAGTATATAAATATAATGCAATTTTCAAATGTTATAAAAACATTACAAAATATGAATTCAATATATATATCTTAAAAAAAAAAAAAAATGGTATGGTAAGTAGATAAAAAATAAAATAAAAATGGCAGGAAATTGACCTTTAGAATACCTATGAGTTATAGGGTCTCAAATTAATATTACTCTACAACCGAGAAAGTTTATTCGGTGGCAATTCTAAAGAAAGTTTATAAACAGTATTTCTACTGTGCATTTCTTATTCACTGAAATTAATTTAATTACAACCATATCGCTATCAATGACTGACAGGACTATTAGTAAATGAACTTTCTTTATACTCAGGGATGGGAAATAGGCGCAAAACTCATACTAATATTTATTTTTAAAATTTCCGTATATTAGTGAATCATTGATATATATATAGAGAGAGATAGATAGATAGTTAAGTTACGACTTCTGCGCAAAATTTTATTAATCATCTACATTCTAAGTACAACTTCATTTTTCTTAAGCTTATATTTTTATTATAATTATGTATCTTGATGATATACTTTGTGTAAATAAAACACATATCACCCATTAGCTCTCTTAAAATGTGATTTTGAAGTAATTAAATCTTAAAATATAAAGAATGGAGGACAAACTATTCAGAAATATACTTAAAAGTAATGGTATAAATTAAAAGAAACACAAAACATTGTGTTGCTATTTATGCATTTTCTTTCTTTCTTTCTTTTTTTTTCTTTTTAATAAAAAAGATTTGGAAGTAATATACCAGAAAATATAAATATACATATAGAAAACACTCCCCACTTGTATACATTAAAATTGGTGTTCATTTGTCTTTAAAAAGTAGCAAATATCTATTTTCCTTCTCTTGAAATAAATATCGCAATATATCACCAATATCGATATTAACTTGATGATATATCGCGATATTTAATTTCTGATATCGTCCAGCTCTACTGTACATATTGCTTCAGCCCAGAATTCTGGATCAGCTCCCGACTCTATAAGAAGGCATCTAGTGATATTAATTAGTGTCTGATTCTACCTCTCAGCCACTTCATTTTGTTGTGGCGATTCTGGAACCGACAATTGTCTATGTATGCCATGTTTGGCGAGGTATTTATTGAATTCCTCTGACTTGAATTCACCGCCATTATCACTTCTTAGGAATTTTATTTTCCTCTTGTGCAGGTTCTCTACCATATTCTTATATTCCTCAAACTTCTCCAGAACTTGGTCTTTTGTTTTTATTGGATATACTGTGGAATATCGTGAGAAATAATCTGTGAATACAACAAAATAATTTGATCCTCCTTGTGAAGATGGAGAGATTTTTCCAACTAAGTCTGAATGTATAATTTCTAGTTCATCTTTAGCTCTGGTATTAGAAGATTTAGGAAACTGCTTTCGCTTCATCTTTCCTTGTGTACATACAGAACATGGTTTGACTTTTTCATTGTTTATGAGTGTAACATTAATCATTGTTCTAGGAGAAGGATGGTCCAGTCTGCGATGCAAAACTTCACTGTCAGTTGTCTTTGAAACATATGCTGTTGGCTGATGTTCTTCTACTATATATAGCCTTCCTTTCCTTTTAGCTCTCAAAACTATTTCTTCATTTTTTGATATTTTTCCTTCTCCATGATCAAATTCAACTTTAAAGCCCTTTTCTTCGATCCTACCTATGGATAACAAGTTTCCACCTAATTTGGGTACATACAGTACATTATTGAGGGTAATGTTCTTCCTGTCTTCTGAGTCTTCAGAAACAGTAATTGTTATGCTACCTGTTCCTATCACTTGAACCTTTTCAGAATTTGCAACTTCCACTTCTGAATTATAATCCATTAGAGTTGTGAATTTGTGTATGTCAGATGTCATGTACTCTGTCGTACCACTGTCTAAAATCCACCTAGTTGAATTATTTTGCTTCTCTTGGTTTGTCAGCAATGCCCAGTTTGTCTTCAAATTTATGGCAGATTTGGCATTACTCTGGCTCTTCTTTTGTGCTTCATCACAATTACGAGATATGTGGCCCCATTCACCACAACTAAAGCATCTAGTAATTTTCTTTTGGCTTAAATTTGGTTCATTTGTTTTCTTAGTTTGCCACTTCTTGGCAGAATTTATTTGTACAGGTTTCTTCTGACTGTAACTCTTTGCATGGAGTGCATGTTCTTCATGATCTTCAGCAGCAGTTGCATTTCTGGAAATTCTTTTTTTCTTCTATTAATAGTCTGGATTTCAATACTGTAGTTGTCAAGTTTGCTTCATCTTATTCTAGGTTTAGAATTAGGCTTTCGTACGATTTTGGAAGACCTATTAGCATGATTAGTGCTACTTCCTTATCAGTAAATGCATAACCACCATTTGACAATTTTCGATGAATTTCCATCAGTCTGGCGAGATACGATTGAATAGTTTCACCAGGTTTCATAACAATATTAAAGAAATCTTTCATTAATTGCAAAACATGAAGCAATCCAAATTTCGTGTGCATTTCCTTTAAGGCTGTCCAAGCATATTTCGCTGTGATACAATCACCAATGTCGTCTAGAAAAGTGTCTTCAACTATCGAGAACATCAAGGTTAATGCTTCATCATTCTTCTTTTCAGCACCCGTCATCTCTGATCCGTATCCAGGATCGATCGCATTACAGCATTTCTTCTGTACCATAATTGCACGCGCACGTATCGTCTATGCATGATAGTTATCACCATCTAACTTTTTCAATTTATAATCTTCCATACTGTGTTGAGAAATAAAAACGATAATCAAGAAGAGTATTTCTTCTTTTAACACCTTTAAACTTCGGCAAAGGGCGATTAATGTCTTCTCTTCGTCAACATGCGATGATAGCTACCGGCGATTAGTAAAACGCAATTTTATTCAATCCACGAAATTTACGATCATTTCTTTAGAGCTTCGTACTGATAACAGGTTATGAAGTATAATTGGGTTGAAATAATCATATAATTCGTGAACATTTTAGTTTAATTATGCATATTTAATGATAAAAGTTATCACAACTTGCTGCATAGCGCAGCGCACAAAAATCGGTGGATGTAAATAACAACAGGGTGCTTCCATTAGCAACAACTTAACTTTACAGAGTACATGGAGTCTAGGGGGACAAATATACAATAACGCGTAATGTACGGAGAATATGTCATTGTTTTAAAAGTGTGATTTTAATTAAGTCAGTCGCATTTTCGTGATCAGATCGGCTTGTTTCCGTCAGTTCGAAATAAGTTAAACTTGACTCATCAGAGAGAACAACTTCAGCCCAATAATTAATTGATCATTTTTTTTTTTGGTTTTCTAATTCTTTCGTTAAGAATGAATAATTTTCAGATTCTCTGGCAATTAAACCTGCTTTGTTTAATTGTTTTTTCACTGTATTTAGATAAATTATATTACTAAACACTTTTCTGAATCCCTGCTATGTTCCAAATGTAATACAAACTGATATTTTAAGCGCTGGCTTTTTAACTTGCGGTCATCTCGACTGGATGAGTAACGTGGCTGCCTAAGGACAAATGTGCAGTTTAAACAGCCAAAAAATAATATATCTTGCTAAAAACCAGATCACTAATATTTTGTTAACATTTAATTTTTTTGACATCCCACGTATTAAGATTTTTTTTTTTTTCACTCCAAAATTAATATTTTTTATGGTATCGTTAATAGCCTTATTCTTGCCATTTTTGAAATACATTCTAAAATTACAATTTTCCGAACAATTGCATCTTTAACACTTCGCTCAATCCTAAATTGCACGCGAAACACAACGTTATAAAATCTGTTCAAAAATTTACTTTTGAAACAATAAAATTAGCAATTACAGAAAGAAAAGTGGAAAATATCCAAGTGCGGCTTTTTTTTTTTTTTTTTTTTGTGTCGCTTAGTGTATGCTGAAAATATACATTAGCAGCTAGTAATAAATTCGATTTGTCACACAATTATCCTAGACTTACAATTTGTAAAATGGAATTTTTAAATATTATTAAGAATATCGTATTACATGCAATGTAATTTAATTCATTAAGGTATATTATTCTTTTGTAAAATGTAAAATTTTATTATAAAAAATTAGGATCATACGACTACACGTTAATAATTTAAATTCATTCATTATTACAAAGAAAAAAAAAATACACCGGGTAATATGTAGATAAATAATTTTATTCGCACCATTCGTAGTAGAATGATAAATTTAACATCATAATTCTAGGTGACACTAAACTTGTGGCCCTGTTTTAGCACTATGTGCTTAACAGACAGACAGACTTAAATGTATCACTGAACTTGAGTATGTGAAAACATACATACTCGGTTTCGTAATTCAAAATTAAGTGCACATCTGATCGTGCTGAATCAAAGCGTTAGATACGCTTTGGATGGAAAGGCAGACACTTCAATATGCTAACAACCTAATTAATATTCCGTAGTGTTTCTAGTCCCGCCATTTTTTTTCACAACAATAATCTTTTAGAGTAATATTTTCCAAATGCAATTACGATAAAAAAGATGGAAAATACTCTAAAAAGGTATTAGTGTGAAAAAGAAGGTGTGGCCAAAAATACTACGGAATATTAATTAGTATATTGGCAAGTATGCACATGACCAAAATTGAAATCCTATGGGAAGTTTTCGGAGAACAGACACTTCCTTAAGTGGAAATCTGTTTTTCTACTCCTATTAAAATTGCAATGACTATTTTGCCTTTTTAACATCTGGTAGCCTTTCCTAGCCCTTTCTCTTTTTTTTTCTCTTGTATTCTTCCCAAACTGCTACTAAAAAACTTATTATCAAGGTTGGCAAAAAAACAGTTTTTTTTTCTCTTTTTTTAAACTGTTTTTTGCCAACCCTGCTTTAAATAAAGATGTTATTAACAAATAAATACTAGATATTAATGCTGAACCAAGCAGCACATTGTTTGAGTAACCAAGTACCGAATAGTTGTAAGAAAGAAAAATTGATGCACATCTTCAAATTCCAAAAAAAAAAAAAAAAAAAAAGAAAAGAAAAAAAGAATTTTTAATATAAAATTTGGTTAAATGGCAAGTAGCACGTTGTCATATTCAGAACTTTTGCAATAAGCCACATTTGTATGTAGTACACAATTAAAAGTAGACATAAGAAATATGTGTACGATTTCGTTAACAAGTTGTATTTATTATATTTGTGAAAAAGAAAAAGAAAAAAAAAAGGTTATTTCCTATGAAATTTGAATAACGCTAAGTCTGATTTAGAGATATGAAATCAACAACGAAACCCTTTCTGGACCAAGCGTGCATAATACTTTTGCGACCTTTAACGTGAATTCATCTCATTTAAAAATCTGTAACTCTAACAGTGGGCGTTTCTTTTGCAATTTCTATACTACTTTATTTCTTAAAAATGTACGCGTACGCAATTCGTGCAGTCAATGTACTACGGATTCGAAAGTGATCAGAAAGAATTTAAATAAATATCCATACATTTTTATTGTAAATATGAATACAGAAAACTTTGTTTTAAAATGATGTAACTTTCGCTGTTTTCTGTAAAAAAAAGGCAAACATGCAGTCGTGAAAGTGCTAAGAAAACATTTCATTTCAATTATTACTAGACTGATATTAAATTAATCACTAATTGTAAAATTATTATAGCAAGTGAAAAATGGAAATTACAAAATTATAATCTCAAGTAAGAAATATCTTTTAAAAAATGATACTATACAAAGGCTACTGACAAAATACAAACGTTATTTGACATTTATGTGAGAATATTAACATAGCTGCCGTTTTTTAATTTATTCCGGAATGTTGTTAGCCTCGCCCTTTTTTCATACCGTAATATTTGTAGAAAAATTTTCTTCAACATATAACTATGATTAAATATGAAGAAAATTAATCTAAAAAGATAACGGTGTGAAAAAAGGGCGGGGCTAAGAACATTCCGGAATAATAAGTGTAAAATTGTTAACGCCTCTTTAAGAAAAAGACCCCTTTTTTATACTACTTTACTTTTAGAGTATTTCTCTCCAAATGTTGTTTTGATGTAATAAGAATAAAATTACTCAAAAAAAGGATGGTGTGAAAAAAAAAAAAAAAAAAATAATAATAATAAAAAAAAGGCGGGTACTAAAGATTCAAAATCCATTCCTACATCCTGCAGAAAAGAGAAATGTGTCAAAAATCCCTAAGTTGAAAACATTGCACGTACATGATAAGTGATTACTCTCAATCAAAGCTGATTACATTGAATTATTAGAATTATTTCAACCATTTTCAATACTTAGATATATGAAAACTTTTAATGTCATTTTCTTAATTTTACTAGCATTCTAGTGCTGTTACATTTTAATAAAATAATTTCCAAAAATGCCCTTGAATACAGCACTTTTTGTATGAATTTTTAAAATCAAAGGTAATATATCGTTAAAAAAAAAAAAAAAAACTGCCTAGACTTCTAATGCAGCCCCTTTTTTTTCTTTGATAATTTAAAATCGACATAATCTTGCTTTTGGATTTGGTACACAGATAAGAAATGGGCTGTTATTAATTACCGTATTATACAAATACAAATACTCAGTTTTTTAAAGACCACTTCGTTCAGTTTTGAATTAAAAAAAATATACTATTATACAATTTTTGCCATACTTGTATAAAATAAGTGTGCTTTCTATTATTGTTTATTTTATTTTACTTTACTGCATTTAACCTTACACTTTTTCATATATAATTTTTTAAGATGATTATTATAGACGTTTTTCTTCTGCAAGTTTTTTTTTTTTTTTCTTTGATCATATACAGCCAGTCACACATAAATCACATAAATAAAGTCTTAACTGAAGCAAGATTACGACAGAAAGAAATTGAATTAAAAGTCATTTATCTATATATTAATTTGAAACATGTTTTTGTCTGTCTCCACTATATTGAGAGAACTACTTGGTGTAAAAATTTGGTTGAGGTGTCTAAAAAAAGGTCTTGGTCTGTAGATGTGCTATAAGAAGAGAAAAATAAAAAAAAGTCGAACGGTTCCCCCCCCCCCGCGGAAACGGGTGGGAAACCGTTTCCCACCCGTTTGGGTTAAAAACACGTTTACAAGCTTAACTAAGCTTCAAATTACTTCACAGTGAAGAAATTGTACATATGGGGACTAGAGTCGAATACTAAAAAATCACTTTCTGTTTCATACAATATAGTGCGACCCCTGGTGGTTAAAAATGAAACTAGGTGATTTTGCTGCAGACCCTATCATGTTACATCTTATTTTAAAGGTCTTGGTATTTCCTGACCGTTGGTGATGTTCGTACAGAGCACACTGCGCCCCCTGGCGGTGGAAAGTGCAACTAAAGGATTTTGCAGCTGACACCACCATGTGACACCTTATTTAAAAGGTCTTGGAAATCCAAGGCGATTGGTGATAGAGGTCTTGAAATCTATATATTAATTTGAAACATGTTTTTATCTGTCTCCACTATATTGAGAGAAAGAACTACTTGGTGTAAAAATTTGGTTGAGGTGTCTAAAAAAAGGTCTTGGTCTGTAGATGTGCTATGAAAAGAGAAAAAATACAAAAAAGTCGAACGCCCCCCCCCCCGGGGGGGGGGAGACGGGTTAAAAACACGTTTACGAGCTTAACTAACCTCAAAATTACTTCACGGTGAAGAAATTGTACATATGGGGACTAGAGTCGAATACTAAAAAATCAATATCTGCGAATTTGGAATTTTCGATTTTAAAGGAGGAAAAAAGGGGGAAAGTAGATTTGGAGGGGAGGGGAAAGGGAGGAAACTTGTTTGAGAGAGAAATCCGTTCTAGACCCACACATGTAGCACCTCATTTTAAAGGTCTTGAAATTTCATGTCGATTGGGGATGTTTGTATACAATATAGTGCGACCCCTGGTGGTGAAAAATGGAACTAGGTGATTTTGTTGTAGACCCTATCATCTTACATCTTATTTTAAAGGTCTTGGTATTTCCTGACCGTTGGTGATGTTCGTATGGAACACAGTGCGCCCCCTGGTGGTGGAAAGTGCAACTAAAGGATTTAGCAGTTGACACCACCATGTGACACCTTATTTAAAAGGTCTTGGAAATCCAAGGAGATTCGTGATAGAGGTCTTGAAATTTCATGTTGATTGGGGATGTTTGTATACAATATAATGCGCCCCTGGTGGTAAAAAATGGAGCTAGGTGATTTTGCTGTAGATCCTATCATGTTACATCTTATTTCAAAGGTTTTGGTATTTCCTTACCGTTGGTGATGTTTGTACAGAACCAACTGCGCCCCCTGGCGGTGGAAAGTGCAACTAAAGGATTTTGCAGTTGACACCACCATGTGACACCGTATTTAAAAGGTCTTGGAAATTCAAGGCGATTGGTGATAGAGGTCTTGAAATTTCATGTTGATTGGGGATGTTCGTATACAATATACTGCACCCCCTGGTGGTTAAAAATGGAACTAGGTGATTTTGCTGTAGACCCTATCATGTTACATCTTATTTCAAAGGTTTTGGTATTTCCCTACCGTTGTTGTTGTTCGTATAGAACACGCTGTGCCCCCTGGCGGTGGAAAGTGCAACTAAAGGATTTTGCAGTTCACACCACCAGTGACACCTTATTGGAAATGTCTTGGAAATTCAAGGCGATTGGTTATGTTCGTATACAACATACTGCACCCCCTGGTGGAGGAAAGTGGATTTTGCAGCGCGTGTGTAGCATGCCTGCTACACAGTGCAGCAGCCACAGGTAGAGGTAACACGAGTCCAGAGGTTCGTTTGGTTAAAGGTTAATTTTTGAGAATTTTTTCATGTTATTAGCGGCCTGCATATACGCTGCCGCAGGCACCGGGTCACAAGCCCGAGTTCCGTTCTGTTTGAGGTAATTTTTTTTGTTACAGATTATTTTTTTGTGATGCTTTTATTTAAAAACAGGAATTCAAAATCGAGTTATAGGTATAAAATGATACAAATTTAAGGTTCATTTAAGGTTATTACCACGGGCCTGGGCTCACCGGGCGGGACAGCTAACATGTAGTCTTAGTATAAAGCGAAATAGAAAATAAAAGATAGCAACTGTTTATTTGGTGTCAGTTTGATGTCCCATTGGCAGTACTTTGTAGAAAGTGATGTCATATATAGTATTTCTATTTATGACTTTCTTTTTTTAAGAGAAATGTCGTAAATTATATTAGATGTTTTAACTTGAAATACATTTAACTAATGATATGACGATTTTTGAAACATTGCGGTCAATAAAGTGATCGTCGAATTCGACGGGTTCCATCTAGTGTATAAATAATTTAGAAATTTTAATTAAAGAAGGGACAATGGATAAATTTTTTTTGAAGTTTTTGGAAAGAAAAAAAAAAAAAAAAAAGACAGTTGGTTTAAACCGTGGTTTAAACCCATAGAATAATAATCAAGGAAGAAGGCACACGTAAATAGTCAAATGTTTACATTCCCCTTCTAGTGAATTATCAACGAAAACTTTCGCCTGTGTCGCAGTTCTTTGAAGTAGGGTATCCATACTTGGCACATTTATCGGTGTTTGTTGTGGGTGTTGCTTCGCTGACTGATTGACGGAGAGACGAGACGATTAAAAAATCTCGTCAACAAGTCGCCAACCAGATTGCAGCATTGTTTCAACCCTATACCCGGCATTCCTAGATTTTTTAAGCTAAACCAAAAGACATACGCTACATCTTGTACTATTATATATCTATGTTTAAACCATGCCAATCCTGATTTAAAGCAAATATATAGACATTCTTTTAAAATCAATGATAGCATTTTCAGTTAAAATTGCCTTCAATCTTTATAAGAAATGAGGGTCTGACAGGGCCGAAACTAGGATTTTTTTCACCCGGGGCAAGGAGAGATTTTGGCGCCCCCCCCCCGCCCAACCTCAACCCGAAATTAAAATTTCAAAGAAAATTTTGCGAAGTTGTTACGCTATTAAAACGTCTTTCTTTGAGGATTTGCTTGATGGCTATAGATCAGTGTTTTATGAAATAAAATCGCATGAAAATTAACCATATGGTGTTCCTTTCATGATTAGTTATAATGATTCAATGCTGAAGTTTTGCGCCAATGAGACTGAGATGGCGCTATTATACGCTTTTTTTTTTTTTTCTCAAGAAACGATAATAAAATTATCTTTAATTCTATGGGATGGAATTGCATTAAATTGCAATGAATTAATGCAATGAATTTATGAAACTTATGCTGATTGAATTTTGTATTTGATCATTCCATAAAAAGTGTTGCATTTTTTTTTTTTCCCTACAAAGAGCATAAATTCAGTATTGTATTTAGTTGTATATAATATCTATTGTACGCAGAATAATGCAAATATTTTACTTAAAGTCATAAAATACAGAAAATATTTTGGATAGTCACACCATACTACTTTATTTGCAATGATCTAAAGCAAATTCTATCAACTCTCAGGAAGATATTTATTGATACCAACTGAATTCTATTTTATTAATCTTATTGAATACTTAGAGTATAACATACTGTTAGAACTAGAACAAAGGCATTTAAATTTTTAGTGGCATAAGTTGCCTTTTTTTATGCTAAAAGGAAAAAAAAAAAAAAAAAAAAAAAAAAAAAAACTTTCTTGCATAACTAGTTTTGCTAAATATAATTTATAATGTTTAGATAATATCAACACGATATATTTATTTATTTATTATTATTTTTTAATTAGGGATTTACACAACAAATTACACTTACATCATTACATCAATTTATTTAAGATGAAAAATATCAAGTTTCTATTACAGGGCTGCCACAGGCGACATTTTATATATTATTTTCGTGCCACTAATTAAAAAAAGAAAATTTAATATATTTTCGCAGGCAAATCTGAACTTTGCGTGTATAAATTTATTATGAATTGTACGTTATGGAAATAGTGGTATAAAGATAATAATAATAATAAAAGTCGCGGGTGGCAGCCTTGCTATTATAATATATTTAAAATACTTAAGTTTTTTTTTTTTTTTTTTTTTTTTTTTTTTAATAAAAACCCTTTTTAACACAGAGGGAATATAGTTTAGAAATTATGCATTTTCTATTAAAAAAAATTTCGAAAGTAAAATTCCTACAGAATACAAAGTTGGCTGAAGAATAAGAAATAACAAGGAACAGAAATTTAATTAATGAAATAGGTGCGTTTATTTTAGATTATTTTATATTACAAATTAATGATTGTGTTTCTTGAATTCCATATTAAATATATAATAATCATTAAAATTTAATTTTTCGAGCTTTTTTGGCCGCAAAAATATTTATTATTTCATCGTAATTGATGGCGGAAGCTCGTTTATTTTCAATGGATATTATACTTAAATTAGATAGTCTTTGCTGCCCCATTGTACTTCTTAAATACGTTTTAATTTGTTTTAGTTTGCTAAAACTTCGTTCACCTGAGGCAACAGATACTGGAAGTGTTAAAAAAATTTTTAATATCACGGTTAAATTAGGATATATTTCCTCTAGCCTATTTTTGCATAAAAGTTTTAAAATGTCTGCAGTTGCGGCAGTTTTAAATTGTTCATCGACTGCCATTGCGTGATATTTAAAACTTTCAATTTCCTCTAAGAATTCTACAATGCTTATATCTGTTTTATATATTTCACCTAGATTTTTAGCCTTGTTTTTAATATCTTTTAGACTTAATTTGTTTAGCTCTCCTCCACTCAAAAAGCTAAATTTATCGTTAATGCTTTCCAGAGCCTGAAATCGTGCATTTATTTCCTCTATGACTCTATCCACAATTTGTAATAATGAAACTCTAAATATATCCTCTTGTGAGAGTTGCACTATTTCATCCTTGCATTTTTCATCAAACATTTTTTTTTTCCTTCGCTTCCTCATTTCTTTGAATTCTGAAGGAATGTTATTATCCTTAGCCATTATATTGGCTTCGGAAATAGCATCGAGAACTACATTTTCTCGTTCCGATTTCAAAAAATCTAACAGTCCATTGATATGTTTAATCGACGTATCAATTGTTAGGTCGTGCGTCTGAAGGATTTTATTTACGTGATCTATTTTTTTTAGAAGCTTATACCAAAAACAGGAGAAAGCTAGAAAGTCATAGTTACTAATATGTTTTTTTATTCTTGTTGCTTCGACCTTTGCTTCCGAAACTCATAAATCACTATTTGAAAATTCTTCCAGAGCTTTGTTAATGTCATTGAAATGTTTAAAAATAACTTCAATTGCTTCAATTTTTGAAGACCATCTTGTGTTACTTTGGGCTTTCAATGTTATGGGCACAAATTTTTTCAGAACTTCCCATCTTGAAGTAGACGCACTGAAAAATACATAAAGAGAATTAACAGCTGCAAAAAAATTCTGTGCTTCAACAGTTGCATCTGCAGCATGAGTCCCAACTAAATTGAGTGAATGAGCACTGCATGGTACGAAATATGCCAATTCATTTTTTTTCAGTATTCTTGACTGAACTCCTTTATAAATCCCTGCCATGTTTGCGCCATTGTCATAAGACTGACCTCTACAATTATTAATCTCTAACTTATCTTTTTCTAGCTTTTTCAGTATCTCATCGAATAGACCTAGGCCTGTTTTGTCTGTTACAATAAAAAAATCAATAAAACATTCGTTAATTTTGGGGCCTCCTTCGTCTACCGAAACATATCGAATGATTTCAGTCATTTGTTCATTTTTGCTAATATCTGGTGTGCAGTCAAATATAAGAGAGAAATATTTTGCTTCTCTCACTTCTGTTAGAATTTCTTCCCTAACTTTCCCAGCAATTATTTCAAGAAATTCGTCCTGAATTTTTGACGAAAAATATGTGACTTGACCTTTTTTATGTCGTTCAATGTGATCACGAAGGGGGGGATGATAACGGGAAAGCAATTCGATAGTATTAAGAAATTTGCCGCTAGTAGGATCCGCAAAATCTTTCTTTTCACTTTCTGATCCTCTTAATGGGCTCCCTTGCTTAGCTAAATGCAATATCGTATCTATAATTGAACGCAATACAGCTCTCCAGTGATTTTCTTCTTTAATTATTTGGTCTTGAATCTCTTTATCAATACCACCGATTCCTAAATTGGTTTCGAGAGTCTTCCAGAGACAGAAGCAAAGTTTATGATTTTGTGAATTTTCATGATTTGGTATTCTATCACTTAATTTTTTCCAAGTACAAAATCCTTCTTCTTTGGCCAAAGATGACAAATGTTCTTCAGAATCAGATACTTTGTTCGAAAACAGTCTACAAGGTATGCAAAATAATGCATTTTTTGACGAACTATAGGCTAACCATGATCTTTTAATTTTTTTCCCATTGGGTAGTAGTTTGAAAAACCACTCTTTAGTTAAATTGCGGGAATCTCTCATACTCTTGCTTAGATCAGGATCTTCTTCACTTCCTGTTCTCATTTTTACTATAAAACATCTCTGAGAATCTGAAATATAAGTTGGCCATGTCCCGGGATCTAAGAAGTCAAAATCGAAACAACTATTTTCGTGTTTCACAGAAACGGCTGAACTTTTCGAATCTTCTTTATTCTGATTCATCTGAATATCATCTGCACTAGAAGTTGAAATGAGTTGATCCTCAAATCCATGAATATTTTCTTGAATCTGGTTATCCGTATCATTTTCAACTCTTTCCTCTGATATATTCGAGGCATTTTCTTCCTGTATCTGAAAACATTCTTGAGTGCAAGATAACTTATCTGTTTCAAGGATTCTCGAATCTACTTTTTTCTGATTTATCTGACTGTCATCTGCACTGGATGTTGAAATGAGTTGATTCTCGAAAACATGAATATTTTCATTTTCATTTTCATCTCTATTCTCTGATTCATTCGAGATATTTTCTTCCTGCATCTCACGATATCCTTGAGTGCAAGATAAACTATCTGTCTCTGAGTTAAAATTCGTCTCATTATCATTGTTGCCATCTAAAGAAGAAAGGGGGTAGAAAATGTTAAAGTACATTTTAAATTATTGTAAATATATTTGATTTACTACAAAATTTTAACTTGTTATAAAGGTGTTTTTATTTTATTTATTTATTATTTATTTATCTATTTTAGCTCAAGACAACTTTTTCGTTAACCATTTACAAGCTTACTGGATTTTCCATTTTCTTGAAATTCTAAATATTTGCATTAAAATCTCTAAAAGTCAAATAGCAAATCCAATTTTTCTAAGGATTGAACAATTGATTACATAACGATTTCTCCAAATGCTACCTGAACAGTGATATTTCATAGTTATATTCCTCCAAAAAGGATAAAAATTTTTAAATAAACGCCAATTTTTTGAAGTTATTGCAATGTGAACAAGAAACGTTCTTTAACATTTTAGATAAAAATTAAATAAATAAAAATATAACTTTAATTTTGTGCGTCCACGAACAAAGATGTTTCATAGACGTTCAAAAGAAGCAGTTTTAGTTCTGAGAACAACCTTAAAATGTTTTGGTATATCTCTACTATAAATGTTATGAAGATTTCTTTTAAAGGAATAAAAAAAATAAAAAAAAATCAGATACATAACGGTCTATTGGTGGCAATTGTTTTAATGGTGTGCATACACTTCAAGTAAATCAAATCTGATTTATACGTGTAAAACATTTCCCTATTGATTTTTGCAACAATTAATTCATTTTAAAGGAAACACTGAAGCATTCAGATAAAATTTTGTCTACAAGTACTAATTCTATGAAATGTATCCCAGTAAAATATTTCCTTTTCAAGGCAAAAGAATTTTGTTTCCTGCCTGCAATGCTGACCTGAATTTAAGACCAGGTTCAATTAAAAAAATTACTTTTTTCACGTAGATTATAAAAACCAGTTTTTACTTAAATAAATAAATAAATAAAAAAATAAAAAAATTCTGAGATGATGGTTATAATTAAATTTAAATGGTATAAATATACCGTTGCCTTTTAATCAAGGGATTAACTATTTAAAACATATAGTCATAAATGCATTATTTTATGAAGGTTACTATAGCACATTCTCTGCTACAAATATTGCATTAAATTATTATTATATTAGAGTGCATTTAAACGCTACATTAATAATGATACGCGATAATATGCATGATGCATTGCATGATTTGGAGACTTAGTCGGAGATTTCAAAACTTTTACGATGTTCGATAATGTTCTGTATTCTATGTAAAAGATTTCAAACCTCATCTCTCTTCAAAATAATAATAATAATAATAAACCGGGTTCTTTATTATAATAATTAATTGATATGAAAAACCTCTTATATTAGTTCCCAATCATACTATAGGTATGGGGAACTTAGGTAATCATGAAAATTTTCGACCTCGGTTTTTTTACTTTTTTAGGTGTGAGGAATCCGAAAATGACAAAATTTGTATGGTGTCTGTCTGTAGGGTGTCTGTTAGTGTGTTAGACTGTTAGTTTGTTAGTATGTGTACACGATATCTCAAGAACAAATTGTCGCAGAGAGGTCAAATCAGTTTTAAAATATTACTTCCGACACTGGCAAGAACCCTATTCATTTGCAACATTCGAACTAAAAAATTTCGTAAGTTATTAAAATTTGCGATTTTCTTAACATGGGAGAATAGGACAAAAATTCACTTAAACGTGCATTAAATGGAAATTTTTACTGTAAAAACGTCAGACCAGTTTTAAAATATCAGTTTTGATGCCGGAATGAGCATCAGTAACTATAAATATGCTACTTTGAAAATTACGCAAGTTATTGGAAATTTACGAATTTCTTAACATGGCAGAATAGAGCAAAATTCCACATAAACGTCAATCTTGATGGATATTTTCATTGTAAAGATGTCAAACCACTTTCTAAATATTATTTAGGATACTGACATGGATATCATAGACTATGGTTTTTCCAATTTAAAAAATTCGTAAGTTATTTGGAATTTACGATTTACTTAACATGGCATGTCAGAATAAGGCAAAATTGAGCATAAACTTCCATTTTGAGGATCATAAATACGTTAGACAACTTCAAAATTAATTTTATGATATTTGTTTGAACATGATTGAATACAAATATTCTAATAGGAAAATTTCATAAATTATTTGTAATTTACGATTTTATCAATATAAAAAAAATTGAAAATTTTCCATATGAATATGCATTAGGGGCTGTCCATAAATGATGTCACGCTTTTTTTCCAGAATTTTGGACCCCCTCCCCCCCTTTGTCACAAAGTGTCACGTTTCAATACAACCCCCCCCCCCCCTTGTCACATGTCACGGAACATGACATACATCAATAACTTGAAGTTCAGAAACAAAATATTAGACTAGAGATCATATTTCAAATTTTATTTTTAAATGTTGACTATGGATCTTAATGACATCTGTAAATATAACCATAATAATGATACGTGTAGTTAATTTGTATGAACTAAGAGTAAGGTTTACAAAAAAATCATTCATAGAAAACAGCAATTGAAAACAGTAGTATTTTGGAAAACTGAATAAAATTTAATATATTTCTTCTAAGTAAAGATTTTCTATTTCTATCATATACTAAAAACCTACTCTGAATGCTTTTTTCTGAAAGAAAATAATGTATGAGGGGATGGGGGAATCGCAGGATAAAGTTACTTTTACCCGAATTAAAAAAATATCTTTAATCTTTGATAATTTTAAAATAACTTCAAAATTTCATCTGCTGAATATAAATGTTTGTATTTTAACTGAAATATGTGATGTCACACTTTTTATTACTCCCCTCCCCTCCCCTCCCTTGTCACAAACTGTCACAATTTTATGAACCCCCTCCCTCCCCTCCAAGCGTGACATCATTTATGGACGGCCCCTTATACGATTGTTGCATTGAAAATAATATCATGAAAACTAAACTACGAAATTGACCATAATAAAGTAAATTAATAGATTAGAATAAGATAAATATATCGAAGTGAAAGGTGGATAGTCTATTAGGCGGGGAGTTCATTCCATCACTGTGTCAAGCGTTTTTAGGCACTGTGTGATAGGATTCGTGTGATAGCTTATTAGGCGGGGATTTCTTTCTGTCACTGTGTCAAGCATTTGGTCAAAATCATTTCTCTTAACATGATAACCATGTTAAGAGAATGTTCTGTACTAAAAATTTATGAAAACATATATATGATGGGGAACTGAGCAGAGTCCACCTATGCCAAATAGTTTTTGAATTTCCAAAACGAATTTTTAGGAACATATTATTTACTGTAGATAATAGGTAAATTTTTGTCGTACTTTTTAACCTCTTGTCAAATAATAATAATAAATAAATCTTATGAGTCAATAGTCAATGCTATGATCTAATTTTTCAGAATATGGTTGTCATAGAAATGCAGTCTTCAATCACCATCTTACTACAACAAAATGTACCTCTAAATTAATAAATGGTAAAGTTGTTCGTTTTCTTGGGAGAGAAAAATGGAAAATTATAACTATGCAGTGTTTCAATTTTCAACTAAACAATATTAAGTGCTCAACTATCTAAATGCTAAAAAAAAATTTTTTCAATAGAACTTTCTGAAACAATATTAAGTGCTCAACTATCTAAATGCTAAAAAAAAATTTTTTCAATAGAACTTTCTGACGAAAAATTAATTTTCAATTATCAGTCAATATAAGTATTAGAATCAAAATTATTGAGCTTTAACGGTGGTTTGGTACTAGTATTGTTATGTTTGATTGACTACGCGAAGTTCTACGCGTGAGAGAAACCCGTCTTCTGTGAAAAGCTTTCTAGGTGTCTTAGCCCCGTATTCAAGCGAGTTTCGAAGAAAATCACGAAAAATTCTGATGTGACATTTAACATATTAAGTGTCTACTACTGGAGAAAGAAAAAGAATATTTTCTACGATTTTGTTGGGATAATTGAATACATGATAAGTCAATTTTTGTAGTGCAGGGGTCATTCTAAAAAATTTTGGGATCTGAAAACGAACCTTTCGCAAAAATTCCATATTTTAAAATCAGCTGTATATGCTGCGAAAATAGGACATATTTCGTATTTCTGTAATTGGTCACAAAATCAGTAAGTATATAGCAAATCATCTCTGAAAGAAAGCAAGAATGTTATCGATTCGCGTCGAATTAAAGCCTATTTCAGAAATTATTTGTGACTAAATATAAATTTTGTTATTAGCATCAAAATGATTGCCTATTTTCCTATAGAATAATAATAATAATAAAAAAAAAACAATTTCAGAAATCAACTTTTATTAAAAAAAAAAAAAAAAAAAAAAAAAAAAAGACGACGACTTACCAATTTTTGCATTGAAATACCAGCATATTTTAGCAATTAGTTGCGATTAAACGTAATTTTTTTACTACTATAGAAGCTGTGCAACGATTCAATACTTCCAAAATCCGTTGTAAAATTATTGCGTATTTTGGTATGCAGCTTTTAAAAAGAAAAAAAAGGCTCAATCTTTATTGATAAGTACCGAAACAGTTGGATATTTGGGATTGAGATTTTTTAAAGAGTTCAATTTTCATGCATTAGCGTTTCATGCATTAGGGGGTGTTTCGGCAATCGGCTGCATAATAATCATGTATTTCGGAAATCGGATTTCAAAAAAGTATAATTTTTATCGATTAACAGCTAAATAAGTTGAATATAGAAATTAACTGTGAATAAACAAAGTATGTCATTTAGCAATGAAATGAATCTACATAGGCTATCCACGGATAAGTATTTGGACACTTTCGAATTTAGACGTTTTGTCAAATACCTAAAAACATCCCGCAAGAATTATTTTACAACTTCAGGAGTATAAAGAACAGGCTATACCTCATTTATTTCAGTAAAAGTTTTGTTCCGCTGTAGAAAAAGGGATCAGTATAAAACTAAACAAAAATCAATTTTTTTTGTATCATGCTGTATAAAGTAATGCTTAAAATGCGTTTTGGCTGGAGCATGTGATTATGAGGATTCTTCTAATTATCTGTATGATTTTTTTTATGAGGCTACCACCTATATTCATGGAAATACAATGGTTTAAAAATTTTAAAAAAAGCAAAAAAAAAAAAAAAAAAAAAAAAAAAAAAAACTTTTTTTAATTATAACACGTAGGGTATTAGACCCAGTGCAAAACTATTATTAGGAAACCTGCCAAACTACATTAGACACAGCATACTACAATCAATGTGCAAAAAATGCTAAATATCTTACTATATTTTTAACTGCGCATGCGCAAACTTTGAAATAATTTCATTTGCATAATTTAATAGTCAATAGCAGTGAGCTACTTGTGTGAAAGCCACTCAAAATATTGCATAAATTCAAAAAGTTATGAGAGATAGAATGAACAGAATTTCAGTTCTCTCAAAATAAAAACTAAACTATAAGGAGGTTTACTCGCATTTTTATTCTGATTCAATCAATGTCCAATGGTAATATAGTGTTTGCTGATTGTGAATAAATATTGATAAAACCCCTTTCATCCTTCTTTATTTTATTTTATTTATTTTTTTGAGAGGAACTGAAATTCTATTTATTCTATAACGCTTTGAAATATTTCCATTAATCAGGGCAAGATTTCAAATGACGAACATATATATATATATATATATATTGCTTACTATTTCCAAATAATAATCTTTGTTGCAGTTTTCTAGAAAATTTTTACCACAAAGATTATTCTTTGGAAGTAGTAATGTGTGTTTGTAAGATTCTTTAGACATATCAAGCGAAAAATTACTGTACATGTTCTTACCTTCTGATCCTAGATCTTCATCTTTTTGGAGCCAGCATTTCATGAATGATGATGCGCGGTCTGCTTCATAAATCCTCTTTTTATTTAAATTCCTGTAAAAAGATCCTGGTTTTTTCTTTCTTTTTTTATCGCGTGAGTCGCTCATTTTTGGTAAATTACCGAAAAGAAATTACAGTTAAACTTACTTATCAACACTCTTCCCCATTCCCTCTAATGACCAGAATGGTCCAAATGAATTTTGGGGTTGGTTGGTATGTTCTTGTTATCGCACTTTGCATAAGAGGGATGTTCAAAGAGTGAAGATGCAGAAGTCTGGTTCTAAGAATAAGAATGCTCCAGGTCCAGTTTGTTTTGTTCCCGTCTAATAAAGTGACCATATGAGCTGTGACGTTGTGAGTCTAAGGAATTAAAACGCAGCATGTGATATCATCTGTTAGCAAGCATTTTTATAAGCTAAAATTTCTTATACATTCCGTTTAAAAACCATTGTAAAATAATGCAAATTTAAAACTCAGAAATTTTATTAATTTATTTATTTTAAGTTTACTTTTATAAGTTTAGTTTTTTTTTTTACGATTTAGAGATAGATTAAAATAAATATTTAAAAGTAAAAGGGAAATTACATTTTTTGTGAAAATATTTATAGGCCAAGGGAAAAAAAAAAACTGTAGAAATTTTATTTTAATATTTTTAAAAATTTATTTTATTAATAGTATATTTTTCGTTGTATGATATAAAATAATTGAAGTATGACGCATTAAAATTTACATTACAAACACCTGACAGAACACTCAGATCTTTGAGGCACATTGCATTCTAATTATATTTGGTAGTGGGGGGAGGGGGAAGGGGCAAGAAGAGGTTTCTTCTGTTCCATTTCTTTATACTTAATTCATGATTATTATATTGATCAAACTCATTATGTAAGACCGGTTTTAGAATATGTTTAAAAGGTTTGAAAGAAAATTTATTTGACCAGTAATTTATGAGAAAATAGTGTTTCAATATAGCGATTTTTTTTTTATTACTGTCATTTATAAATTTTAATGTTTTAAATTGTGTTGTTGAAAAATTAAATCTTTATTCATCTTTAAGTTGTTAACAAAGTAAACAAATAAACGCTATTGGCACATTTTTATTCAGTTCTTAGCTCTAGTTAAATAAATATTTTTTACTTTTTACAAATATAGTAATTTTTTCAGATACGTAATTTTTATCTGGTAAACAGCTGATCGAATTAGTATTTAACGTATTTATTATTATTATTATTATTATTGGTGTCTGTAGACACCATAAATTGTAAAAGAACTGCAACAAGTGTTTTGTGTCGTAAAACGTAGCACGACACTTCATCAGACCTAAAAATGTACAAGCCTGAGTACAGCGTTAGAGTTACAAACATGCCAGTTTTTATTACAATAATTAACGTATTTGTTTTCTTGAAAAAATATAAGAAGTTTTATGTAAGAAATTTTAGATTTAAATTCATAATCCCGTAATACAATATGACAATGTGTTACTCCCTGAATGAAATGACCATGTAAGACTCTTAAGTTTAATTTTCACAATAGCCAGTTTTTAATAAGTATAAACTTTATTAAAAACATTTGTAATTTATGGATGTCATATCCTTTCTTTGAATAATCTCTTTAGAAGAAATTTTTTCGATAAAATATGTAGAATGAGTGATTTATTCAAGTTACATATGAGCCCCTTAGTTGCCAAGTGGTGTAAGTCCAAAATTTACGAAATTGAGTTAGAGGTATAATATTGTTCCTCGGGAGGTCCTCTATTCATTTGCCAAGTCCTAGTTTATATTACTGGCTATTATAGCTAGCTAGCTATATTATAGTTTATATACTTGACAAACGAACAGAGGACTTCTCGAGGAACAATATTCTACCTCTAACTCAATTTCGTAAATTTTGGACCTACACACCACAAAAGAAAGATTAAAATTAAGCTGCAGTTATTATTATTCATATTCATTTATTTTTAATGAGAGTTTCCTTTTTTTCTTTAAAAGTAAATAGTCTTGATAGATTGATTATAGGATTACGGCCGATTGATTAAGCTAAGGTCCTAGGCCTATGGGTGGAATGCCTTCCATTGGGGCTCTTTCTAAGGTGTCCGAGCCAGTATTTACGCGAGTTTCGGAGAAAACCACGGAAAGCTTCGAACGGCTAGGTTGATGAGCCCTCCTGGGATCGACCCCGGCTTTGCCATGCCATCTACCAGTTTTGAATGCAGAACCTCTCGGTCACTGGTGGTCCCGAATAGTCTTGATAAATGACAAATTGTGAATGTAAATTTCACATTATATTCGTTTGAAACTTGAAACATCATCATTTTGAATGAATTCAAAATAATACTTTTGACTATTATTGTCATTAGATTAATCATACTGCAGAGAAGTAAATGGACGAATATTTAAAAGGTTTTTAATACAATTAAGATATATTAATTAATATATATAAATAAGTATAAAAAAAAAAAAAAATCTTCGTATATATACTAATAACTACAATCGTAAATAACCTCTTTTTTTTTTTTTTTTTTCTTAAATCATTTTCCGAAAATGTGGCTCTAAAGCTCTTTCTCTGTATGTATATATATACAGTAAAACCTCTCTAAGTTGGACACCTACGGTTACAAGAAAAAGTGTCCAACTTAGAGAGGTGTCCAACTTATAGGGGTTAGACATAATGTTAATGGATACATTCCGTTCCGAGAAAAAGCGTCCAACTTAGAGGGGTGTCCAACTTGAGAGGTTTCACTGTATATGTATATATATATATATATATATATGTGTGTGTGTGTGTGTAAAACAGACGTTTAGTAAAAGAACAGACATTTTATTTCATTTGTAATATTTATAATAATATTTTAATAGAGACTTTTGCTTTGCTGAATACTATGAATGATAACTTCTAAATGAATTAACGAATTTTGTACCCGCCACCTTGAATAATCAAGGTTGAATGTTAACCTATGGGGAAATTTTGCACTTTAATAATTAATAAAAAAAACAATAGTTTTGTAAAATATTTAGCGCGCTAGGCGCTTTCATGGCATTATGGGTCTGTCTTAACATATACATATTTATAGATATCCTAAAGAAAAGGACAACATCTTGAGTGAATTTTTTGTGCGCCCTTATGAATCATAATTTACAAGGAATTTTCTGAAGTTTAATTAAGTACACTGTATAGTTTTTACCCATTCACTTTTTTGGGTGCTTGCTTGAAAGTCACCCCTAAATCACAATCAGTCTTTTTCGACTGTGGTATGTTTGTTGATTATATCCCACACAACACCGTGGGGGAAAATGATCATCAATCACTATCTTCATCTCCCCTTGGTACGGAGTAGGGTTACCTTTTTTGCATTTGAGTAATTTTGTTAAAGATGGTCCCTCAAAGAGGAGAGCCATGGGATTTTCTAGAACAGGGAAAAAAGATTGATAAAGAAGCTGATAATTTGCTGTTTTTTATTGAATACAGTGAATGAATTGGTAAATAATTGCACGGAAAAAAATCTTTTAAAATTACTTAAACTACGGAATTAAATATTACATATATCTCACTTTATTTGAGCAGTATTACGCAGAACAACTGTCTAGTAAAAGAAAAAGAAAATAATTTTACAATTTAGGTAAAAAAAAAAAAAAAAAATAATAATAATAATAATAAATCCCCCCGCCCCACACACACACACAAATATATATAATTTTTAATGACAATAATGAAAAGAATGAGAACGGAAACCAAACAGTTGAAAATAATTCACCACAGAAACCCACAGAAGCCGATTAGATAAGTAGTTAACTTAAATAAGTTAGTTTGGTGTTTTAAATTTATTTGAACAGTTATATATTAACTTAAATGTATTAAAAAGTTAATAAAATTATTTTTCTAATTTTAATATTTTTTTGGTTACAAAAAACGTAAACTTATAAAAGAAGGAATTTTAAAGGGAATTTAATATAAATATATTTTATTTATATAAAACCAATGTTTGTGCGTGTCGGTGTGTCTGTGGACAACGAAGCGTAAGGTTGGTACTCGTACAGTCAAGAGATTCAACAAGAATTCGCTTGAGGTGTCTTAGTGCATCTCGAAGCCCCATTTTTGAAATGTTCATTATTATTATTATTTTTATTTAATTAAAATAAGAAAATAATATTATAATAGTTTTAAAAGTTAGTCATTTAAATATTAGTTTACATTTAGCGCCAAAAACAATTTACCAATCTTTTCTTTTTAAACATGAAATATTTTTTTATATGAATAATGAAAGAAAACATAAAAAAAAAATATTTCTGAGAATAGTATACTTAGCACGAAAGCTAATTGAGCATCAAGAGCTCATAGTAATCTTGGGTAATTAACCCGCTAACGCCCAAATTAATTTTGTAAAATATTATTAGCTGATTATTTCACTTCTAAATTAATATACACAACTGACAGAAAAATATATTAACTTAAACAATTCTTCTGATAGTTTTAAATTTCAAGGCTATCCTCATTTATTGACGTTTAGTGTTCTAGCGAGAAAACTTCGAGATAGAAAAACTTTGAGATAACAGATTAATATCCTGTTATATGTTGACGAAGATTTCAAAAGTAAAGTATTATAATATATATTATTATTCAACTTGATTTAAGTTAGTATACCTGCGCAAAAAGCAAATGTATGTGCGACGAATGAAAAATCTTAAAATGACTATCCACATTATGAAATAATAATTAATAGTAGGCACATAAAACTTTCAGGGATCATTTAGAGTGACGCTATAAACTGTCACTAAAAAGCAGAAATCATTCCAAGAAACCACAAAAAATATACGTGTCATTTTATTAGCTGTCCTCAAATGAGGATACTGGGCGCTAATGCGTTAAAAAAAGAACAACCACACGACTCCTATTACACATTATACAAGTATTATGTGCACTTTTTGAAGAGAATTGCACTCAGAAGACATATAATTGACCTAATGAATGATGATTCGACTCCACTCTACTCGCTTTACTTATGAACCACTGCAAAGCTCTGCCCGCCTATTCGCTGCTTTGCTTTTTATTGAAAACCGATATTAACATGTTGAGCGCCATGTCAGTCATTCTAGATACTAGACATTTTGTCATATATCTTTAAGTACTGAAGGAATCATCTTGAAACTTTAGGAGTGTGCAGAACCTGTTATACTTCAAACATTTCAGTGAAAGTTTTACCGCTAAAGTAAAAGCAGTAAAAATTAAAAATTAAAACATTGAGCGCCCTGTCAGCCATCGGTGGCAGACAGTGTCAAATATGATATAAAGCCGCGTCAACCATCGGTGCGCATATAAAATAGGATATAAGACTAAAAATATAACATTTAATGATTGAAAAATTATTAAAATTTGCTTAATGTTCATGTATTACAGGAGGTATCATTATGGAATTTTAATGGATTTTAAGAATTTGCGTGGCGCTCAACGTGTTAATAGTCTATAACAAAAGATTAAAAAAAAAAAAAAAAAAAAAGTTACAGAAATTCCCATATTCAATGTTAAATTGAAATTCATAACAATTAGTACCCCATTTCTTAAAATGAAATATTATGCTAAAAATCAGTATAATTTCTTTTCCATAATAGAAAGAAATTTGTAATATCCAGACCATTTGCTCTACTGCTTTAATATACGACCACTTAGAAACTATTAATTTTTTGTCATTATTTGTCGATTTTTTTTTTTTTTTTGGTTATACATAGTTACTTGTAAAAAAGAAAGAAGGAAAATTACTTTTTTTTTTTTTTTTTTTTTTTTTTTTGTCTATACTTTTTATTATGGAATTTTTCAGTTAATTATAGCATTGTATAATACTCTCTATATATTTTTAAGATAAAGCGAGGTAATAATTTTACACACTCGAAAATATCTGGGGGAAAAAAGTAATAGTCTATTAATGTTTTATTGTGGACAAATCTCCTACAGCTTCAGTTTTAAATTCTTTCCTACATACTTTTTAAGGCGCCTGCCTACCTTTAAAATGCAATTTTCAGTCAAAACTAAGATTTTTTATTTTTGGTTTAGTATTAAAGCCTGACATTTAAACTTTCTAAATCAGTTTGAATTTTGTTTCTATCTTGCTTAGAATTTGAGTTACAGGCATCTAAATATTAGTCACTCGCAACTTTTTGAAACCAGAAGTGACCGGAAATGTTTGTTTTCATAAAAGTTTTACTCAGTATAAGCATCAAAATTTGTTACTGAATATAAAATGAATTTAAAAATAATAAGAAGAAATAAAAAACTTTGAAATAAATCAGGAAAGTTATTAAAATTATTTTTTATTTAATAGGTAAAATCTGGTTTTTAATTACGTTTTTTGCTTTTTCTGAGAATGAGATTTTTAACATTTTGCTTTTTCACAAAACATCATAACTCCAAAAGTTATTATATAAATCTTATGAAACTTTGACAAAATACGCTAGAGGAGTTGTTTTATGGACTGAACTACTACAATGAATCTAGCTTTTTTTTTTTTTTTTTTTTTTTGTCGATAGAAGTTATGAAACATTTTATAACTTCACAAATGATTGATTCACTAATGATTTTTTCAGCATGTAAAATGTTATATTCTCTAAAATATTAAATAATATGGTTATAGTTTTGAAAATAGCTCACTCCCATAAAGACTCTTTATATCACCATGTTAGAGATTTTAATGATATATTCTATAACTACCACTTAATTTTCATGAATATTACAATGAGTGTATTATATACCTGGGGGGGGGGAAGGGGGACCAATGGAAATAAAATGTATTCTTCTTTAAACTACACTATCATCGATCTAAACAAAAACTTTGCATAATAACGTACAATTTGTGAAAAAAATCACAGTAAGGTTAGACATACTTATGGATATGGGGGGGTTAAAGACGAAGGGGGGGGAGGACAGAGGAAAATAAAATATTTTTTATATCTCCATTTTACCGATTTTAAAGACATATTCTATAGCTACCACTTGCTTTTTATGAAGATCTCAAAATGAGTGCATTATATATTTGTGTGGGGGGGGGGGCAAGGGGGACGCAGATAGAAGTAAAATATATTATTCCTTAAACAACCGCATTGTCGTTTAAAAAAAAACTTTGTATCTATGCAACTTTCTGCTTATGAAAAATTGCAATCGCAGTGAGTGTACACATATCTGGACGATTTGCTAAGGAGGGGGGGGGGACAGAGTGAAGAAAATGTTTGTTTTTATATCACCATGCTACCTATTTATATGAAACTTTGTACGACTATCACTTTCATTTTATTAAAATTATAGTGAAAGTTAACTAAAGTTGATAAGGGGGGGGGTAGGGGGACAGATGGAAAATAAAATAATCTTTTTAAACAACACTTATTATCGTTTGTTTTATTGTTTATTTATATTTTGTGTGTATCGATTACTATTAATGAATAATTATAGTGAGTTATGCAAAAATTCGATATATGATTTAAATCTGTAAAAAAGTTAATCAAAAATGAATTTTCTTCTTTTAATCTGTCTCTTTTGTCCTCCCCCGCCCTATGTAGAAATAGAACACTTCCACTCTCGTTGATGTTAAGCATCAATTTTACAAGGAGAAATTAGGTAAAATCGGTAAAATGGTGATATTAAAAAATATTTTATTTTCCTCTGTCTCCCCCCTCTCTTTAACTCCACCCCCACCCCCAAGTATGTCTGATACTTATTGTGATTTTTTTCACAAATTGTATGTTATTATACAAAGTTTTTGCTTAAATCTATAATAGGGTGTTTTAAATGAAAATATTTTTTATTTCCATCTACCCCCCCCCCCTCCCCTGTGCCCCTCCAGGTATATAATACACTCATTGTAATCTTCATAAAAATTAAGTGGTAATATATTATTAAAATTGCTAAAATGGTAATTTAAAAATTTAATATATTTTCCTCTGTCCCCCCCCCCCCCTCCTCCAAGTATGTTTGACACTTACTGTAATTTTTTCACAAATTGTACATGATTATACAAAGTTTCATTAAAATCGGTAAGAGGTTTGTTCTATTTTTTACTATAAAATTTTCCTTCGATCCTTTTATTTTTTAAAGTTCTATAATGAATTAATGACAGTTTATCATATTTTCTTAAACAACATAATTTAGTTGCATTAACTGATGTATTATTTTTAAATTTATTTAAAAAATTGTAATATCTGTTCATATTTAAAGATAATAAATCAATAAACATTTTTTCCACATTTGAATTCAATGTTCTAATTATTTATTTAATTAATTAGTTTATTTACTTAATTAACTTATTTACCTAACATTAAACTATATTAATTAAAAAACGAAGTGAAATTACTAAATTAATACATTAAAAACCTTTACTAACTTCGTTGTTTGCCGTTAAACTTTTCCATCGGGATCCCGATTCTCATCAGACTTTTTATAAACTTATAAAAGTTAATTCTGGAGAAAACAATATTTACAATTTTAAATGCGTTAGAAATTCTGCTCTTTTTCTACAAATAATTGCCATTTTATCTTGATTTTCTTTATGCAGATTGCAGAAATATTTGATTAGGGGTGTTTAGACGCTATCACACTTTTTAAAATTTGGCCCCATAGGCCATAATGATAAAGAATTTTTCTTTGTGACCCTGTAAAAAAATTGTAAGTGCTAAATTCACCAAAATCTAAACAAATCGTGCAACTATGACCTATAACATGTGTACAAATTTTTTGCTCAGATTAATAAGACGTTTAGACGCTATCGCACTTTTAAAAATTTGGCCCAATAGGCCTTAATGATAAAGAATTTTTCCTGGTGTCCCTGTAAAAAAAACTATAAGTGCTAGATTCACCAAAATCAATAGGGTTCGTACTTTGGTGACTTGCAATATATGTACCAACTTTCAGCAACAAAGTGTTTAGATGCTAGCGTGTTCACTCACAGACACACATACATACACACACACATATATATACACACATACATACACACATACATACACACATATATACACACATACATACATCATCGTAAAAATAGTGAAAACGGACTCAGAGGACCTCGAAACGTATAGAAACATCAAAATCTGAATTTCGGATTTTTGACATGATTACAATACTTTCCTCACTATAGTGTTCGGAAAGTAAAAAGATGATGATATTTACTTATATTTATTAATTTTAATTTTATTTGTTTATTCATTCATTTCATTTTTTATTTATTTTGATGGATAGTGTAATTTCTTAGAACATTTTTTATACTTAAATTTTGAATTTTTATATTTTTTATTTCAATGCGTACTTTAAAAAAGTAATAAGATTCAACCACCGGGCGATTCTAATATTTATGAATTATTTAATTAATTAGTTTATTTGTTTAATTTTTATAAACTTGTAAAAGATAATTATGGAGAAAACAAAATTTACAATTTTAAAATTTCGGATTTTTGACATGATTACAATACTTTCCTCACTATAGTGTTTGGAAAGTAAAAAGATGATGATATTTACTTATATTTATTAATTTTAATTTTATTTGTTTATTCATTCATTTCATTTTTTATTTATTTTGATGGATAGTGTAATTTCTAAGAACATTTTTTATACTTAAATTTTGAATTTTTATATTTTTTATTTCAATGCTTACTTTAAAAAAGTAATAAAGATTCAACCACCGGGCGATTCTAATATTTATGAATTTATTTATGAATTATTTAATTAATTAGTTTATTTGTTTAATTTTTATAAACTTGTAAAAGATAATTATGGAGAAAACAAAATTTACAATTTTAAAATTTCGGATTTTTGACATGATTACAATACTTTCCTCACTATAGTGTTTGGAAAGTAAAAAGATGATGATATTTACTTATATTTATTAATTTTAATTTTATTTGTTTATTCATTCATTTCATTTTTTATTTATTTTGATGGATAGTGTAATTTCTAAGAACATTTTTTATACTTAAATTTTGAATTTTTATATTTTTTATTTCAATGCTTACTTTAAAAAAGTAATAAAGATTCAACCACCGGGCGATTCTAATATTTATGAATTTATTTATGAATTATTTAATTCATTAGTTTATTTATTTAATTTTTATAAACTTGTAAAAGATAATTATGGAGAAAACAAAATTTACAATTTTAAATGCGTTAGAAATTCTGCTCTTTTTCTATCTTTCAATAAATCTTATATAAGGATTGTAAAAATATTATCTTCTTCACTTTCACCCTCTATAATTCTCCGATAGCAGTTTATCTTGAACCTTGAACGAAAGAGGGAACATGCTGGACAGGCGGGCAGGGGCTGTCCAAAGGTTTCAATGAGTTTCAATGAGGAGTGCAGACTGCCATAGCTAGACTTTATCGCTCTTTTCCCTGACAGCTTCAACAAAAGCAATCACAACCCTTGAGAGGGGTCGGGGTGGTCTCTGGGAATCTACCATGTTTGTTACTCCACTCCACTGACCCCAAGAAAACTACAACAAAGTATACACAGGAAGTCAATTCCATGATAAGAAACATATGCTTAGGTTTGGGAGAATACAATGGCCTGGGAAAACATTCTAACCCCCCCCCCCCCCATGCTCTTGCCTTGAAAATGAATCCTTTTATCTAATGATCTTTTCCTCTTTCTTTTTTTTTTCTTTGTTCGAATACCCTGCTGAAGGATTACAATAATTTTCTTTCTCCTTTTTTTTTTTTTTTTTTCAATGTATAAATAAGGCGACAAACCAACCTTTTTCGGCGCCCTTCTCATTCTGGCGCCCGGGGCACGCGCCCCGCTCGCCCCCCCCTAGTTTCGGCCCTGGGGTCTGACACACTGAGCAGCAAGCATCCATGTGTTTTTTCTCAACCTTTCTCCCTTCTAACTGTCTAACAAAAATGTACAGCATTTGGCCAATTTTTTAATTAGTGGCAGATTACAGTTAAGCAGGAGCACCTTTAATTTCAACATTTTTTTTTTTTTGTTTGTAAGTATTCACTGCAAATAGATATTTGCAAAATTATTTTAAGTGTGTGCTTATGTGCACATGTAAACAAACAAAACAAGGTATATAGCTTCATGCCAGTGATAAATCTCTGGCATGCAGATGCAGTTGATACGAAATGTTTATTTTATGTGTATTTTTATATTTATGTAAATATATATATATATGTATGTATGAATATTATTCAAGGTATTTATAGGCGGAGCCTGTTTCCTCTAGCAGATGCTTCTGGTTCTTTGAGCTTCCGGTTGAGAACGAAAGTGAATTTACCAGTCATTATAGATGTTTACAACTAGCAGCAGACGAAAAGGAAGTTCTCGCAACCAGTGCGACGTAATCAATTGTTTTTTTTTTTTTTTTTTTTTTTTTTTTTTTAGAAAACGTTGTGAATAGAAGTGATTCTGTGAAATATATTGTATTATTTTGCATATTTATATTCATAGCTGCCAAGTTTTTTAATTTATTCCGGAATGTTGTTAGCCCCGCCCTTTTTTCATACCGTAATATTTGTAGAAAAATTTTCTTCAATATATAACTATGATTAAATATGAAGAAAATTAATCTAAAAAGATAACGGTGTAAAAAAAGGGCGGGGCTAAGAACATTCCGGAATAAATTAAAAAACTTGGCAGCTATGGTTATATTTATGTATATAAATATCTCACCAGTGGCATGAGCTTAATACATAAGTACCCTCAAAAACATCATTAAATTCAACTAAATTATTGTATTAGAATATTAAATTCTGAAAATCATTAAAAATGCCACTATTAATAAATGTATATGTGCTTTGTGAAAAAATCATAACAAAATACAGAGATGGGATAAACAGTTATTTTTCAGTAATATGTTACTTCGTTCCACATACACTGTAAAAAAATAACTATTACCAGCTGCAAGAAACTCTCTGTTTTCTCCAATCACAGAGAATTTCTTGCAACTGGTAATAGTTATTTTTTTACAGTGAAGAAACTCTCTGTGATTTCAGCTGGTAATAGTTATTTTTTTACAGTGTACTGCCTTTGGTAATAGATTCTTATAACATATTATTTTTATAACCTATTACCTTTCAGTTTATACACTGTAAAAAAATAACTATTACCAGCTGCAAGAAACTCTCTATAATTTATTTTCTCCAATCACAGAGAGTTTCTTGCAGCTGGTAATAGTTATTTTTTTACAGTGTAACGACAATAAGTATTTTGACAAACGGATTTTTATGGGAAAATATACTTTATTAAACAAACTTCTCTACAATTGCTATGGTATTTGTTTTATAGCATCACTGGCTGCATTATCACATATAAAACAGACACTTTCTCTCATAATTGGCAATGTCACAGACAATTTTATAAAATTATTGTATTACACTCTAAAAAATAAAAAAAATAACTATTACCAGCTGCAAGAAACTCTCTGTGATTACGCGAGAAGCACCCCCCCACCATGACGTGCCCACCACCGTTTTTAACAGTGGGTACTTGATACTGTATTCTGTGTCTTGCATGTATTGGGCGTCGAACATATCGAATTCCGTCAGAAGAAAACAAATTAAACTTGCTTTCGTCGCTAAAGAGACAAGACGTTAAATCGCGCCCATCACAAATGCTCCAACTCGTTCCTTCTTCTAGTGAGCATGCGCGGGGACTTGCTCAAGTTTCTTTTCTGGCCAAAATTATGAAGGTCTAAGTAAGATATTGATTCGCCGCCGGTGCTACCCTCTATTAGCGATTAATTTAACTAAATATTTTCACTTTCAGAAATTTTATTTTATTTTCCTTTTTAACCTTTTTTAAAATAATAAAAATCTAAGACTCAGAATCTTTTATTTTATTTCAAATTTCATTTTCCACCAATTAAAAAATAAATAAATAAATAAAAGGATAATAATAAATAGGGTTTAGAAAAAGATAGAAATAAATATTTGAAAGTGTAGGAGGCTCTTCATTTATGAATATATTTATAGATAATAATAATAATAAAATAAAAATCAACAATATTTTAAAAAGCTTAATAAAATAGCAGAAGTGTGTGAGATATAATAATTCAAAATCAAGTTTAATAGTGCTTTATGAATGTGTTTGTGTTTATATTACTTTTTCACATCAAATGCTTTGCATGAAAGCTTTAAATTGATACAAATGAAGTAGAAAATTTGTTTTAAGTTAAATTATGTATAATTTCTTATCCTTCGTATAATACTGCTTATTAATATTTCCAATTAATTTATAACAATAAGAAAAAATATATAAAATATTTCAGTTTTAAATTGCATTATATTATTATCAGTAAATTATAAAGAAAGCAAATTTGAATTAATTTAAATCCTATATATTAAACTGTAAATATTATACTATATTATGCATGACACAGAAAAATTACATATGATTTTTTCTAACAAGTATTCGAGATATTCCCATTAATATTAAATGAGAATTTTATTTGATTTAACAAAGTACTTAAAAGTACATATCTTAAAAACTGAGCAAATGAGAGTTAATTTTTATCAATAACAAACAGTAAGAGGATCAGTAAAGCTGTTTATCTTCTCCCCTGCAAATATTTACAATTATTATTATTATTATTAAATCTAATTTAGAAGCTTTTAGCTATATAGAAATTCAATTTCATGTCAGTATTATTTATAAATATTTTACATATATAAGTCTTAATTTTTTTTATAGCTTTTCTAGTCATAGTCATGCTTTCCACTGTTTAATAAATAATTAAGTAAAATAAGCAAAAAGCATTAATTTACTTTAAGGCATGGGTTTAATATATTCTAATTATTACAGTATATTTTTAAATGAAAAATTATAAGTAATATAATCAAATGATAAAAATTTGAAATTTATTCGAAACAGTAGTATTTATCAAAGGGGATCAAATTCTTTAACTATATATTATATATGAGGTTAGCACTGAAAATAAAATTGAAATAGATGAAATATGTTAAAACTTTTTTATACTGTCTTATGACATTCTGATTCAAACAGGGAGGAAGGGAAGAGGATAAGCAGTTTAAATGAACCTCTTAATGTTTGTTAGTGATAAACATTAACTCTCATTTCCTCAGTTTTTGAATATGTCTACTTTTAAGTACTCCAATAAATTTTTGATATAATATTGATGAGAATAATTCAAATATAGTTAGAAATTTTTTTATGAAATTTTTCTGTGTTATGCATAATATGGTATAATATTTACAGTTGAATATTTAAAGTAAGTTGAATTTAAAGTAATTCAAATTTACTTTCTTTATAATTTACTGATAATAATATTATGCAATTTAAAACTGAAAAATTTTATATATTTTTTCATAATGTTATAAATTATTTGAAAATATTAATAAGCAGTATAATACGAAGGATAGGAAATTATACATAATTTAATTTAAAATCAATTTTCTACATCATTTGTATCAGTTTAAAGCTTTCATACAAAGCATTTGATGTGAAAAATTAATATAAACACAATCATAAAACACCATTAAACTTGATTTGGAATTATTATATCTCATACAATTCTGTTGTTATTTTATTAAAATTTTAAAATATTGTTGATTTTTTTTCTCTAATTATCTATGAATATTCTCATAAATGAACAGCCTCTTGCACTTTCCAATATTTATCTGAATCTTTTTCTAAACCCTTCTTTCTTTCTTTTTTTTTTTTTTTTTTTTTTCGTTGGTAGGAAATAAAATTTAATATAAAATAAAAAGATTCTGAGTCTGAGATTTTTATTATTTTAAAAAAGGTTAAAAGGGAAAGTAAAATAAAATTTCTGAAATTGAAAATTTTTAGTTAAATTAATCGCTAATAGAGGGTAGCACCGGCGGCGAATCAGACCTTCATAATTTTGGTCAGCAAAGCAACTTGAGCAAGTCCCCGCGCATGCTCACTAGAGGAAGGAACGAGTTGGAGCATTTGTGATGGGCGTGATCTAACGTCTTGTGCTAAAGAGCACTCAGGCCCACTGAGCAGGAGTCCAGTCCTTATGGGCTTTTGCGAACTCAAGTCGGGCCTTTCTATTCTTTGCGAATATCAAAGGTTTCATGGTCGTCGGCCATGAAGATTAGACTCTCTTAGGATCAGTTTGACGGCACTGTTAGATATTTGAACGTCGTGATGTTCACGCAGCTCTCTGTTACTTCCACGGCAGTCTTCTTTGGATCAGCTTTTGAAAGCTACTGTATTACATTTTTGGTTCTAGGCGTGATTTTACAGGGCCTACCTGGTCTTTGTTTATTAACTGTAGTCCCTGTTGACAGCTGTTTCTTGTTCCATGTGTTTATGATTTGTCCCGACAAACCAGAATCCTTAGCAACCTGTGTCTGACTCTTGCCTTTCCTTATAGCTTTGATCACGGCATTTTTCAAGTCTTCTGAGTATTCCATGTTTAAACCTGTGTAGAAACAAAACAAAAGTTAAAATAAATAAAAGAAACTCGATTTCAAGCACAAATGTTGTCTAAAATGACTTTGTTCTAGCAACCCATGTAAGTGTCAAAATACTTTTTGTCCGACCAAAATAACATTTTTAATTTTTTATTCACCACTAACTTCCCGAATAGCAAAGCAAATGTTTACACGAAAGTCTTCTATTACAGAGTGATAAAAATTGAACGGGCTACTCGGAGAAACGCTCTTTTGCGCCCCCCAGCGGTGAAAATCTCTGTCAAAATACTTATTGTCGCTACTGTATATGGCTAATATCTTTCTAATCCTTTCGGGATGTACAGTCGGCAAAAAAAAAAAAAAAAAAAAAAAAAGAAAGCCCCCTCCCCACTTGATTTTGCCTTAAATTATCGTAGAAACATGTGGTTGGTACCGATCGATTTGTAATAACGTCTAGTTTTTAATGGTATAATTAGATATTGCTTAGGGGGGCATCTACATATTAAAACTGGGATCAACTTCATTTTTTTCAGTGGTAACCCCCATTTCTTTATTATTATTTTTTTTTTTTTAATTATTTGGATCAAATCATTGCGGAAAATGGTATAGTTTATATATTTCGCTCAACTTTTCATAGAGTTATAAGCCGTCAACGTATGGGGATGCTAATGTTAAATGAATATGACAAACATCGATTCATATCTTCCCGAAAAATAATTATATTCAATTTTCTTTTTTTTTTATATACGTTAGAATGAAGTGACCCAAACCTATTCCCTGCATTTTTGTGATTGAAAAATGTTTTTTGAATTATGAAAATTATTAATAAATTCATATTCGAAAAAAATATGAATTATGACCTACATTAATTTTTGCACGAATAGAACAGGCATCATCAAAAACATGGGTTTCCAAATTTACAGCTCGTTCCTAATATCATTTTTCGAGTTACAGTGTTATTTCATTTTTTATTGTTGTTAGGGTTTTTTATTGTTGTTAGGGTCGTCACTTGTTTTAATCTGTATCATTTGTAAGTAAACATCTGTATATAACATTACGGAAAACTATTTTAATTTACCTTTATGTTATTCTTATTTTCTAAGCAACATGTCGATGATTATTATATAAATTGGCTTATTTTTGTAAAAGTATCACAATGCAGGCGAGAGATTGTGGAAGAATTCCAAAAGAAAACAAGCCCCGCCTCTATATCGATAAAAAAAAATCTACTTTACATGTTCGAATTTGACTGTATTTGACTGTATTATGCGACGCTGGTATGCATGAACCTGAATGGCATTTACTACATCGATTGCTGAAGACAAAACTTAAATGTTTAATTGCGAATATATAAAATCATTTTGTTTTATAATGTAAAGTTTTAGAACAAAATGAAATATTATTTATTTTCGATTAATTCTAATCATGTCGTAAAATTCACATTCATTATAGAAAAAGAATTTAAAACAAAGTAATATGTCTTATCGCTTTTAAAGATATATACTGATCTAACACTTTTCATAATTAAGAATTCAAGTACAGTAGACTCCAGTATACTGCGGGATATTCGTTCTGGACAATAGGAAATCGCATTATGTAGGACATACATTATTAGACTAATCTTTCAATTTTAGTCTAATATAGACAAATTTTATTTTACTTTATTTTATTCTTTTGTTTTGTTTTGTTTTTTATTGTTTTCTAAGTAAGGTTTCAATGTTTACGATGCAAATTAACCTATTTTTTATAAAATTAACACATTGTAGGCGGGAAATTTTGACGGCATTCGAAAACAATAATAAACCCCACCCTCTAGTTTTTTCTTAAACAATACTTTTCTTTAAAAATGTTTCTTTTTTTATTAATTTTATTTTAACTGAGTCTTTATAAGACGTTAGCATATATAAACGAATAAAATTTACCGTTTCGATTGTTGATGACAAAATTTCAGTTATTTAACCATGAATTTGTTAAATAGTTTGATGTTTTAGAAAACGTATAAAAGCGTGACTTATTACTACAAATAGGAATACTTTTGAAGAGTATCTCTTTTTTACTGAATAGCAGAGTTGCCAACATTTTTAACTTTTAAATCAGACTTGACACCAGTATTTTTTATCAGAATATGTTATGTATATTTCCAACGATTAATATTACCGAACACCCCCCCCCCCCCTTTGACTTATTTCTCAGTTTATGTTCCTTGTAATGAGAGCGCAATTGACATCGTATCTGATTTACTTACTTTGCTGTGATATGACGCGAACACCATTCTCCTTGGTGATTTCAACGCCCATCATTCCTATTGGAATTGTTTTGTCTCGAACGCTAATGGTCGTGCTATTCATGATAATATTCTTCTCTTTGATTACGCGGACATTCTTTTTCCGGACACCCCTACCCATTACCAAGGCCTTAGTAGTAGCACTATTGAGTTTGGACTTTATAATGGTTTTAATTTTGATAAAAAATATAGCCTCTTTGGCTGAACTGAGTTCAGATCATAATCCGATTAAAATTAATGTTCAAATTCGTCTTCCCCTTATCCCCCCCCCCCTCAAAAAATATATTCATCGTACTAACTGAACTCAATTCACTGGCTTTATTAACGATATCCCCCCCCCCCTCCTACCAATAGCACAAATGACATCAATCTCCTGGTTAATACCATCACCAATGATATTAAATGTGCTATTGACTATGCTACTACTTCCAAACCTGCTAACTAATTTTTTAAATTAGACCCGCACGTCCGCATCCATACTTCTAATAAAAATAGAGCCAGAAAAACTTGGCAACGTACGCATAGAATTCAAGACAAAATTATTCTCAATAGCGCTCAGCAGGATCTTAAGAACTATCTTATTAAAAAACGCAATGACAGTTGGAGGGAATTCCTTGAATCACTGTCTCCAGAGGATAACTCCATCTGGAAAGCGGCCAGGAGATTTAAGAGCTCTTTTGAACCTTTGCCCCTATCCTTATTCCAAATTCCCAGACCTATGCGTACACTAACGAAGAGAAGGCTAATGCTATCGCCATGAACCTCGAGACACAATTCCAAAGCAATCCTATTGATAGTGATGAAACTGAGAGGGTACTGTTAGAAGATTCTTGAATAACCCCATTCCCTCCTCTGATTTTTCGGTTACCCACGCTGATGTCATTCGCGAGGTCCAAAAATTTAAAATTAAAAAAGCCCCAGGCATCAGCGGAATCACAAAGGACGCTCTCAAGAATCTACCCTTTCATTATATTCCAAAAATTATCCATCTTTTTAATAACATTTTAAAATATAACAATTTCCCTTTTTATTGGAAAACTGCTGTTATTGCTCCTATACTAAAACCTGCCAACCCTCCTGATAGGGCTTCGAGCTACCGCCCAATCTTCCTTCTTAATGTCTTGAATAAATTATTCGAAGCCTTTATTGCTCAACAAATTGATTATCATATAGCTGAAAATAATATTATGATCCCAGAACAATTTGGATTCTGTAGTGGCCTTTCCGCCCCTCACCAGGTCTACAGGTTAGTTGAGCAAATTACCACCGGCAAAATTAGGAAGCAATTTACTGCAGCAGTCTTTCTTGATATTGAAAAGGCATTTGACAAAGTATGGACTTCTGGCTTAATTTTTAAACTTATTAATTATAACTTCTCCCCTCCCCTTATTAAATTAATTCATAGTTACCTACTTGATAGGAACTTCCACGTGAAGGTGAAAGATACTCTTTCACGGAACTTCTTTGCCCACTTTGGCGTTCCCCAAGGCTCCAAAATTAGCCCAAAACTATTTAACCTTTATATTAATGATATTCCTCAATAGCCACATACTTCTTTGGCTATTTTTCCAGACGATACCTGTATTTTTGCTTCAAGCGTAAACAGGCGTTATGCTATTGCGGCTATTTCCCGGCACCTTAAAATTATTATTAATTGCATGGTGAGCAAACAGGCTGTTTCAGATATTAAAAGTGGCAGAGGGCGCCGCAGGCTACCGAGCGGGAATTTACTGCGATTAAACTTTTCAATAAAGATATTCTTACTATATGTCAATAAGCTGTTGTAAGATCTGAAACGGGAAAAAGGCGCCGCAGGCGCCACCGAGCGGGAGTTTCATAAAGTCGGATCTTTCAAGGATCGCGAACCAGCTGGTCGCCGAAGGCGGCTAGTCTATAATAATAAAAGAAGATGTCTCTCTGTCTGTCTGTCTGTCTCTCTGTCTCTCTGTCTGTCTGTCTGAGCATCTATACGTTCAGCCCCTACTGAACGCAGAAGTATAAAATTTGACATACGGGTGCCCAGAAGCCTTCCCGAGTTGATAGTGAAAACAGAATTTAAAAATTTTAATTAGTTGCGGAGATATTAATTAAAATATAAACCTATGTCTAATCAAAAAGCGATCTCAATCACTGAGAATTCACCGCGAATGCATAAAAATAGATATTTTAACGGAGTTAAAAGCAGAAAAAATGGAAAATAAATTAGAAATATTAGTCCAATCGTTACAAATTTGGTACTAAATGAAAGGGGATTTTTTTCCGAATCTGGCAACAGGCAGACGACAGTCTGTGATGAAAACGGAAATGGTTGTAATCAATTAAGATATCACGTGCTTTATACTGGAGGGAAAAATTGCAATTTTCAAATTTTTTCAAATTTTCATTTACCTTACATTTGAATGAATATTTGGCTTCGACAGCATATTATAAAGCTACTGTTCAATTTTCATGAAAAAATATGAAAAAATAAAAAAAAATTGACATATTTATTGGAAAAAGATTAAGTTTTCTTTTTATTTTGCAGTAATATGCCGTTGAAATTTCGTAGTATTTGGTTTTAATGCCCGATAATTCGATTGTGAATATTTTTGAAAGAGTACGATTATTAGGGAGTGCTTGAGGGAGGGGGAAAAGGGGCAAAAAAAAAAAAAAAAAAAAAAAAAATACAAAAAAAAAAAAAAAAGAGTTACAGCGTTTGAAATTGGTTGGTATATTTAGATTTTAAGGCAAGGTAAATCGATTGATATTTTCGAGTGTAAAATTATTATTATCGACGGAAAGGAGGGGGGGGGGGAGAGCGAAGAGGCAAAGATGTAGAAAAGGAACGGGAGTTTCGGAGAAAACCACGGGACACCCAGAACACCTTTATTCTTTAATATTTTACAGAGTTTCGAATTCCAATTTCTGCTCACATATCGTACTAAGGATTTTTAACGTTATATAGCCCGGAATTATGCAAGTTTCGGAGAAAACCATGGATAAGTCGGACACAAATCTTTTTATAAAAATGTCTATATTAGCTTTGTATCTCAGCTTCTAATTAACATAATTTCATAAGTAATATATCATTTTAAAAGTTATTTGAATTACAATTGATGAGTATGTGTTGCAAATATCTGTCACCAGAGGGCGCTTTGATATTTTAATAATTCAATATCTAGAATTCTACTTATAACACATCATTTTAAATATTACGAACTTTTAAACTGATGTAAGCCGTTAAATTCCGTACGGGAGTTTCAGAGAAAACCACAGAAAAGTCAGAACATCTTTATTACAATATCTCCAATTCTAATTATGATGCAGGTTTTCGAATTCCGATACTCCGTTCACATTTCGTATTAAGGATTTTTAACACGCAAGTTTCAAAGAAAAAAAAAACGAAAAAATCAGACACAAATTTTGTTATAACAATGTTTATATTACCTTTGTATCTCAGCATCTAATTAACATAATTTCATAGATAAAATATCATTTTAAGCCTTTTAAACTGAAATTGATAAGTACATATTGCAAATCTCTGTCGCCAGAGGGCGCTTTGTCATTTTAATAAGTTTCCACCGCCAGATGGCGCTGTGACATTTAAAAATTTTAAGGTGTCCTGATTAGGTTTTCTTTCGTATCTCAGCTACTAATTAAAATAATTTCATCTTGGAAGGGTGGGGAAGGAATAGGCGCGCAGCGCGCATGGGTTTGGGCCCCGGTGCGAGTTTTTACCCGATGATAAAATATTGTTTTTAAATTTTATTTTCTTAATAATAAAATATTGAGTGGAGAAGGAATATGCGTGTACAGCGCACGTACATCCTCAAACGTGCGCGCGCAGCGCGCATGGGTCTGCGCTGCCGAAGACAGTGGGGTCCTGGTGTGAGTTTTTACCCGATGCTAAATGATATATTTTTTAATTCCTTTTCTTAAGAATGAAAGTTTATGAGTAATAACATGGAATTTTGAGAAGTCATAAGGATGGTGAAGGAATACGTGCGCGCAGCGCACGGGTCTACGCTGCCGAAGGCAGTGGGTACCCGGTGCGACATTTTTCCCGATCAGAATTTTTTTTCTCTTTTTTTTTATCACATGATAAAAATTAATGCAATTTTGAGAATTCATTAATTATTGGGATTCATTTAAAAATAGTGACCAGCGAAGCGGGCGTTGCCTGCTAGTGTAGAGAACAAAATAGACTTTCTTTGGATATTTAGTAGTTATACTACTTCTCTAGAATGGAAATCGTCTGAATTCATCATGGAAGATAATTTTAATAAATAATAAATTTAATAAATTTTTTTTACTAACAAGGAAATATTCAAAAGGTGTCATCCTCAAAAAGTATTGAAAAAAATATATGTGATTCTACTCTTCATAAAACACCAGAAAATGAAAAAATTATCGGCTGAAATTAATTACAGCGACCACAAAAAATTATCAAAATTAAGCATATTTGGCGATTTAGCGCTATTAGACGATACGTTTGCTAGCACCGAGATTGCCGTGTACGAACAGACCGTGTTTTGCTTTTCCGCCAAGTACTCAAAATCAATCGCCTAGCAGTGTGAAATCGTCAAATATGCTTAATTTTGATAATTTTTTGTGGTCGCTGTAATTAATTTCAGCCGATATTTTTTTCATTTTCTGGTGTTTTATGAAGAGCAGAATCACATATATTTTTTTAAATACTTTTTGAAGATGACACCTTTTGAATGTTTCCTTGTAAGTGAATTTGCGTAATAAAATACACAAGAAAGTCATGTGGTGGCCACAGGATACTAGTTTCTTTTAATTTCACACTGAAAAGTTAAAAAGAAATTTATTGTGTACATATATACGAAATTTTGTCTTATACTGCCATATTAAAGTTTATAGAAAAAGGAATGACAACCCGTCTTTTAAACCATTAATTTCCATATACAATGAGCACCAGTTTTGGTCAAGGTCTAACTAAATACCTAATTTGGTTAAATTTTGTTCAATGCTTTGTGAGATACAGCGTCCACAAAATTTCTTATATACATACACACAGAGACAGACATTTTATGAAAAAGGTCAAACCGGTTTCAGGGACTCCCAAAACGCGTTATTACATCGAAAATCGGAGTTCAAAAATTTTCACGAATCCAGAAATTTCTTCTAATATTCATATAGAGTAGAGTGATAAAAGAGGAACGAAAATGACAGCAATAAAGTTAGTTAGGGTAAGTTCAAAGCATGGATACGAAGGAAAGTAATAAATGACAAATCTTTATGTTTACTGCCACTTAACGCGATATCAATATTTCGACAGTTAAAATCTTAAAATACTTATTTAATAACTAGTATATAACCCCGTCAAAAATGACGGAATGTGAACGATAAATCTTGAAAACAATGTTTAGATCATGAAGATTACCACGTGATCATTTAAATGTATTTTCAATTTTTGTTTATAAATCAAATGTGTTTCGATATTTTATAATTTTCGTTCTGAAATTAAAAAAATTCTACCCGATCAATAAATATGAATGACAATAAAAAAAAAAAAAACTGCTCGCTGACAAAAAATATAGGCCCCACAACACAACAGCAACAACACATCCCAGTGTTCCGTTAAGTGCTCTATTTAAAGTCCTCATAATAAGAATAATCTGGTGTGTCACTCACACGACTTTCTCTTACCCTGAAATTTAATACTATAAGTACAGGTTGGAGATTAAGAGGTAAGATACCGAGTACTGTTATGTAAACCTATGTTGAACAATTCAAATTAGGCTTCGGAAGAGTTTTATATGATAATTAGTTCTGCCCCCCCCATTCCCCCCTCAACCCCCGTTTCATTAATGCACCTACATTTATACAGAAATTAATTCGGTTATTAAAAATAATTCTGTTTTTAAAAAATTATTTATTAAAATTATTATTTAAAAAAGTTATCTTGTATGATAATACAGACGATTTCCATATTAGAGAAGTAGTATAACACTAAATATCCAAAAAAAAAAAGTTGAATTTATTCTCAATATTAAAGTTTAAAAAAAAAAAAATCTTTTTTTTTTTTTTTTTTTTTTTTTTTGTTAAAAATGAAAAAAATCGATAACTTTATTTTAAATTATCGCAGATCGATGGTTCAACCATTCGTTTTAAACGTATTGTCGAGCTCTTTTTACAGATACCCATCATGAAAATTTACTCCCCTCGAGGGGGGGGGGCGGCGAGGCTCCTACATACACAAAAAAAATTTCCCAGTTGACTATCTCTATTACAAAAAATATATATTCGTTTTATTTGGTTTAGTGCAGTCTATAGATGTTAAATTCTACTTACCTGCGATTTCCCCCGTAGACGTAATGTATTTAAATACTTTTGAATGTCCCTGTACACGAACCACAGGCTTCATCTTAACGAAAAGCTTACTGTAGCATCCCTATATGATACACATTTAGAATACCGAGTTTGGAATTTCTGCTACTATTTGTTCTTGAAATATGCTGATAACAGACACACAGACATCCAGACAGACACACACACACACACAGAGACCATTCGCTAAAAATATGGTTTTCGTATTCAGGGGACCTCAGAACATGTAAGTATAACAAAAACCCACGTTCAAAAATTTGACCCTAAAACAATACTTTCTCGACCCTATGGGTAAGAGAAAGTAAAAAACTATTCACTTAATTTTACCAAAATACTTTTTTAAGACTATCGAAGATCCTGTTTTCAAATACGCAGGCGAAGTGTGACGTCACTGACCTTCTGTGGATGCAAGAAAAAGATTCCCTATGTTAATCGTCCATTGGATTTTTGTAAAAAATTATTAAAAATCGAGGAAAATTATTTCCCGATTTTAATACCTGTGTTTGGGTATAGATATGCTATCGTATCCATGTGTTAGATTGAGTTATTTTGCTGTCAAATTGACAAAATTTTAAATTTCAAAACTGTGTCATCTTTGGAGTTTTTTGTATTTGGCGATTAAAAACATAATACGAAAATATACATGACAGATGTTTATTTTCGTAATATGCATTGTACGAAATATTGTTTCATATAATTCATCGCTCTCTTAATATAAGTTGTTAAAATAACCATGATTTTTGAAAGGAATTAAATACGTTCGCCAAAATAATTTGGCGATTTTTTTTTTCCGCCAAGGATGACAGATATATTAAATCTATTCCGCTGCAAAATATGAGTATCTTATATCAGACACTTTATTTAGACATTTGAAAACAAATTTGACTTCAAATTATGATAGAATTTTTATAATTTTCCTTTTAATTAGTATATTAGTTGGATATTTATTGTGTAAATATCATCCTTTGAAATGAAATGTTTATGTTTTGAATCGATTATGGAAGTTTGCCATTTTTTTTTCTAGAGTTTTGAAATTTAAAATTTAAATTTTATCAATTTTACAGCAAAAACAACTTAATCTAACACATGCAGACGATAACTAATACATATCTATACCGAAATATGGGGATTAAAATCGGGAAATAATTTGCCCCAATTTTTAATAATTTTTTACAAAAAATCCAATGGGCGATTAACATAGGAAATCTTTTTCTTGCATCCACTGACGGCCAGTGACGTCATCACTTTGCTTGCGTACTTTCTAACTAACTATCCAATAATTACAGACACTCCATGCTAACCCAAATTCAACTCTACTCGATTCTTCCAACCAGCTATCTCACCCGCAACATCGCCAAAATATCCGGGATCCAGCTAGGGACTTTCTCATTCTCAACCGAACATTTTATCTTGACTCGACATTATCATCTTAGACTACTCTACTTTCAATACTCATTTCAACTGGTGACCTTTACTTGCCCAACCAAACATTCCATCCCAACTATAAATTTACACTAATTTCAAAACTAAAATCAACTGGCGACATTTACGTACTGAACTCGACGCCAATCATACCTTACAATGTAAACAAACAATGAAGCTTGATAAAAATATTTAAAGACTTTAATATGCTTTTACAAATATTTTAAGAGTTTTAAGGCTTTAATATGTTTTAGAAATACTTTAAGCGGTTTTTTTTTTTTTTTAAGAAACAGTCAAAGAGTCGTTCATTCAGAATCCATTTGGAATTTGTATTTTCTGAATGGCAACAGTTTTGGTTTGTTTTTATTTGGTATTCCGTTGTTTACAATTTACAATCATGAAGTTGCCGGCCAGGTGGTTCGGTCGGTAGGACGCTGCCTTCCGAATCTACTGGTCCCAGGTTCGAATCCTGGTGCGGGCATGGATGTTTGTGTTGTCTTATGTTTTCAAAATATTGTGTACTTGTATAATAAAAACTTGTAAACCCTTGTGGTGTGGATTTTTCGAGATATAAGCGGCCTTAGAGGCAAGCAATAAATCTCAGTACTCATCAAACCAAACCAAACCAAACCAAATCATGAAGTTACATAATTCTATTTATAGGTTCATGTTTATAATAGCCAGTGATCCATTATATTTAATCCAGACCTTTAAACTGTCCCGTCAGGTTTTATAAATTTCATAAGAAAGAGGATAAAATATTTCTTACCTGACAGGTCTTGTTCTTTTTCGCCGGCTTATTCTAAGTAATCACAAAGTAGTCGAAATAAACACAGCTCAAGTTTCACGACACAAACGTTAAATTAGACGCACTATTTACATTTATAATACATAATTGTTTCATTAATATCTGCAGCTATCACAATATTTAATATTAGCTGCCAAGCATTTAATATTAGCTATCGAGCGTCAGAACGCTCTTTCATATCCTTACGGATTCACTTTCCTTCTTTGTACAACAGAAAAACAAAACTTTTTTATCATCAGAAAAAAACCATGTTGCCAATCAATGAAACATAAAAATAGGCAGACGATCTCCAGTGGAAGAACAGCCCGCCTCCTGACGGCAAGAATGGGTCATCCTGCCACCTTTGATTCTGGCAATCTTGTACAAAATCAAACTAAAAAAGAGAAAAAAGACATATTAATAAACATTACATCAAGCAAAAATGAAAAGGAACAGAGAAAAAAAAAAAAAAAAGGTAATTAAAAGTTCTATCAGTCAATTATAAATTCAGTCTATCTGGAGCTCTAATGAATCTACCCCTCCTGGTAAATCGTTGTTTTTCGTCAGGTATCTCAACAGATTTCTTGACATTCTTTGAAACAGTTCTAGACAGTTCAGAGGGATCAGGGCATCTTTTCGGTGTAGAACGAGTAGGTATCAAAGTTCCATTTGCAGCATACTTTGCACGAAAATCACTAGATTCATCAGAAGAGATCTCTAACGGATAAAGTCTTTGAAATGGGCGTATCAAAAACCCATTTTCTGTCTTGATTTTTGCCACTCGAACTATTCCGTCTTTACCAGGATAAGTTTCCACAACTCTGGCTAATGGCCAGTTGATTCTTTTTTGATTATCATGACCGACGAGAACTATGTCTCCTACAGCAATTTTTTTGTCAGTCTTAGCGATACCCTTTGAATTTTTTAATTGTCCTAGATATTCAATTCTGAATCTTTTCCGTAAATCTTTCTTCAATTTTAGCAAATATCGAAGTCTTCCTTTTAAATTCACATTTTCGAAGTTATCTAGGTCAGGAAGACCAGTTTTTTTAATTCCTTGCAAAAACATGCTCGGAGTTAATGGAATTAAATCATCGGGATCCTCAGAAATAGTAGTTAATGGTCTGGAATTCATCAAACATTCGATATCACATATAATTGTGTAAAGTTCTTCAAAATCTAGAGCTGCTCGTCCTAATACTCTTCTCAAAATTTGCTTTGTACAGCCTATTAAGCGTTCCCACCAGCCACCCCACCATGGTGAAGCTGGGGGGATAAACTTCCATATTATGTTCTGTACTAGGGCTTCCTTCCGTATTTTTGCAAGTATAGGATCAGTAAATAGCTTCGAAGCTCCTGAAAAATTTGTGCCTCGATCGCTGTATATTACAGAAGGTCGACCCCTTCTCGCAACAAATCTTCGCAGGGTTTGCAAAAATGCTTCAGAGGATAATGATGTTAATAATTCAAGATGTACCGCTCTGTAAACAGCGCGGGTGTACAGCACAATCCAACATTTTTTACCATTTTTCAAGTACAAAGGTCCGGCTAAATCAACCTCGGTAATTTCAAAGATAGCAGCATCTCTGATCCTGTCTTCCGGCAAGGCGGTGATTTCAGGCTGAACAGAATTTACGGTGAAGCGTTTGCATCTTATACAACGTAAGGTAACTTGCCGTATGGACTTTCTGCACCTGAGAATCCAATATTTTTCTCGGAGATGGTTCATTAATATTTGTACTCCTGCGTGGTTTAATTCGTTATGTTTCCATTCTATCAATTTCTGCACGATGTAATGATTTCCTGGTAAAATGATAGGCAAACGAAAGTCTGTATTATCTTTACTTCTAAGTATAAGAGACTTTACCCTTAGAAGGCCATCTTTGTCAACGGTGGGATGAAGTTTTCGTAAACGATCATCTATTCCTTTAGGAAAGTCTTCCCTTTGAACCATCTTTGACAGGATTAATTCAGCATGTTTAAGTTCTTTATTTGTAAGATCCCCAGAATTTCGTTTAGAATGATTTCGAAGATTCGAGATGAATCTGTATATCCATGCCGTAACTCTTAATAATTTCACGTAAGACGAGTATCTCTCATAAAACTTCTCAGTAGTTTCAGTACTTAGAGCAGAAATGATCGACCTTTTTTTTTCTGAATTGACAATCTGTATTTCGGGTGAGATTTCTTGTCTCGGCCATTGACTCGTTGGTGTCTTCAGAAATTCCGGACCCTCCCACCAAAGGGATTTGAGTAAAGCATCAGCATTGCAACCTCTTGATGGAAGGTCAACTGGATTTAAGTTACCCGGGACGTATCTCCAGTCGTTGGGATGACTCAAAGATCTTATTTCTCTGGTACGATTCAGCACAAATACTCCCCATGGTTCTTGATTTTTTATCCAGAACAATGCGTTCATGGAGTCAGACCAATAGAAAGTTTGAACTTGGCTGTCACAGAAGTCTCCTTTTATAGAATTCATTAATCTAACACCTAAACAACATGCCAATAATTCTAGTCTCGGAATGGAGACTGATTTCAAGGGTGCTACTCGAGCACGAGCTTGAACCAATTGACATCTCACATGAAAATTATTTTCTTCTCTGATATATATACAAGTTGCATAAGCGTGGCTTGATGCATCACAAAACACATGGAATGACACATTTGTATTTAGAGCATGATTTTCTAATATCCTTCTAGGGATTCTAATGCCTTCCAAGCATTTTAATGCATTTTCCCATTTCAGAAATTTTTTCTCGATGTCATCTGGTAGCTTGGCATCCCAGGGCAGTTTCCTACGCCAACATTCTTGCATTATGATCTTTGCAATTAAAGTGACAGGACAGAGAAACCCAATGGGGTCAAAAATCTTACTTGCTAAGGACAGGATAAATCGCTTACTTAGATTTGCATTTTCACACTCATCAAACTTTAAACTACAGTATAGAGTATCTTCCAAAATATTCCAATTTAAGCCCAAAACTGAGACAGTCTCTTGAAAATCTTCTTCAGAAATTCCGTACACACTTGGTGGTAGACCATTACCTATCCATCCTCTAAGATCAAAACATCCCGCTGACATGATTTCTTTAGATTGTGCCATAAAATTAACTACTTCTTCTTCGGAACTGCAACTTGTAACACAGTTGTCGACATACATAGAGTTTTTAAGTTTAGAAGCAGTCTCTTGCAAATAATCTGGAACATTACTTAGGTGGAAATTTAGAGTAGCTCCTGAAAGAAATGGGCTGCAGTTTACCCCAAATACTACTCGACGATGTCTGTAAATCTTCACTTTATTAGGATCACCGCCCTCCCACCACAGAAATCTTAGAAAATCACAATCTTCTTCATTTATTCTTATTTGTAGAAATGCTTTGCGAATGTCTGATACTACCCCATACTTGTTCAAACGAAATTTATTCAAAATGTTAGGAATCAACTCCATGTAGTTTGGACCTTTAGCTAGGCAATCGTTCAAAGAGTAACTGTTCTTTTCTTTTGCAGAAGCATCGAAAACAGAACGAATTGTTGTCGTTGAATGCTCTTTTATAACAGCTCTATGAGGCAGATAATGGCAATCTATCTTCTCGAATTCATCAGTATTTACTTCTTCAATTATTTCTTCACCAAGCCACTGACAAAAAACTTCTTCATAATCTTCAATAAGACCCTTATTCTTCAGAGTCCTCACAGTTGATTTTAGCCTTCGTTCAGCAATTGTTTTGTTATCTGGGAGTTCTTGGTGTCCTTCTATCCATGGTAATTTTACAACATAGCGTCCGTCATCATCTCTACTTAGAGTTTTCTCAAAATGATTTTTGGATGCTTCTTCAAGTTCTTCCTTTGACTGTTTCTCTGCAGGATCCTTAATTCCTAGGACATCTAGTTCCCACAGATCAGAAATTTTTACTTCTCTAGCTAACATCGAAGTGACTACTAGGTTTTCAGTATCTTCAGTAAACTTCTTAGTGCGTCCCATAACAGTCCAACCTAGCCTTGTTTCAATAGCGGTCAGGCCGGATTTCAGATTCTTCAGCTTTCCTGTCATTAATTTGCCAGCTACATCTGCACCTATAAGGAGCTCTATGGGGTTAAGGCAATCTTCTAAATATATCCCCGTACCTGATAAATCATCTTCACACAGTTCTTGAGTGACCGGTGGCATAGTAAAACAAATTGTAGGCTGACTCAAAACTTCAAAATTGCAACGATAAGTTTCGCTGACATCAGAAAGGTAAGCTTTGTAAACATTGTGTGTCAAAGTATTCGTGTTCGAACCACCAAATAATGAATGCTTCAGTTTTTCTTTTCTTATTGGCTTGTATCCAATCTTTTTTGCAGTGTTTTCTAAGATGTAAGACCTTTGGGAAGCGGAATCAATAATCGCCCGAATTTTTAAAATTCTGTTTTCACCTCTTAAATTAATCACGAGTGTCTGTAGCAAAACACTGGGAGTTGATGAAACATTTGATAATGTTGTATCTTGATCGGAAGCATTCTTGTCATTTTTAACCCTTTGTGCGTGCGCAGCTGATTTCGGATCATTCTTACAGAGAAGAGTATGGTGGGGTTTCCCACAAATCGCACAGTTACATCTACTTCTACACGAACTAGAAATGTGGTTCAATTTTAAACATTTAAAGCAGCCTCCCCGTTTCATAACATTTTGTTTTCTTTGATCATAAGTCAAGTTTGCTACTTTTCTACATTCCGCACTTAGATGTGGCTTATCGCAGAACACGCACTCTTGCTCTCGGTTTTGTTTACTTTGGGACGAGGTTAAAAGTTCCATACCTGTTGGAATAATTTTATTGTGTGTTAGAAAATTTTTAGATTTCATTGTGTTAAATTTCTTGGGTTTGTTTTCAAAACCAAATCCACTTGTAGCTAAATTAATTTTTTCTTCACCTTGAATTTCATTACGTAAAAACTGCATTAAAGTTTCTAATTTATTAAAAGATTTATCTTCCGAACTAAGAGAAACAGAATTCAAGTGTCTTTCCCAAATACGCAAAAGATCTATTGGTAAACAAGATTCAACTAACGGGTATAACATTGAGGCATATTTATCGCTTGTTACACCAAGCATTTTTTAAGATCGTAACTGTGTTTCTAATTTATCATAAAGCTTCACAATTGGTAATTTATGTTCCTGATTTACAGTATTACTTAGCACAAGGCTTAATAATTCCCTAACATAAACTTCAATTAGTACATCTTCCCTGCCAAATCTTGTATGTAAACAATCAACCGCTTGTGAATAGTTCTCAGCTGTTACGGGAAAAGATTCTACGACTTCTCTGGCTCTAGACCCCTTTTGAGTAGATTGAAGTAGATACTGAAATTTATCTACCTCCGAAATATTTGGATCTTCATGAATTTTCTTAAATAATCCCCAAAATGATAACCAGTCCTTTAAATTACCATCAAACTTTTGTAATTCAATTTTTGGTAACTTAAAACTTCTTTTAGAATTACTTTCGTTTTCAAGTACATTTGAATTTAAATCCGAAGGTAAATTTATTCTACGTTCAAGTTTTGTTTTTAAATCAATATAAGTACTACTATAATTATCAGCACTTTCGATTTCGCTATCCAACATGGTCTGAGTACATTTTTCATCACCTTGTAAATTTTGAAGAATTTCTTTATCAAGCGTTTCAACTTTGGAATATTTTTCTTGTAACTGTGCTAAGAACCCAGCACAAGAATCGATGTCACAAGTTTCAGTTTCTAAAAGGTTTTTTACCTTTTCAGTAAATTTTGTAAAGGTACCTCGATAAGAACCGCTTTAGTTGCGGCCGAATTTAGTTGCGGCTTCCATAATTCAAATAAAGACTGATAAAATAATAAACAAACACTTCAAATCAAAGCTTCATAAAACGAGAACAAAAAATATTCCGAAATCGAAAGTAATTCTGGGAAGAAATTTTAGAATTCTAAATAATGTTTTGAGAACAAAAACATTCAATTTTCGAAACACTTTGATTCAAAATAACAAATTTCATATAAAATAATAATCTTCTTTATTAAATCAAAATATGCAAAATCAATGTAAAATCAAAATATGCATTCATAGAATATGTATTAACATTTTCTTCAACATAAACAAATTCTTCATATTGTTCCAAATATCAAATGAGCAGTTCAAAAATAAACATACATTTTATGTTTTCAAAATTATTCTCAATAATACTTACAAAAAGTATTTCAAAATTTTTAATGTTATCTTCTCATAAAAATGAGATCATATTTCAATTAGAATAAATTATATTCTATTTCTATACTTTATTCATTAGAACAAATTAGAATTTATTACTTAGAACAAATTTTTCTACCGGCGTCCCTGTGAACGGGCGCCATTAAATGTCCCGTCAGGTTTTATAAATTTCATAAGAAAGAGGATAAAATATTTCTTACCTGAAAGGTCTTGTTCTTTTTCGCCGGCTTATTCTAAGTAATCACAAAGTAGTCGAAATAAACACAGCTCAAGTTTCACGACACAAACGTTTAATTAGACGCACTATTTACATTTATAATACATAATTGTTTCATTAATATCTGCAGCTATCACAATATTTAATATTAGCTGCCAAGCATTTAATATTTGCTATCGAGCGTCAGAACGCTCTTTCATATCCTTACGGATTCACATTCCTTCTTTTTACAACAGAAAAACAAAACTTTTTTATCATCAGAAAAAAAACCATGTTGCCAATCAATAAAACATAAAAATAGGCAGACGATCTCCAGTGGAAGAACAGCCCGCCTCCTGACGGCAAGAATGGGTCAAAACATTACAATTGAATAGTTTTTTAAGGTTTTAGGGAAAATAAATAAGAATACGTGCGATACAAAACATATTATATGTGTGTTTCCTGAAGTTGAACCAGCTCAGTAAGTTGAACAAACGGAAAAAAAAAAATGGCTGCCAAAAGTTTCTGTTTTGAAGCGGTACTAACCGGATTCTGTGCGTTTTCAGGTTATTCAATAGAGGAAAAGAAATAACTTTCAAAACACGATTACTTAATTTACGCCTCAATATTAATCTTCTAAAAAAAAACTTCAAATACACTTTTAAACATTTAGCTCTTTACTAGATAATACAAAATAATTACGAATCTAAGCTATCACCACTAAAACAGTAACTCGGGGCCCATAACCCGTGTTGGATTATGGGTTGACATTAAACTTATAATCCGATAAAATATATTCATTAGCAGAGATCCAGAGAACAATGGAGCGTGGTCACTGTTTTTAGTTATGATTAATTTAAATCTAAAAGAGCTTTGAAAAAGAGAAATATTTAAATCAGAATTTTAGTAACTTAACCTTATACATGAATTTTAAATCCTTCCAAAATTTAAATTAAGCTGGATCTATAAATAAGATAATTTACACACATATGGTAAGGGAAATAAAACAGAATCAAAATTAAAATAAATTTAGTTTATTAAAACTAAAATGAAAGTTTTTGTTTAAATAAAAACAGAAAAAGAAAAATTCAGCCATTACGGCACTTTTGCAAAAAAAAAAAAAAAAAAAAAAAAAAAAACATATGCAACTGTTGCACCAGCTCAGTGCTAACTATTTCCATCTGAGAAAACTAGGAAAGAATATCAGCCTCAGAAATGCTCTTCTTCTGCAGGCTAGGAAACGAAGGAAGCGAGCGAGCGAGCAAGCAAGTCAAGTCAAGTCCCAGCCTGACTGAAGCATTTATACTTCCTCCCAGTCCTTTTATTTGCATACGGTCGCAATGCGCCCTCTGGGGATTGCGTTCAAGGATCGGATTCACTATAGTTGCGGCTTGCGTTGGAGGAATGGAATTCAGAAGAAATGAAGCCGTGGCGATCATTACGGAGTCAGGATGTAATCTCTAGTACCATGGAGTCAGGATGAAGAAAACTAGATTACTTCTTCCGATGGAAGTCCGATTGTCAATAGATGGAAGTCTGACTGTCTCGTATCGTGACAGTGTGTTTCTTGCGTGCACTGAGAAGGAGTGTGGGAATTCCTAAATGTGTTAATATTAATGTTTGAAAAAAATTATTATTTTAAATTGCCACAAATCTATAGTACAACCACTCGTTTTAAAGGTATAGACGAATCCTTTTGAAAGATACTCATATTGAAAATTTACATCACCCCAGGGGAGGTACTTGCCCCTCTCCCCCCAGAGGTGGGTGGGTAGATAAGCAATGCTCCTGCATGCACGCAATTGTTTTTGCTATTTTACTACTGCTAGTATAGATAATTCATATTAATTTTGCAACAATTCGCTGAAAATAATTCTCATTATTTATATTTATACGGAATTTTGTCCTATGCTGCCATATTAAATAAAAGGTAATGACAGTGCCACCTGTTGAGCGATTGATTCCAAAATGTAATCTGCCCCAGTTTATGTCAAGGCGCAATTAAATATCAAGTTTGGATACATTTCCTTCATTGGTTCGTGAGATACAGCGTCCACAATATTTATGATTCGCAGACATTTTCTTAAAATAGTCAAATCGTATTCAGGATATCTCAAAATGTCTCAATCCATCGAAAACCGGAGGTCGAAATTTTTCAGAGAAAAATATTGTTATAACGGATTAAGTCTTTTCCCCTGTATTAAATGTTCTATTGCAGTGAAAGTAGTTTTACAGGTAAAGGGAAAGTAAAGAGACAGTTTATTGATTCCCATAAGCATCTATAATTTTGTAAGTTACCATAACTTTTTTTATTTAAAGTTAAATCCCACCATGAATACCGCAGAATTTCTTCTTTACTAGACCTGAAAATAGTCCTGATCTCAATCTGCTCGAAAATGTTTAGTCTATAAAATAGGATGGGGATTCGAAATTTGTAGCCTATAACTTTGCAAGAACTAGAAAAAATTATTTATGATATTTGGCATAGCAAAATTTCTGAGTTTCATGTTAGAAAACTGTAAAATACTATGCCATTGCACATTAAAGCAGTAATTCCATATAAAGGTGGAATTATGCAATGCAGAATACATATTTTTACTAAGTAATTGTTTAGATCTAACAAATAAAAAGTTTTATTTCATACATTAAAGTAGTAGTACTTGTTTATTTCATATAATAAATCGTAATACAAAGTATATGTTTATTGTATTACATAAAAAAAAAAAAAAAAAAAAAAAAAAAAAAACGTAAATTTTTATTAAATGCTTCGTGAATGTAATAAAACGAATCATTAAAGGCCCTCTTCACTTACCGTCGCCGGCAGTCAAAGTCATTGTTATTCTATGGGAAATTTTCTTTACTTATAACTCATTAACTAATACATGTTTTCAAAATCTATTTTCACATTCAGAAAATTCACAACTGTTAAATTGACGCGCTATTTTTAAAAACGGATTTTTTTTTAATTTTTATTAACCGACTTCAAAAAAGGAGAAAGGTTCTCAATTCAAACCGTATGTTTTTTTTTGTTTGTTTGTTTGTTAGCTCATTTCTTAACGGACGCTCCGATTTTGATACTGTTTGTTTTGTTGAAAAGGTCTTGGTCTGAAATAGGTCACATTGTAATATCTTTACGATCTAATGAAAATACAGGGTGCCCAAAAAAATCAGCCCCAACTCTTTTAACTGCTAAACGACTGCAGCTATAGTGATAAAAATGGTATGTAAGTATAGCAAAGTGGCCATGCAGTACAAGGTTAAACCGCTTGCAGCGCCAACTGGTGGAAAATAGCGGAGTTAGTGTTCCTATCTCGAAAACGGTTCTAGAGGAAAAAGTGAATTACAAAGTTTAAGAGTATCACCGATTTAGTACAGAAAGATAGCTTAGACATTCATGCTAGCGTTCCTATCTCGGAAACGGTTTAAGACAGGGAGAAAAAGTGAATTATAAAATTACAGAGCATCATCGATTTAGTACGAAAAGATAGTTTAGACATTGATACTAAAAATACAATGCTAAAAACGTGCATTTGGTTGTTCGCAATTTCTTACACTATGCACACTTGAGCTACATTGCACATGTTGTAGCGTAGCTGGTGAGACATACACTATATAGTTCAAAATACGGTTACTTGATACTTTTTGTTTTGTTGTAACAATCTTGGTCTGAAGTAGGTCCCGTTGTAATATATTTACAATCTAAAGAAAATAAAGCGCCGTCTGGTGAAAAACAGAGGAATTAGCGCTCCTATCTCAAAAACGGTTCAAGATAAGAGAAAAGTTAATTACGAAGTTGTAGAGCATCATCGATTTACTACGAAAAGACAGTTTTTAGACATTATTGCTAAAAATAGAACGCTTAAAACTTGCAATTGTTTGTCCGCAATTTCCTGCACTGTACACATTTGAACTACGTTGCACACTTTGCAGCGTAGCGGATGACACGTATACTCTGTGGTTCAAAGTACTGTTACTGTAAGCGGTCACATCAATTAGCGCAACGTCATTTTCAACCAACTTCAGAAAGGAGAATGTTCTTAATTCGAGCTATGTGTTGTTGTTGGTATTTGTAAGCATCTAACTTCGTAAGAGATGCTCTAATTAATCGACTTGAAAAAGGAGGAGATTCTCAGTTCAAAGCGTATGTTTTTTTGTTTTTGTTTGTTAGCTCATAACTTCTGAACGGATGATCCGATTTTGATACTTTTTGTTTTATTGTAAAGGTCTTGGTCTTAAATAGGTTCCATTGTAATATCTTTACGAACAAAAGAAAATACAGGGTGCCCAAAAGAGTCAGTCCTGACTCTTTTAACTGCTGAATAGCAGCAGCTATAGTCATAAAAGTGGTATGTATGTATAGTAAAGTGGACATGTGCTACGCGATTCAACCACCTACAGCGCCACCTGGTGGAAAACAGTGGAGTTAGTGTTCCTATCTCGGAAACGGTTCAAGACAGGGGAAAAAAGTTAATTATAAAATTGCAGAGCATTATCGATTTAGTACGAAAATATAGTTTAGACATTAATGCTAAAAACAGAACGCATAAAACGTGCATTTGGTTGTTCACAATTTCCTATTTTATGCACACTTGAACGACATTTCATATGTTGTAGCGAAGCGGGGGATATTTACGCTACGTAAAATTCAAAGTATGGTTATTGTAAGCGATCACATGGATTAACGCATAGACGTTTTAAACCGACTTCATAAAGGAAGAGGTTTTCAATACAAACCATGTTTCTCATTGTTGTTGTTGTTGAAATTTGTTAGCTTATAACTTCGTAAGAGATGATTTAATTTTAATACATTTTTGTTGTCGTAAGGATCATGGCCTGAAATAGGTTTCATCATGATTTCGTTAAGGTATAAACAAATTACAGGATACTCACAAAAGTCTGTTCTCACTCTAATTGCTGAACGCATGCAGCTACACTGGTAAAAGCAGTATGTAAGTATCGATGTTGAAACTTCTGTCCGTCAGCTGCAATGCATATTTTGCTCTTTGTTTGAACTTAACGCTGCGCAATTTACAGCGCAGCGGGTGACACGTATTCACTGTAAAGTTCAATATATATGCCTAACAGAATATTTGGTTACGAATACAGCGTATCCGTTCTTTACATTTCTAAAGACTTTTTGATTTATCGTATGTTTATTCAATAGATAGTTTCTTGTTCATATCCGATAAAGGCAAGAAAAGTGACACAACTTAAAAATGCAGCATTTGAGAACAATCAACTTAAAAATAATTTGACTAGAAAAAACTGGCTTAACTGTCTCTCGAGTGGATAACTTTCTAGATGGAGATGTAACTTTTTTGTCCACATTGGGGGAATTTCATGTATTTTTCAGTGACATAAACCACTTTTCGAGTTATGTCACTTTTCTTAGAAGTTGTGATTTGTGAAACTGCCGTCGAACCTCTTCTGATGTTCTGCTATATGAATAAGTTTTCCTTGAAAAGAGAAAAATAAAATCTTTTTGTAAAAAAATAGAACCGACTCCAAAAAGCAACTACTATTTAAACAACTAAAAAAAAAAAAAATTGTTATGAAATGAAACTGTAAATTGCGCCGAAAAGTATAAAATAATTTCCTTCGCCAAACAACCTATAACACTACAATTAATCATAACTTTTGAAGTCGGCGCAAAATTAAATAAAAATTGATACCTTTATTCAATACAAAAATCAAATCCTATTCAAAATATACATCTCACATTGCCACCTGCAAAACGAAGGAGAAAACTACTTTGATTCAAGAAAACAAATAAGATTTCGTAAGCAGCAAAAGTTGGCGAAGATGCTGGTATCTGACGTCCTTGGTGAAACAAAAATCGCAAAATTATCTGGCAAACATATTTAATTTCTTTGGGATATCACACTGTAAATACAAGTGTCTGAAACGGGTGTTCAATTTTAAGATGCTAAAAAGTGTCTTAAAAGGCACATCGTTTCACACTCGAAACGTCTGAAATTCCGCCATCTTTGATCCTCTCTACAGTGAATATTTTTCATAAATAAATAAATAAAAAGATGCGTTTTATACTGTTTACCCGTGAAAAATAGATTTTAGAATCTCCTAGAGCATGAAAAATATATATTAATAATTTTTACAAAAATATTCCCCGTTGCCCCCGGCGGGAATCGATCTAACAACCAGCGGATTCAATGTCGAGCGTCATCCCAATCAAGCCATTGGTGCTCACGCTGTACTCCGCTTGTATAACGAAATATATTCTAGTATCCGCAAAACAAATCGACGTTTTATGTCTTTGCAATAAAACTGTCCATAAGAAGTAAAGCTTAATACATATTATCTTAAATTTCATGTGTTGTAGAGGCTTAGAGGTTTTTTTTTTTTTTTTTTTTTTGTAAAATGAGTAATAAATATGAAAAAAATAGTAGCCTATGGATTTTAAACGATTTTTTTTTTTTTAACTGGTATTTGCAAGAAAACAAACTATATACATGAAACCAAAAAAAAAAAAAATAAAATAAAAGAAAAAAATGGCTTCTACTTCTGTGTTATAGAAGTAAAACTTTGCTAAAAATGTCCAGGATGAGTTTTTGCGGTTGAAGTTTAGTAATTGGTGTCACCCAGCGCTGACACCGCGCCTCAGAGGGTTAAATAATGTTTATTAAAAATAAATAAATAAATAAATAAATAAAAAGAAAAAAGAAAAACTTTTTTTTTTAATCCAAAGGCTGTTATTAAATAAATAGAAAAAAAAAGTAAATGCTATCTGTGTGCAAAATTTGGAATTTAGAGAGAGGTTTTTTTTTTTTTTTTTCCCTGCATGTTTCAGTCAGTCTATCATAATAAAATACATCCCAAGAATGATTGAGACAACCCCTTCAGTAGTCAGTGCCTTTATACTTGTAAGAACCTGCTGTCAGGAATTCCGCAGGATTGATTGACAAATTCCTCGTAGACCTGTTCACAATTTATCTATATTGTGCTAAGAAATTAGTTTTGAAATAAAATAGAAATAAATACGAAAAAATTAGAAATTCTAACTTCTAAACTTTCATTAAATTATTTATTTTAATTTATAATTGTTGCCAAGAAAATTAAACTTTAAATTTTACATCTACTTTTTAAGATAGCACGCGATCGTGTTTTATATAAAAATCAAATCATTAAATTCATATTTTTATTTATTTTTATTTCATATTATTGCACGCGCACTATTTATTTCCTAATTCAAAATTATTAAAAAAAACGTTTTCGATATCTCTTGTAACGATACTGATTATTATTAATTTTCTTTTCTTTTTCTTTCAAAAAAAAAAAAAAAAAAAAAAAAAGGTTTTGATGAAATTCTGGCAAAAGCAGATTTTAGTTTAGGACGGAGGACTATTAGTTTTTTTTTCTTCCCAATTATAACATCGCTTTCAAATTATTCAATTATATTTTCGATAAATTTTAGATTTCGATAAATGTCCAACTATCGAAAAATGATTTTGACAAATGTCCAACTATCGAAAATGACAACGCAAAAATCCCTGTCTGAGACTAATAGGCCTTCAGTCCTAAAAAAAAAAATGGTCTTTTACATTTTGAAGTGTAGGGAAACATAAATTAATTTTTAAAACGTGAAAAAAAAAAAAAAAAATCAATTATGCACAAAGTGTTTAAGATTGTTTAGCTACGAATTCGCTTTCTTAGCTACAAGTTACATGCTTCGTTTATCTTAATATTTTTTTGATATTACATGTTAGAATTTTAGATAAAAATTAACTTTGATTTTTAATTTTTATCAGAATAAGATCCGTGTCTAAGTATTTTAAATAAGTTAACTACTTATATTACATAATGTCAAATTTATTTGTTTAAAAAAATGTTAAAACAGGATATGTATGCTGTTTAAAGTAGATTCCATATGGAAAATGTGTTAAGTAATACAAATGTCTGAATTTCTAAGTGTCTGAAATTTGTAATGTCTGAATTTTTAAGTGCCTGAATTATAAAATGTCTGAAATTTTATGTGTCTTAAAATGTTATATGTCTTAATTTCAGACATATCACCCTTATTCAGACACTTATCTCAGCTCATTTATAAAAAAGACACTTACGTGTCTTAATTTAAGACAGCACATGCGTCTGAAATTTTGCATGCGTAAGTGTTTCAGACATTTATGTGTCTGAATTGACATTTCAAACACATTTCTGTCTGAATTTAAGACGCTTCTATTTACAGTGAAGAAAACAGACTGTTATACACGTTTAAAAAGGCTGTTTTAGGCGTCTACGATTAGTTAAGAGGGCGCCTCAGGCGCCACCTAACGGGAGTTTGCTAAAGTCAGACATTTTAACGCAAACTTTTTTTGCTGGTCGGTGAACCAGTTGTCAGCTTGTGATATATAAAATTCTTAAGTGTTTTTGGTAACTAACGATAATTAACAAAATTATGATCCACTTTCAAATGAACTTTAAGGCACAAAACAGCGCCCCCAGAAACTTCAATATGCCGCCCTATTTTTTAAAACATTGGGGGTGGGAGATTCCCCCCCCTTTCCCCCCCTCAAGCTACGCCCCTGCTCACGACTTTGCTAATCTTTCGTTAGTGGGAGGATTCCCTAAACTACTATACTACTCGACTATCTTCTACTATAGCCGCTCGCTACTAACTCCTTTGACGTCCTACTACTTCTACTCTTCTGCTACATCTCTCCTAATCGGCTACCTCCTCTCCTCTACTATGAAGCACTTCACCTTTTATATCAATCTCACTTTCCAAAATATTAAGATACCGCACATTATAATTTAGTTTAGCATAAGAACTAACTCCATTCATCAACCGAATCCTAAAGCTCTGCACATTCACGTGTTATTCGTAAAGTGTGAACTCCGTTTGTAGCGTTACGCTAACATGACTTTACCTCACAAACTGAACTATGGAAACAATTTTACCAATCTTCCTATCATCCTATGTAACTCAAATGAAGAATGTATTACTCAATTTAAATTCTAATTCAATCCAAGTCAAGTGATGGCCTTCATATGGCAATTTCCTGTAGGGATTTTGGTAGTACGGTAGTCGCCTTTCTGCATTCTCAAGAGGAGGGGTTGTTGGGGTGTCACTCTACAGTAGGTTTTGCAGATAAAAGTTAATTACACCGGGATATACGGGGCTTAAAGTGGATTCACTACGAACATCTATGTTTGAATCAGATTCAAACTGTGCATTTGGCAAGAGCATTAAGCGGCGACTGAAAGGGCATGAGTTGTGTGAGATTCACAAACATAACTATAGATATAACAAAAATAATTTTATTCACTACAAGGTAACTCGTATTCTTTTACCGGTGGTTTTCTAGGGAATTTATATAGCCTATTTTCTACATTCATACCTAACCGCTTTTGGGTTGTATGAGATTTCACACATACAAATAAAACTACAGTCGTCACAAAACAAGAACGTAAAATCACGCGATTCGCATAGATTATTAACACTTTTCAAGTGCACGTACACATTTCCTCGTTTAATTTTTAATGGTCTTTGCCTATGTGATCACAAAACAAACAGACAGAAGGACAGGTAGACTAATGGAATTCATAATTATTCTTAAACACTGTTAGAAAATGGTAAAAATGTTTATCACAAACAGAAATGTAATTCCAGCAATTTCCGGTTATAGCCCTTAATATATATGTAAATATTTTTGTGTGGCCCTGTAAATCTTACTATTAATAATACTAAAATTTATAGTTTTTTTTTTTTTTTTTTTTTTTTCGCATGTGAATAATTAATGGAAATTTAATTATGATCTGTGCAACAGAAAGGTTGATTTCGGTTTACGTATGTGGTTTACAGAAATACTCTTCTCTTTGAACACAATGCTTTGAAATTATTTCGGGTGCCCCTGTACACAAACCACGGGTGGTATTTAGTCCATTTTAAATGGGGGAACATCCGTAAATGAACTTGAATAACACATATCAGTTTTAAGGAATTCTATGAATATTTGCGAGTGTTGTCGCGCTCACAGACATGCAAACTGAAACCATAAACTGTTGCAAGTTTGTTGGAAAGTGTTTTTTCTTTTCTTTCTTTCTTTCTTTCTTTTTTTTTTTTTTTTTGTTAAAGACAAATTGCCAATATTGCAGCGAACGAAAACAGTGGAGCTTAATCCGAAAATGAACTTGAACAACACATATTAGTTTTAAGGTATTCAATGAATATTTACGAGTGTTATCGCGCGCACATACAGTCGGTAACAAAAGTCTCCGAACATTAGCAAAAAATCCTATATAAACTAGTATGTTGTGGACACCACAAGACTTTCTTCTATATTTTCCTATATAAATTAACTCAGTAACAATATTTAATTAAAAAAAAAAAAAAATATATATATATATACATATATACGATTTTTTTTTGTTAAAAGTAAAAAAAATCAATAACTTTGTTTTAGATTATCACATATTTATAGTTCAACCATTCGTTTTAAAGGTATTGACGAGACCTTTCGAAAGATACCATCTTGAAAGTTTACCCCCCCCCCCCCCCGGGGTACTTCTTCCAGGGGGGGGAGCGATGCCCCCACATGCACAAAATGTTTTTCCTAATTAACTACTACTATTATCAATAATTCATATTAATTTTACAATCACAGGTTAAGAATAACTCTCATTATGCACATTTATACGAAATTTTGTCCTATACTGCCATGTTAAAAATTTTGAAAAAATTCGATCACAGCGCCACCTGTTGAGCAATTGATCCCCAAATATAATCAGCACCCGTTTATGTCAGGGGCCAACTAAGTACCAAGTTTGTTAAATTTCGTTAAAAAAAAAAAAAAAAAACTAGTATGTTGTGGCCACCACAAGACTTTCTTCTATATTTACCTATACATATTCAATCAGTAACAATATTAAAAAAAAAAAAAAAAGTACAATTTTTTTTTTTTTTTTTTTTTTTTTTTTTGTTAAAAGTGAAAAAAATCGATAACTTTGTTTTAAATTATCACAGATTTATAGTTCAACCATTCGTTTTAAAGGTATTGACGAGACCTTTCGAAAGATACCCATCTTGAAAATTTATCCCCCCCTGGGGGGTACTTCCCCCCCAGGGGGGAAGCGATGCCCCCCCATGCAGAAAATTTTTTTCCTAGTTACATACTACTATTATCAATAATTCATATTAATTTTACAATCACAAGTTTAAAACAAGTTTAAAACAAGTTTAAAAAGTTTCGTTTTAAAGGTATTGACGAGATCTTTCGAAAGATACCCATCTTGAAACTTTGCCCCCCCGGGTGGGAACTTCCCCCCCCGGTGGGGGGGCAACCGATGCCCCCACATGCACAAAAATTTTTTCCTAGTTAACTACTACTATTATCAACCTGATCTTTCGAAAGATACCCATTGTGAAAATTTACCCCCCCTGGGGGGGTATTTCCCCCCTAGGGGGGTGGAAGCGATGCCCCCCCATGCAGAAAATTTTTTTCCTAGTTACATACTACTATTATCAATAATTCATATTAATTTTACAATCACAAGTTTAAAACAACTCTAATTATGCACATTTATACGAATTTTTGTCCTATGCTGCCATGTTAAAAATATAGATAAAATGCTATCACAGCGCCACCTATTGAGCTATTGATCCCCAAACATAATCAGCACCAGTTTATGTCGGGGACCAACTAAATACCAAGTTTGGTTAAATTTCGTTAAAAAAAAAAAAAAAAAAAAAAAAAAAAATTGCGATATTTTTCAAAGTTTTTTTTTGTTAAAAGTTAAAAAAATCGATAACTTTGGTTTAAATTATCACAGATTTATCGTTCAACCATTCGTTTTAAAGGTATTGACGAGATCTTTCGAAAGATACCCATCTTGAAACTTTGCCCCCCCCGGGTGGGAACTTCCCCCCCCGGTGGGGGGGCAACCGATGCCCCCACATGCACAAAAATTTTTTCCTAGTTAACTACTACTATTATCAACCTGATCTTTCGAAAGATACGCAATGTGAAAATTTACCTCCCCTGGGGGGTTATTTCCCCCCTAAGGGGGGGAAGCGATGCCCCCCCATGCAAAAAATTTTTTCCTAGTTACATACTACTATTATCAATAATTCATATTAATTTTACAATCACAAGTTTAAAACAACTCTAATTATGCACATTTATACGAATTTTTGTCCTATTCTGCCATGTTAAAAATTTAGATAAAATGCTATCACAGCGCCACCTGTTGAGCTATTGATCCCCAAACATAATCAGCACCAGTTTATGTCGGGGACCAACTAAATACCAAGTTTGGTTAAATTTCGTTAAAAAAAAAAAATTTACACAAAAATTTTTTCCAAGTTAACTATTACTATTATCAACGAGACCTTTCGAAAGATACTCATCTTGAAAATTTACTTCCCCGGGGGGGGGATTTTCCCCCCCGGGGGGGGAACCGATGCCCCCCCATGCACAAAATTTTTTCCTAGCTAACTACTACTATTATCAATAATTCATATTAATTTTACAATCACAAGTGTAAAATAACTCTCTTTATGCCCATTTATACGGAATTTTGTCCTATGCTGCCATGTTAAAAATTTGCATAAAATGCGATCACAACGCCGCCTATTGAGCGATTGATCCCAAAATCTAATCAGCACCAGTTTATGTCAGGGTGCAACTAAATACCAAGTTTGGTTAAATTTCATTCATTGGTTCGTGAGATACAGCGTCCACAAAAAAATGATACAGACAGACAGACAGACAGACAGACAGACAGACAGACATTTTCTAAAAACTATTGATTCGTGTTCTCCACATCCCAAAACATGTAAATCCATCAAAAAGTGGACTTCGAAAATTTTCGCGAATCCAATACTTTCTCTATATTACATATAGAAGAAAGTAAAAAAACTTTTTTTATTATAAGTAAAAAAAATCGATAACTTTGTTTTAAATTATCACAGATTTATAGTTCAACCATTCGTTTTAAAGGTATTGACGATACCTTTCGAAAGATACCCATCTTGAAAATTTATGCCCCTCGAGGGAGGACTTCCCCCCCCCAGGGGGGTGGCGAGGCTCCTACACATACAAAAAAATTTTCCCAGTTGACTATCTCTATTATAATTAATTCTAGTATATTTCATACTAAAAACTAATTCTCTTTATGCACATTTATACAAAATTTTGTCCTATATCACTATGTTAAAATTTTAGAAAAAGTGGGATGGCAACACAACCTGTAAGACAATTTTTACCAAAAGTTGATACGCACTAATTTATGTCAAGGTGCAACTACGTACCAATTTGTATGAAATTCTGTGCAGTAGTTCCTGAGATACAGTTGCCACAAAATTTTGTCACACACACACATACTGACAGACAGACAGACAAACATTTTCTAAAAAATGGTCAAATCGTGTTCTACAGCTCTCAAAACGTGTATATCCATCAAAAACCCGAGTTCGAAAATTCTTACGAATCCAATACTTTCTTCTATTGAATATAGAAGAAAGTAAAAAAGTACTCTTAATACAGTTTTGTTAAATAAATCCTTGTCGATTGCTGTTCTTAGTCAGTCTAAAACCAGGATTCGACAAGGATTTATTTAACAAAACTGTATTAAGTGTATTTTTTTAACACGATTTTATTAGCTTCACCTGTATGTATGTATGTATGTTTGTATGTATGTTTGTAACTACTCTGGGAGCAAACAAAAAATTTATATTGTAAAAAAAATACTTTCCCTACGTGAACGATGTTAACACGCTTTTATTAGCTTCACCTGTATGTATGTATGTATGTATGTTTGTATGTATGTTTGTAACTAATCTGGGAGCAAACAAAAAATTTATATTGTAAAAAAATACTTTCCCTACGTGAACGATGTGGCGTTGAGGTAAGGCTCCGCGCTCCGAACCCAAAGGTCCAGCGTTCGATCCCTGTCAGGGGAGATTTTTTTAAAATGGTTTTTGTTTAATTCCAAGTTATATTAATTAAAGATTTAAATGTATGTAAATATTATGGTGTGTCACTCACACGATTTTCTCTTACCCTGCATTTTAATACTAAGATAGATATTTTGTGCTTTTTTAGTTCACATTTCTATAAAAGCGTGTTCTTTAATTTTTTAAAACTATAATATTATTTATATAGGAATTTTTGCTAGTGTTCGGAGACTTTTGTTACCGACTGTACATACAAACTGAAACCATAAACTCTAGCAAGTTTGTTGGAAAGTGTTTTTTCTTTTCTTTTCTTTCTTTCTTTCTTTCTTTCTTTTTTTTTTGTTAAAGACAAATTGCCAATATTGTAGCGAACGAAAACGGTGGAGCACAAACCGAAAATGAACTTGAATAACATATATCAGGTTTAAGGTATTCTATGAATATTTGCGAGTGTTATCTTGCGCACAGACATACAAATTGAAACCATAAACTCTTACAAGTTTGTTGAAAAGTGTTTTTTCTTTCTTTTCTTTTCTTTTTTTTTTTTTTTTTTTTTTTTTTTTTTTATTAAAGACAATTTTCCTATACTGTAGCGAACGAAAACAGTGGTGCATAATCCGAAAATGAACTTGACATTTAAAAATGAACTTGAATAACACATATTAGTTTTAAGGTATTCTATGAATATTTACGAGTGTTATCGCGCGCACAGACATACAAACTGAAACCATAAACTCTTGCAAGTTTGTTGGAAAGTGCTTTTTCTTTTCTTTTCTTTCTTTTTTTTTTTTTTTTTGTTAATGACAAATTGCCAATACTGCAGCGAAAGAAAACAGTGGTGCATAATCCGAAAATGAGCTTGAACAACACATATTAGTTTTAAGGTATTCTATGAATATTTATGAGTGTTTTCGCGCGCACAGACATACAAACTGAAACAATAAACTCTTGCAAGTTTGTTGGAAAGTGATTTTTTCTTTTCTTTCTTTTCTTTTTGTTAAGGACAAATTGCCAATACTGTAATGAACAAAAACAGTGGTGCATAATTCGAAAAAGAACTTGACATCCGAAAATGAACTTGAATAACATATATCAGTTTTAAGGTATTCTATGGATATTTTTCCGAGTGTTATCACGCGTAGAGACATACAAACGGAAACCATAAACACTTGCGAGTTTCTTATAAAAAGCTTTTTCTTTTCTTTCTTTTCATTTTTTTTTTTTTTTTTTTTTGTTAAAGACAAATTGCCAATACTGTAGCGAAAAAAAAACAGTGGTGCATAATCCGAAAATGAACCTGACATCCGAAAATGAACTTGAACAACACATATTAGTATTAAGGTATTCTATGAACATTTACGAGTGTTATCGCGTAATATTCATACAAACTGAAACCATAAACTCTTGAAAGTTTGTTGGAAAGTGCTTTTTCTTTTCTTTCTTTCTTTTTTTTTTTTTTTTTTTTTTTGTTAAAGACAAATTGCCAATACTGTAGCGAGCGAAAACAGTGGTGCATAATCCGAAAATGAGCTTGAACAACACATATTAGTTTTAAGGTATTCTATGAATATTTATGAGTGTTTTCGCGCGCACAGACATACAAACTGGAACCATAAACTCTTGAAAGTTTGTTGGAAAGTGCTTTTTCTTTTCTTTCTTTTCATTTTTTTTTCTTTGTTAAAGACAAATTGCCAATACTGTAGCGAACGAAAACAGTGGTGCATAATCCGAAAATGAGCTTGAACAACACATATTAGTTTTAAGGTATTCTATGAATATTTATGAGTGTTTTCGCTCGCACAGACATACAAACTGAAACAATAAACTCTTGCAAGTTTGTTGGAAAGTGTTTTTTTCTTTCTTTTCTTTCTTTTCTTTTTGTTAAAGACAAATTGCCAATACTGTAGCGAACGAAAACAGTGGTGCATAATCCGAAAATGAACTTGAATAACATATATCAGTTTTAAGGTATTCTATGAATATTTACGAGTGTTATTACGCGCACAGACATACAAACTGAAACCATAAACACTTACGAATTTGTTGGAAAGTGCTTTTTCTTTTCTTTCTTTTCATTTCTTTTTTTTATGTTAAATACAAATTGCCAATACTGTAGCGAACAAAAACAGTGGTGCATAGTCCGAAAATGAGCTCGAACAACACATATTAGTTTTAAGGTATTCTATGAATACTTACGAGTGTTATCACGCGCACAGACATACAAACTGAAACCATAAACACTTGCGAGTTTGTTGGAAAGTACTTTTTCTTTTCTTTCTTTTCATTTCTGTTCATTTCTTTTTTTTTATGTTAAAGACAAATTGCAAATACTGTAGCGAACAAAAACAGTGGTGCATAGTCCGAAAATGAGCTTGAACAACACATATTAGTTTCAAGGTATTCTATGAATATTTATGAGTGTTTTCGCGCGCACAGATATACAAACTGAAACAATAAACTCTTGCAAGTTTGTTGGAAAGTGTTTTTTTCTTTTCTTTCATTCTTTTCTTTCTTTTCTTTTTGTTAAAGACAAATTGCCAATACTGTAGTGAACAAAAACAGTGGTGCATAATCCGAAAAAGAACCTGACATCCGAAAATGAACTTGAACAACACATATTAGTTTTAAGGTATTCTACGAATATTTACGAGTGTTATCGCGCGCACAGACATGCACACTGAAACCATAAACTCTTGAACATTTGTTGGAAAGTGCTTTTTCTTTTCTTTTCTTTTCTTTCTTTCTTTCTTTCTTTTTCTTTCTTTTTTTTTTTTTTGTTAAAGACAAATTGCCAATACTGTAGCGAGCTAAAACAGTGGTGCATAATCCGAAAATGAGCTTGAACAACACATATTAGGTTTTAGGTATTCTATGAATATTTATGAGTGTTTTCGCGCGCACAGACATACAAACTGAATCAATAAACTCTTGCAAGTTTGTTGGAAAGTGTTTTTTTCTTTTCTTCCTTTCTTTTCTTTCTTTTCTTTTTGTTAAAGACAAATTGCCAATACTGTAGCGAACGAAAACAGTGGTGTATAATCCGAAAATGAGCTTGAACAACACATATTAGTTTTAAGGTATTATATGAATATTTATGAGTGTTTTCGCGCGCACAGACATACAAACTGAAACAATAAACTCTTGCAAGTTTGTTGGAAAGTGTTTTTTTGTTTTCTTTCTTTCTTTTCTTTCTTTTCTTTTTGTTAAAGACAAATTGCCAATACTGTAGTGAACAAAAACAGTGGTGCATAATTCGAAAAAGAACTTGAATAACATATATCAGTTTTAAGGTATTCTATGAATATTTACGAGTGTTATCACGTGCACAGACATACAAACTGAAACCATAAATACTTGCGAGTTTGTTGGAAAGTGCTTTTTCTTTTCTTTCTTTTCATTTTTTTTTCTTTGTTAAAGACAAATTGCCAATACTGTAGCGAACGAAAACAGTGGTGCATAATCCGAAAATGAGCTCGAACAACACATATTAGTTTTAAGGTATTCTATCAATATTTATGAGTGTTTTCGCGCGCACAGACATACAAACTGAAATAATAAACTCTTGCAAGTTTGTTGGAAAGTGTTTTTTTCTTTCTTTTCTTTCTTTTCTTTTTGTTAAAGACAAATTGCCAATACTGTAGCGAACGAAAACAGTGGTGCATAATCCGGAAATGAACTTGAATAACATATATCAGTTTAAAGGTATTCTATGAATATTTACGAGTGTTATCACGCGCACAGACATACAAACTGAAACAATAAACTCTTGCAAGTTTGTTGGAAAGTGTTTTTTTCTTTCTTTTCTTTTTGTTAAAGACAAATTGCCAATACTGTAGCGAACGAAAACAGTGGTGCATAATCCGAAAATGAACTTGAATAACATATATCAGTTTTAAGGTATTCTATGAATATTTACGAGTGTTATTACGCGCACAGACATACAAACTGAAACCATAAACACTTACGAATTTGTTGGAAAGTGCTTTTTCTTTTCTTTCTTTTCATTTCTTTTCATTTCTTTTTTTTATGTTAAAGACAAATTGCCAATACTGTAGCGAACAAAAACAGTGGTGCATAGTCCGAAAATGAGCTGGAACAACACATATTAGTTTTAAGGTATTCTATGAATATTTATGAGTGTTTTCGCGCGCACAGACATACAAACTGAAACCATAAACACTTGCGAGTTTGTTGGAAAGTGCTTTTCCTTTCCTTTCATTCTTTTCTTTCTTTTCTTTTTGTTAAAGACAAATTGCCAATACTGTAGTGAACAAAAACAGTGGTGCATAATCCGAAAATGAACCTGACATCCGAAAATGAACTTGAACAACACATATTAGTTTTAAGGTATTCTACGAATATTTACGAGTGTTATCGCGCGCACAGACATGCACACTGAAACCATAAACTCTTGAACATTTGTTGGAAAGTGCTTTTTCTTTTCTTTTCTTTTCTTTCTTTCTTTCTTTCTTTTTCTTTCTTTTTTTTTTTTTTTTGTTAAAGACAAATTGCCAATACTGTAGCGAGCTAAAACAGTGGTGCATAATCCGAAAATGAGCTTGAACAACACATATTAGTTTTTAGGTATTCTATGAATATTTATGAGTGTTTTCGCGCGCACAGACATACAAACTGAATCAATAAACTCTTGCAAGTTTGTTGGAAAGTGTTTTTTTCTTTTCTTCCTTTCTTTTCTTTCTTTTCTTTTTGTTAAAGACAAATTGCCAATACTGTAGCGAACGAAAACAGTGGTGCATAATCCGAAAATGAGCTTGAACAACACATATTAGTTTTAAGGTATTCTATGAATATTTATGAGTGTTTTCGCGCGCACAGACATACAAACTGAAACAATAAACTCTTGCAAGTTTGTTGGAAAGTGTTTTTTTCTTTTCTTTCTTTCTTTTCTTTTTGTTAAAGACAAATTGCCAATACTGTAGTGAACAAAAACAGTGGTGCATAATTCGAAAAAGAACTTGAATAACATATATCAGTTTTAAGGTATTCTATGAATATTTACGAGTGTTATCACATGCACAGACATACAAACTGAAACCATAAATACTTGCGAGTTTGTTGGAAAGTGCTTTTTCTTTTCTTTCTTTTCATTTTTTTTTCTTTGTTAAAGACAAATTGCCAATACTGTAGCGAACGAAAACAGTGGTGCATAATCCGAAAATGAGCTTGAACAACACATATTAGTTTTAAGGTATTCTATGAATATTTATGAGTGTTTTCGCGCGCACAGACATACAAACTGAAACAATAAACTCTTGCAAGTTTGTTGGAAAGTGTTTTTTTCTTTCTTTTCTTTTTGTTAAAGACAAATTGCCAATACTGTAGCGAACGAAAACAGTGGTGCATAATCCGAAAATGAACTTGAATAACATATATCAGTTTTAAGGTATTCTATGAATATTTACGAGTGTTATTACGCGCACAGACATAGAAACTGAAACCATAAACACTTACGAATTTGTTGGAAAGTGCTTTTTCTTTTCTTTCTTTTCATTTCTTTTTTTTTTATGTTAAAGACAAATTTCCAATACTGTAGCGAACAAAAACAGTGGTGCATAGTCCGAAAATGAGCTTGAACAACACATATTAGTTTTAAGGTATTCTATGAATATTTATGAGTGTTTTCGCGCGCACAGACATACAAACTGAAACCATAAACACTTGCGAGTTTGTTGGAAAGTGCTTTTTCTTTTCTTTCTTTTTATTTTATTTTATTTTTTTTGTTAAAGACAAATTGCCAATACTGTAGCGAACGAAAACAGTGGTGCATAATCGGAAAATGAACTTAAATAACATATATCAGTTTTAAGGTATTCTATGAATACTTACGAGTGTTATCACGCGCACAGACATACAAACTGAAACCATAAACACTTACGAATTTGTTGGAAAGTGCTTTTTCTTTTCTTTCTTTGCATTTCTTTGCATTTCTTTTTTTTTATATTAAAGACAAATTGCCAATACTGTAGCGAACAAAAACAGTGGTGCATAGTCCTAAATGAGCTTGAACAACACATATTAGTTTTAAGGTATTCTATGAATATTTATGAGTGTTTTCGCGCGCACAGACTTACAATTTGAAACCATAAACACTTGCGAGTTTGTTGGAAAGTGCTTTTTCTTTTCTTTCTTTTCATTTTTTTTTTTTTTTTTTTTTTGTTAAAGACAAATTGCCAATACTGTAGCGAACGAAAACAGTGGTGCATAATCCGAAAATGAACCTGACATCCGAAAATGAACTTGAACAACACATATTAGTTTTAAGGTATTCTATGTATATTTACGAGTGTTATCGCGCGCACAGACATACAAACTGGAACCATAAACTCTTGAAAGTTTGTTGGAAAGTGCTTTTTCTTTTCTTTCTTTCTTTCTTTCTTTTTCTTTCTTTTTTTTTTTTGTTAAAGACAAATTGCCAATACTGTAGCGAGCGAAAACAGTGGTGCATAATCCGAAAATGAGCTTGAACAACACATATTAGTTTTTAGGTATTCTATGAATATTTATGAGTGTTTTCGCGCGCACAGACATACAAACTGAAACAATAAACTCTTGCAAATTTGTTGGAAAGTGTTTTTTTCTTTTCTTTCTTTCTTTTCTTTCTTTTCTTTTTGTTAAAGACAAATTGCCAATACTGTAGCGAACGAAAACAGTGGTGCATAATCCGAAAATGAACTTGAATAACATATATCAGTTTTAAGGTATTCTATGAATATTTACGAGTGTTATCACGCGCACAGACATACAAACTGAAACCATAAACACTTGCGAGTTTGTTGGAAAGTGCTTTTTCTTTTCTTCCTTTTCCTTTTTTTTTTTTTTTTTTTTGTGTTAAAGACAAATTGCCAATAATGTAGCGAACAAAAACAGTGATGCATAATTCGAAAAAGAACTTGACATCCGAAAATGAACTTGAATAACATATATCAGTTTTAAGGTATTCTATGAATATTTACGAGTGTTATCACGCGCACAGACATACAAACTGAAACCATAAACACTTGCGAGTTTGTTGGAAAGTGCTTTTTCTTTTCTTTCTTTTCATTTTTTTTTCTTTGTTAAAGACAATTTGCCAATACTATAGCGAACGAAAACAGTGGTGCATAATCCGAAAATGAGCTTGAACAACACATATTAGTTTTAAGGTATTCTATGAATATTTATGAGTGTTTTCGCTCGCACAGACATACAAACTGAAACAATAAACTCTTGCAAGTTTGTTGGAAAGTGTTTTTTTCTTTCTTTTCTTTCTTTTCTTTTTGTTAAAGACAAATTGCCAATACTGTAGCGAACGAAAACAGTGGTGCATAATCCGAAAATGAACTTGAATAACATATATCAGTTTTAAGGTATTCTATGAATATTTACGAGTGTTATTACGCGCACAGACATACAAACTGAAACCATAAACACTTACGAATTTGTTGGAAAGTGCTTTTTCTTTTCTTTCTTTTCATTTCTTTTTTTTTATGTTAAAGACAAATTGTCAATACTGTAGCGAACAAAAACAGTGGTGCATAGTCCGAAAATGAGCTCGAACAACACATATTAGTTTTAAGGTATTCTATGAATACTTACGAGTGTTATCACGCGCACAGACATACAAACCGAAACCATAAACACTTGCGAGTTTGTTGGAAAGTACTTTTTCTTTTCTTTCTTTTCATTTCTGTTCATTTCTTTTTTTTTATGTTAAAGACAAATTGCAAATACTGTAGCGAACAAAAACAGTGGTGCATAGTCCGAAAATGAGCTTGAACAACACATATTAGTTTCAAGGTATTCTATGAATATTTATGAGTGTTTTCGCGCGCACAGATATACAAACTGAAACAATAAACTCTTGCAAGTTTGTTGGAAAGTGTTTTTTTCTTTTCTTTCATTCTTTTCTTTCTTTTCTTTTTGTTAAAGACAAATTGCCAATACTGTAGTGAACAAAAACAGTGGTGCATAATCCGAAAAAGAACCTGACATCCGAAAATGAACTTGAACAACACATATTAGTTTTAAGGTATTCTACGAATATTTACGAGTGTTATCGCGCGCACAGACATGCACACTGAAACCATAAACTCTTGAACATTTGTTGGAAAGTGCTTTTTCTTTTCTTTTCTTTTCTTTCTTTCTTTCTTTCTTTTTCTTTTTTTTTTTTTTTTTTTTTTGTTAAAGACAAATTGCCAATACTGTAGCGAGCTAAAACAGTGGTGCATAATCCGAAAATGAGCTTGAACAACACATATTAGGTTTTAGGTATTCTATGAATATTTATGAGTGTTTTCGCGCGCACAGACATACAAACTGAATCAATAAACTCTTGCAAGTTTGTTGGAAAGTGTTTTTTTTCTTTTCTTCCTTTCTTTTCTTTCTTTTCTTTTTGTTAAAGACAAATTGCCAATACTGTAGCGAACGAAAACAGTGGTGCATAATCCGAAAATGAGCTTGAACAACACATATTAGTTTTAAGGTATTATATGAATATTTATGAGTGTTTTCGCGCGCACAGACATACAAACTGAAACAATAAACTCTTGCAAGTTTGTTGGAAAGTGTTTTTTTGTTTTCTTTCTTTCTTTTTTTTCTTTTCTTTTTGTTAAAGACAAATTGCCAATACTGTAGTGAACAAAAACAGTGGTGCATAATTCGAAAAAGAACTTGAATAACATATATCAGTTTTAAGGTATTCTATGAATATTTACGAGTGTTATCACGTGCACAGACATACAAACTGAAACCATAAATACTTGCGAGTTTGTTGGAAAGTGCTTTTTCTTTTCTTTCTTTTCATTTTTTTTTCTTTGTTAAAGACAAATTGCCAATACTGTAGCGAACGAAAACAGTGGTGCATAATCCGAAAATGAGCTTGAACAACACATATTAGTTTTAAGGTATTCTATCAATATTTATGTGTGTTTTCGCGCGCACAGACATACAAACTGAAACAATAAACTCTTGCAAGTTTGTTGGAAAGTGTTTTTTTCTTTCTTTTCTTTTTGTTAAAGACAAATTGCCAATACTGTAGCGAACGAAAACAGTGGTGCATAATCCGAAAATGAACTTGAATAACATATATCAGTTTAAAGGTATTCTATGAATATTTACGAGTGTTATCACGCGCACAGACATACAAACTGAAACCATAAACACTTGCGAGTTTGTTGGAAAGTACTTTTTCTTTTCTTTCTTTTCATTTCTGTTCATTTCTTTTTTTTTATGTTAAAGACAAATTGCAAATACTGTAGCGAACAAAAACAGTGGTGCATAGTCCGAAAATGAGCTTGAACAACACATATTAGTTTCAAGGTATTCTATGAATATTTATGAGTGTTTTCGCGCGCACAGATATACAAACTGAAACAATAAACTCTTGCAAGTTTGTTGGAAAGTGTTTTTTTCTTTTCTTTCATTCTTTTCTTTCTTTTCTTTTTGTTAAAGACAAATTGCCAATACTGTAGTGAACAAAAACAGTGGTGCATAATCCGAAAAAGAACCTGACATCCGAAAATGAACTTGAACAACACATATTAGTTTTAAGGTATTCTACGAATATTTACGAGTGTTATCGCGCGCACAGACATGCACACTGAAACCATAAACTCTTGAACATTTGTTGGAAAGTGCTTTTTCTTTTCTTTTCTTTTCTTTCTTTCTTTCTTTCTTTTTCTTTTTTTTTTTTTTTTTTTTTTTTGTTAAAGACAAATTGCCAATACTGTAGCGAGCTAAAACAGTGGTGCATAATCCGAAAATGAGCTTGAACAACACATATTAGGTTTTAGGTATTCTATGAATATTTGTGAGTGTTTTCGCGCGCACAGACATACAAACTGAATCAATAAACTCTTGCAAGTTTGTTGGAAAGTGTTTTTTTCTTTTCTTCCTTTCTTTTCTTTCTTTTCTTTTTGTTAAAGACAAATTGCCAATACTGTAGCGAACGAAAACAGTGGTGCATAATCCGAAAATGAGCTTGAACAACACATATTAGTTTTAAGGTATTATATGAATATTTATGAGTGTTTTCGCGCGCACAGACATACAAACTGAAACAATAAACTCTTGCAAGTTTGTTGGAAAGTGTTTTTTTGTTTTCTTTCTTTCTTTTTTTTCTTTTCTTTTTGTTAAAGACAAATTGCCAATACTGTAGTGAACAAAAACAGTGGTGCATAATTCGAAAAAGAACTTGAATAACATATATCAGTTTTAAGGTATTCTATGAATATTTACGAGTGTTATCACGTGCACAGACATACAAACTGAAACCATAAATACTTGCGAGTTTGTTGGAAAGTGCTTTTTCTTTTCTTTCTTTTCATTTTTTTTTCTTTGTTAAAGACAAATTGCCAATACTGTAGCGAACGAAAACAGTGGTGCATAATCCGAAAATGAGCTTGAACAACACATATTAGTTTTAAGGTATTCTATCAATATTTATGTGTGTTTTCGCGCGCACAGACATACAAACTGAAACAATAAACTCTTGCAAGTTTGTTGGAAAGTGTTTTTTTCTTTCTTTTCTTTCTTTTCTTTTTGTTAAAGACAAATTGCCAATACTGTAGCGAACGAAAACAGTGGTGCATAATCCGAAAATGAACTTGAATAACATATATCAGTTTAAAGGTATTCTATGAATATTTACGAGTGTTATCACGCGCACAGACATACAAACTGAAACAATAAACTCTTGCAAGTTTGTTGGAAAGTGTTTTTTTCTTTCTTTTCTTTTTGTTAAAGACAAATTGCCAATACTGTAGCGAACGAAAACAGTGGTGCATAATCCGAAAATGAACTTGAATAACATATATCAGTTTTAAGGTATTCTATGAATATTAACGAGTGTTATTACGCGCACAGACATACAAACTGAAACCATAAACACTTACGAATTTGTTGGAAAGTGCTTTTTCTTTTCTTTCTTTTCATTTCTTTTCATTTCTTTTTTTTATGTTAAAGACAAATTGCCAATACTGTAGCGAACAAAAACAGTGGTGCATAGTCCGAAAATGAGCTGGAACAACACATATTAGTTTTAAGGTATTCTATGAATATTTATGAGTGTTTTCGCGCGCACAGACATACAAACTGAAACCATAAACACTTGCGAGTTTGTTGGAAAGTGCTTTATCTTTTCTTTCATTCTTTTCTTTCTTTTCTTTTTGTTAAAGACAAATTGCCAATACTGTAGTGAACAAAAACAGTGGTGCATAATCCGAAAATGAACCTGACATCCGAAAATGAACTTGAACAACACATATTAGTTTTAAGGTATTCTACGAATATTTACGAGTGTTATCGCGCGCACAGACATGCACACTGAAACCATAAACTCTTGAACATTTGTTGGAAAGTGCTTTTTCTTTTCTTTTCTTTTCTTTCTTTCTTTCTTTCTTTTTCTTTCTTTTTTTTTTTTTTTTGTTAAAGACAAATTGCCAATACTGTAGCGAGCTAAAACAGTGGTGCATAATCCGAAAATGAGCTTGAACAACACATATTAGTTTTTAGGTATTCTATGAATATTTATGAGTGTTTTCGCGCGCACAGACATACAAACTGAATCAATAAACTCTTGCAAGTTTGTTGGAAAGTGTTTTTTTCTTTTCTTCCTTTCTTTTCTTTCTTTTCTTTTTGTTAAAGACAAATTGCCAATACTGTAGCGAACGAAAACAGTGGTGCATAATCCGAAAATGAGCTTGAACAACACATATTAGTTTTAAGGTATTCTATGAATATTTATGAGTGTTTTCGCGCGCACAGACATACAAACTGAAACAATAAACTCTTGCAAGTTTGTTGGAAAGTGTTTTTTTCTTTTCTTTCTTTCTTTTCTTTCTTTTCTTTTTGTTAAAGACAAATTGCCAATACTGTAGTGAACAAAAACAGTGGTGCATAATTCGAAAAAGAACTTGAATAACATATATCAGTTTTAAGGTATTCTATGAATATTTACGAGTGTTATCACATGCACAGACATACAAACTGAAACCATAAATACTTGCGAGTTTGTTGGAAAGTGCTTTTTCTTTTCTTTCTTTTCATTTTTTTTTCTTTGTTAAAGACAAATTGCCAATACTGTAGCGAACGAAAACAGTGGTGCATAATCCGAAAATGAGCTTGAACAACACATATTAGTTTTAAGGTATTCTATGAATATTTATAAGTGTTTTCGCGCGCAGAGACATACAAACTGAAACAATAAACTCTTGCAAGTTTGTTGGAAAGTGTTTTTTTCTTTCTTTTCTTTTTGTTAAAGACAAATTGCCAATACTGTAGCGAACGAAAACAGTGGTGCATAATCCGAAAATGAACTTGAATAACATATATCAGTTTTAAGGTATTCTATGAATATTTACGAGTGTTATTACGCGCACAGACATAGAAACTGAAACCATAAACACTTACGAATTTGTTGGAAAGTGCTTTTTCTTTTCTTTCTTTTCATTTCTTTTTTTTTTTATGTTAAAGACAAATTGCCAATACTGTAGCGAACAAAAACAGTGGTGCATAGTCCGAAAATGAGCTTGAACAACACATATTAGTTTTAAGGTATTCTATGAATATTTATGAGTGTTTTCGCGCGCACAGACATACAAACTGAAACCATAAACACTTGCGAGTTTGTTGGAAAGTGCTTTTTCTTTTCTTTCTTTTTATTTTATTTTATTTATTTTTTTTTTTTTTGTTAAAGACAAATTGCCAATAATGTAGCGAACGAAAACAGTGGTGCATAATCGGAAAATGAACTTAAATAACATATATCAGTTTTAAGGTATTCTATGAATACTTACGAGTGTTATCACGCGCACAGACATACAAACTGAAACCATAAACACTTGCGAGTTTGTTGGAAAGTACTTTTTCTTTTCTTTCTTTTCATTTCTTTTCATTTCTTTTTTTTTATGTTAAAGACAAATTGCCAATACTGTAGCGAACAAAAACAGTGGTGCATAGTCCAAAAATGAGCTTGAAACACACATATTAGTTTCAAGGTATTCTATGAATATTTATGAGTGTTTTCGTGCGCACAGATATACAAACTGAAACAATAAACTCTTGAACATTTGTTGGAAAGTGTTTTTTTCTTTTCTTTCATTCTTTTCTTTCTTTTCTTTTTGTTAAAGACAAATTGCCAATACTGTAGTGAACAAAAACAGTGGTGCATAATCCGAAAATGAACCTGACATCCGAAAATGAACTTGAACAACACATATTAGTTTTAAGGTATTCTACGAATATTTACGAGTGTTATCGTGCGCACAGGCATGCACACTGAAACCATAAACTCTTGAACATTTGTTGGAAAGTGCTTTTTCTTTTCTTTTCTTTTCTTTTCTTTCTTTCTTTCTTTCTTTTTCTTTCTTTTTTTTTTTTTTTTTGTTAAAGACAAATTGCCAATACTGTAGCGAGCTAAAACAGTGGTGCATAATCCGAAAATGAGCTTGAACAACACATATTAGTTTTTAGGTATTCTATGAATATTTATGAGTGTTTTCGCGCGCACAGACATACAAACTGATACAATAAACTCTTGCAAGTTTGTTGGAAAGTGTTTTTTTCTTTTCTTTCTTTCTTTTCTTTTTTTTCTTTTTGTTAAAGACAAATTGCCAATACTGTAGCGAACGAAAACAGTGGTGCATAATCCGAAAATGAACTTGAATAACATATATCAGTTTTAAGGTATTCTATGAATATTTACGAGTGTTATCACGTGCACAGACATACAAACTGAAACCATAAACACTTGCGAGTTTGTTTTAAAATGCTTTTTTTGTTCTTTCATTTCATTTCATTTCATTTTTTTTTTTTTTGTTAAAGACAAATTGCCAATACTGTAGCGAACGAAAACAGTGGTGCATAATCCGAAAATGAGCTTGAACAACACATATTAGTTTCAAGGTATTCTATGAATATTTATGAGTGTTTTCGCGCGCACAGATATACAAACTGAAACAATAAACTCTTGCAAGTTTGTTGGAAAGTGTTTTTTCTTTTCTTTCATTCTTTTCTTTCTTTTCTTTTTGTTAAAGACAAATTGCCAATACTGTAGTGAACAAAAACAGTGGTGCATAATCCGAAAATGAACCTGACATCCGAAAATGAACTTGAACAACACATATTAGTTTTAAGGTATTCTACGAACATTTACGAGTGTTATCGCGCGCACAGACATGCACACTGAAACCATAAACTCTTGAACATTTGTTGGAAAGTGCTTTTTCTTTTCTTTTCTTTTCTTTCTTTCTTTCTTTCTTTTTCTTTCTTTTTTTTTTTTTTTTTTTTTGTTAAAGACAAATTGCCAATACTGTAGCGAGCTAAAACAGTGGTGCATAATCCGAAAATGAGCTTGAACAACACATATTAGTTTTTAGGTATTCTATGAATATTTATGAGTGTTTTCGCGCGCACAGACATACAAACTGAAACAATAAACTCTTGCAAGTTTGTTGGAAAGTGTTTTTTTCTTTCTTTTCTTTTTGTTAAAGACAAATTGCCAATACTGTAGCGAACGAAAACAGTGGTGCATAATCCGAAAATGAACTTGAATAACATATATCAGTTTTAAGGTATTCTATGAATATTTACGAGTGTTATTACGCGCACAGACATAGAAACTGAAACCATAAACACTTACGAATTTGTTGGAAAGTGCTTTTTCTTTTCTTTCTTTTCATTTCTTTTTTTTTTATGTTAAAGACAAATTGCCAATACTGTAGCGAACAAAAACAGTGGTGCATAGTCCGAAAATGAGCTTGAACAACACATATTAGTTTTAAGGTATTCTATGAATATTTATGAGTGTTTTCGCGCGCACAGACATACAAACTGAAACCATAAACACTTGCGAGTTTGTTGGAAAGTGCTTTTTCTTTTCTTTCTTTTAATTTTTTTTTTTTTTTTTTTTTTGTTAAAGACAAATTGCCAATACTGTAGCGAACGAAAACAGTGGTGCATAATCCGAAAATGAACCTGACATCCGAAAATGAACTTGAACAACACATATTAGTTTTAAGGTATTCTATGTATATTTACGAGTGTTATCGCGCGCACAGACATACAAACTGGAACCATAAACTCTTGAAAGTTTGTTGGAAAGTGCTTTTTCTTTTCTTTCTTTCTTTCTTTCTTTTTCTTTCTTTTTTTTTTTTTGTTAAAGACAAATTGCCAATACTGTAGCGAGCGAAAACAGTGGTGCATAATCCGAAAATGAGCTTGAACAACACATATTAGTTTTTAGGTATTCTATGAATATTTATGAGTGTTTTCGCGCGCACAGACATACAAACTGAAACAATAAACTCTTGCAAATTTGTTGGAAAGTGTTTTTTTATTTTCTTTCTTTCTTTTCTTTTTGTTAAAGACAAATTGCCAATACTGTAGCGAACGAAAACAGTGGTGCATAATCCGAAAATGAACTTGAATAACATATATCAGTTTTAAGGTATTCTATGAATATTTACGAGTGTTATCACGCGCACAGACATACAAACTGAAACCATAAACACTTGCGAGTTTGTTGGAAAGTGCTTTTTCTTTTCTTCCTTTTCCTTTTTTTTTTTTTTTTTTTTTTTTTTTTGTGTTAAAGACAAATTGCCAATAATGTAGCGAACAAAAACAGTGATGCATAATTCGAAAAAGAACTTGACATCCGAAAATGAACTTGAATAACATATATCAGTTTTAAGGTATTCTATGAATATTTACGAGTGTTATCACGCGCACAGACATACAAACTGAAACCATAAACACTTGCGAGTTTGTTGGAAAGTGCTTTTTCTTTTCATTTTTTTTCTTTGTTAAAGACAAATTGCCAATACTGTAGCGAACGAAAACAGTGGTGCATAATCCGAAAATGAGCTTGAACAACACATTAGTTTTAAGGTATTCTATGAATATTTATGAGTGTTTTCGCTCGCACAGACATACAAACTGAAACAATAAACTCTTGCAAGTTTGTTGGAAAGTGTTTTTTTCTTTCTTTTCTTTCTTTTCTTTTTGTTAAAGACAAATTGCCAATACTGTAGCGAACGAAAACAGTGGTGCATAATCCGAAAATGAACTTGAATAACATATATCAGTTTTAAGGTATTCTATGAATATTTACGAGTTTTATTACGCGCACAGACATACAAACTGAAACCATAAACACTTACGAATTTGTTGGAAATGCTTTTTCTTTTCTTTCTTTTCATTTCTTTTCATTTCTTTTTTTTTATGTTAAAGACAAATTGCCAATACTGTAGCGAACAAAAACAGTGGTGCATAGTCCGAAAATGAGCTCGAACAACACATATTAGTTTTAAGGTATTCTATGAATACTTACGAGTGTTATCACGCGCACAGACATACAAACTGAAACCATAAACACTTGCGAGTTTGTTGGAAAGTACTTTTTCTTTTCTTTCTTTTCATTTCTGTTCATTTCTTTTTTTTTATGTTAAAGACAAATTGCAAATACTGTAGCGAACAAAAACAGTGGTGCATAGTCCGAAAATGAGCTTGAACAACACATATTAGTTTCAAGGTATTCTATGAATATTTATGAGTGTTTTCGCGCGCACAGATATACAAACTGAAACAATAAACTCTTGCAAGTTTGTTGGAAAGTGTTTTTTTCTTTTCTTTCATTCTTTTCTTTCTTTTCTTTTTGTTAAAGACAAATTGCCAATACTGTAGTGAACAAAAACAGTGGTGCATAATCCGAAAAAGAACCTGACATCCGAAAATGAACTTGAACAACACATATTAGTATTAAGGTATTCTACGAATATTTACGAGTGTTATCGCGCGCACAGACATGCACACTGAAACCATAAACTCTTGAACATTTGTTGGAAAGTGCTTTTTCTTTTCTTTTCTTTTCTTTCTTTCTTTCTTTCTTTTTCTTTTTTTTTTTTTTTTTTTTTGTTAAAGACAAATTGCCAATACTGTAGCGAGCTAAAACAGTGGTGCACAATCCGAAAATGAGCTTGAACAACACATATTAGGTTTTAGGTATTCTATGAATATTTATGAGTGTTTTCGCGCGCACAGACATACAAACTGAATCAATAAACTCTTGCAAGTTTGTTGGAAAGTGTTTTTTTCTTTTCTTCCTTTCTTTTCTTTCTTTTCTTTTTGTTAAAGACAAATTGCCAATACTGTAGCGAACGAAAACAGTGGTGCATAGTCCGAAAATGAGCTTGAACAACACATATTTGTTTTTAGGTATTCTATGAATATTTATGAGTGTTTTCGCGCGCACAGACATACAAACTGAAACCATAAACACTTGCGAGTTTGTTGGAAAGTGCTTTTTCTTTTCTTCCTTTTCCTTTTTTTTTTTTTTTTTTTTTTTTTGTGTGTTAAAGACAAATTGCCAATAATGTAGCGAACAAAAACAGTGATGCATAATTCGAAAAAGAACTTGACATCCGAAAATGAACTTGAATAACATATATCAGTTTTAAGGTATTCTATGAATATTTACGAGTGTTATCACGCGCACAGACATACAAACTGAAACCATAAACACTTGCGAGTTTGTTGGAAAGTGCTTTTTCTTTTCTTTCTTTTCATTTTTTTTTCTTTGTTAAAGACAAATTGCCAATACTGTAGCGAACGAAAACAGTGGTGCATAATCCGAAAATGAGCTTGAACAACACATATTAGTTTTAAGGTATTCTATGAATATTTATGAGTGTTTTCGCTCGCACAGACATACAAACTGAAACAATAAACTCTTGCAAGTTTGTTGGAAAGTGTTTTTTTCTTTCTTTTCTTTCTTTTCTTTTTGTTAAAGACAAATTGCCAATACTGTAGCGAACGAAAACAGTGGTGCATAATCCGAAAATGAACTTGAATAACATATATCAGTTTTAAGGTATTCTATGAATATTTACGAGTGTTATTACGCGCACAGACATACAAACTGAAACCATAAACACTTACGAATTTGTTGGAAAGTGCTTTTTCTTTTCTTTCTTTTCATTTCTTTTCATTTCTTTTTTTTTATGTTAAAGACAAATTGCCAATACTGTAGCGAACAAAAACAGTGGTGCATAGTCCGAAAATGAGCTCGAACAACACATATTAGTTTTAAGGTATTCTATGAATACTTACGAGTGTTATCACGCGCACAGACATACAAACTGAAACCATAAACACTTGCGAGTTTGTTGGAAAGTACTTTTTCTTTTCTTTCTTTTCATTTCTGTTCATTTCTTTTTTTTTATGTTAAAGACAAATTGCAAATACTGTAGCGAACAAAAACAGTGGTGCATAGTCCGAAAATGAGCTTGAACAACACATATTAGTTTCAAGGTATTCTATGAATATTTATGAGTGTTTTCGCGCGCACAGATATACAAACTGAAACAATAAACTCTTGCAAGTTTGTTGGAAAGTGTTTTTTTCTTTTCTTTCATTCTTTTCTTTTTGTTAAAGACAAATTGCCAATACTGTAGTGAACAAAAACAGTGGTGCATAATCCGAAAAAGAACCTGACATCCGAAAATGAACTTGAACAACACATATTAGTTTTAAGGTATTCTACGAATATTTACGAGTGTTATCGCGCGCACAGACATGCACACTGAAACCATAAACTCTTGAATATTTGTTGGAAAGTGCTTTTTCTTTTCTTTTCTTTTCTTTCTTTCTTTCTTTCTTTTTCTTTTTTTTTTTTTTTTTTTTGTTAAAGACAAATTGCCAATACTGTAGCGAGCTAAAACAGTGGTGCATAATCCGAAAATGAGCTTGAACAACACATATTAGGTTTTAGGTATTCTATGAATATTTATGAGTGTTTTCGCGCGCACAGACATACAAACTGAATCAATAAACTCTTGCAAGTTTGTTGGAAAGTGTTTTTTTCTTTTCTTCCTTTCTTTTCTTTCTTTTCTTTTTGTTAAAGACAAATTGCCAATACTGTAGCGAACGAAAACAGTGGTGCATAATCCGAAAATGAGCTTGAACAACACATATTAGTTTTAAGGTATTATATGAATATTTATGAGTGTTTTCGCGCGCACAGACATACAAACTGAAACAAAAAACTCTTGCAAGTTTGTTGGAAAGTGTTTTTTTGTTTTCTTTCTTTCTTTTCTTTCTTTTCTTTTTGTTAAAGACAAATTGCCAATACTGTAGTGAACAAAAACAGTGGTGCATAATTCGAAAAAGAACTTGAATAACATATATCAGTTTTAAGGTATTCTATGAATATTTACGAGTGTTATCACGTGCACAGACATACAAACTGAAACCATAAATACTTGCGAGTTTGTTGGAAAGTGCTTTTTCTTTTCTTTCTTTTCATTTTTTTTTCTTTGTTAAAGACAAATTGCCAATACTGTAGCGAACGAAAACAGTGGTGCATAATCCGAAAATGAGCTTGAACAACACATATTAGTTTTAAGGTATTCTATCAATATTTATGTGTGTTTTCGCGCGCACAGACATACAAACTGAAACAATAAACTCTTGCAAGTTTGTTGGAAAGTGTTTTTTTCTTTCTTTTCTTTCTTTTCTTTTTGTTAAAGACAAATTGCCAATACTGTAGCGAACGAAAACAGTGGTGCATAATCCGAAAATGAACTTGAATAACATATATCAGTTTAAAGGTATTCTATGAATATTTACGAGTGTTATCACGCGCACAGACATACAAACTGAAACAATAAACTCTTGCAAGTTTGTTGGAAAGTGTTTTTTTCTTTCTTTTCTTTTTGTTAAAGACAAATTGCCAATACTGTAGCGAACGAAAACAGTGGTGCATAATCCGAAAATGAACTTGAATAACATATATCAGTTTTAAGGTATTCTATGAATATTTACGAGTGTTATTACGCGCACAGACATACAAACTGAAACCATAAACACTTACGAATATGTTGGAAAGTGCTTTTTCTTTTCTTTCTTTTCATTTCTTTTCATTTCTTTTTTTTATGTTAAAGACAAATTGCCAATACTGTAGCGAACAAAAACAGTGGTGCATAGTCCGAAAATGAGCTGGAACAACACATATTAGTTTTAAGGTATTCTATGAATATTTATGAGTGTTTTCGCGCGCACAGACATACAAACTGAAACCAGAAACACTTGCGAGTTTGTTGGAAAGTGCTTTTTCTTTTCTTTCATTCTTTTCTTTCTTTTCTTTTTGTTAAAGACAAATTGCCAATACTGTAGTGAACAAAAACAGTGGTGCATAATCCGAAAATGAACCTGACATCCGAAAATGAACTTGAACAACACATATTAGTTTTAAGGTATTCTACGAATATTTACGAGTGTTATCGCGCGCACAGACATGCACACTGAAACCATAAACTCTTGAACATTTGTTGGAAAGTGCTTTTTCTTTTCTTTTCTTTTCTTTCTTTCTTTCTTTCTTTTTCTTTCTTTTTTTTTTTTTTTTGTTAAAGACAAATTGCCAATACTGTAGCGAGCTAAAACAGTGGTGCATAATCCGAAAATGAGCTTGAACAACACATATTAGTTTTTAGGTATTCTATGAATATTTATGAGTGTTTTCGCGCGCACAGACATACAAACTGAATCAATAAACTCTTGCAAGTTTGTTGGAAAGTGTTTTTTTCTTTTCTTCCTTTCTTTTCTTTCTTTTCTTTTTGTTAAAGACAAATTGCCAATACTGTAGCGAACGAAAACAGTGGTGCATAATCCGAAAATGAGCTTGAACAACACATATTAGTTTTAAGGTATTCTGTGAATATTTATGAGTGTTTTCGCGCGCACAGACATACAAACTGAAACAATAAACTCTTGCAAGTTTGTTGGAAAGTGTTTTTTTCTTTCTTTTCTTTCTTTTCTTTTTGTTAAAGACAAATTGCCAATACTGTAGTGAACAAAAACAGTGGTGCATAATTCGAAAAAGAACTTGAATAACATATATCAGTTTTAAGGTATTCTATGAATATTTACGAGTGTTATCACATGCACAGACATACAAACTGAAACCATAAATACTTGCGAGTTTGTTGGAAAGTGCTTTTTCTTTTCTTTCTTTTCATTTTTTTTTCTTTGTTAAAGACAAATTGCCAATACTGTAGCGAACGAAAACAGTGGTGCATAATCCGAAAATGAGCTTGAACAACACATATTAGTTTTAAGGTATTCTATGAATATTTATGAGTGTTTTCGCGCGCACAGACATACAAACTGAAACAATAAACTCTTGCAAGTTTGTTGGAAAGTGTTTTTTTCTTTCTTTTCTTTTTGTTAAAGACAAATTGCCAATACTGTAGCGAACGAAAACAGTGGTGCATAATCCGAAAATGAACTTGAATAACATATATCAGTTTTAAGGTATTCTATGAATATTTACGAGTGTTATTACGCGCACAGACATAGAAACTGAAACCATAAACACTTACGAATTTGTTGGAAAGTGCTTTTTCTTTTCTTTCTTTTCATTTCTTTTTTTTTTATGTTAAAGACAAATTGCCAATACTGTAGCGAACAAAAACAGTGGTGCATAGTCCGAAAATGAGCTTGAACAACACATATTAGTTTTAAGGTAATTAATGAATATTTATGAGTGTTTTCGCGCGCACAGACATACAAACTGAAACCATAAACACTTGCGAGTTTGTTGGAAAGTGCTTTTTCTTTTCTTTCTTTTTATTTTAATTTATTTATTTTTTTTTGTTTGTTAAAGACAAATTGCCAATACTGTAGCGAACGAAAACAGTGGTGCATAATCGGAAAATGAACTTAAATAACATATATCAGTTTTAAGGTATTCTATGAATACTTACGAGTGTTATCACGCGCACAGACATACAAACTGAAACCATAAACACTTGCGAGTTTGTTGGAAAGTACTTTTTCTTTTCTTTCTATTCATTTCTTTTCATTTCTTTTTTTTTATGTTAAAGACAAATTGCCAATACTGTAGCGAACAAAAACAGTGGTGCATAGTCCAAAAATGAGCTTGAACAACACATATTAGTTTCAAGGTATTCTATGAATATTTATGAGTGTTTTCGCGCGCACAGATATACAAACTGAAACAATAAACTCTTGAACATTTGTTGGAAAGTGTTTTTTTCTTTTCTTTCATTCTTTTCTTTTTGTTAAAGACAAATTGCCAATACTGTAGTGAACAAAAACAGTGGTGCATAATCCGAAAATGAACCTGACATCCGAAAATGAACTTGAACAACACATATTAGTTTTAAGGTATTCTACGAATATTTACGAGTGTTATCGTGCGCACAGGCATGCACACTGAAACCATAAACTCTTGAACATTTGTTGGAAAGTGCTTTTTCTTTTCTTTTCTTTTCTTTCTTTCTTTCTTTCTTTTTCTTTCTTTTTTTTTTTTTTTTTTTGTTAAAGACAAATTGCCAATACTGTAGCGAGCTAAAACAGTGGTGCATAATCCGAAAATGAGCTTGAACAACACATATTAGTTTTTAGGTATTCTATGAATATTTATGAGTGTTTTCGCGCGCACAGACATACAAACTGAAACAATAAACTCTTGCAAGTTTGTTGGAAAGTGTTTTTTTCTTTTCTTTCTTTCTTTTCTTTCTTTTCTTTTTGTTAAAGACAAATTGCCAATACTGTAGCGAACGAAAACAGTGGTGCATAATCCGAAAATGAACTTGAATAACATATATCAGTTTTAAGGTATTCTATGAATATTTACGAGTGTTATCACGTGCACAGACATACAAACTGAAACCATAAACACTTGCGAGTTTGTTTTAAAATGCTTTTTTTGTTCTTTCATTTCATTTCATTTCATTTTTTTTTTTTTTGTTAAAGACAAATTGCCAATACTGTAGCGAACGAAAACAGTGGTGCATAATCCGAAAATGAGCTTGAACAACACATATTAGTTTCAAGGTATTCTATGAATATTTATGAGTGTTTTCGCGCGCACAGATATACAAACTGAAACAATAAACTCTTGCAAGTTTGTTGGAAAGTGTTTTTTCTTTTCTTTCATTCTTTTCTTTCTTTTCTTTTTGTTAAAGACAAATTGCCAATACTGTAGTGAACAAAAACAGTGGTGCATAATCCGAAAATGAACCTGACATCCGAAAATGAACTTGAACAACACATATTAGTTTTAAGGTATTCTACGAATATTTACGAGTGTTATCGCGCGCACAGACATGCACACTGAAACCATAAACTCTTGAACATTTGTTGGAAAGTGCTTTTTCTTTTCTTTTCTTTTCTTTCTTTCTTTCTTTCTTTTTCTTTCTTTTTTTTTTTTTTTTTTGTTAAAGACAAATTGCCAATACTGTAGCGAGCTAAAACATTGGTGCATAATCCGAAAATGAGCTTGAACAACACATATTAGTTTTTAGGTATTCTATAAATATTTATGAGTGTTTTCGCGCGCACAGACATACAAACTGAATCAATAAACTCTTGCAAGTTTGTTGGAAAGTGTTTTTTTCTTTTCTTCCTTTCTTTTCTTTCTTTTCTTTTTGTTAAAGACAAATTGCCAATACTGTAGCGAACGAAAACAGTGGTGCATAATCCGAAAATGAGCTTGAACAACACATATTAGTTTTAAGGTATTCTATGAATATTTATGAGTGTTTTCGCGCGCACAGACATACAAACTGAAACAATAAATCTTGCAAGTTTGTTGGAAAGTGTTTTTTTGTTTTCTTTCTTTCTTTTCTTTTTGTTAAAGACAAATTGCCAATACTGTAGTGAACAAAAACAGTGGTGCATAATTCGAAAAAGAACTTGAATAACATATATCAGTTTTAAGGTATTCTATGAATATTTACGAGTGTTATCACGTGCACAGACATACAAACTGAAACCATAAATACTTGCGAGTTTGTTGGAAAGTGCTTTTTCTTTTCTTTCTTTTCATTTTTTTTTCTTTGTTAAAGACAAATTGCCAATACTGTAGCGAACGAAAACAGTGGTGCATAATCCGAAAATGAGCTTGAACAACACATATTAGTTTTAAGGTATTCTATGAATATTTATGAGTGTTTTCGCGCGCACAGACATACAAACTGAAACAATAAACTCTTGCAAGTTCGTTGGAAAGTGTTTTTTTCTTTCTTTTCTTTCTTTTCTTTTTGTTAAAGACAAATTGCCAATACTGTAGCGAACGAAAACAGTGGTGCATAATCCGAAAATGAACTTGAATAACATATATCAGTTTAAAGGTATTCTATGAATATTTACGAGTGTTATCACGCGCACAGACATACAAACTGAAACAATAAACTCTTGCAAGTTTGTTGGAAAGTGTTTTTTTCTTTCTTTTCTTTTTGTTAAAGACAAATTGCCAATACTGTAGCGAACGAAAACAGTGGTGCATAATCCGAAAATGAACTTGAATAACATATATCAGTTTTAAGGTATTCTATGAATATTTACGAGTGTTATTACGCGCACAGACATACAAACTGAAACCATAAACACTTACGAATTTGTTGGAAAGTGCTTTTTCTTTTCTTTCTTTTCATTTCTTTTCATTTCTTTTTTTTATGTTAAAGACAAATTGCCAATACTGTAGCGAACAAAAACAGTGGTGCATAGTCCGAAAATGAGCTTGAACAACACATATTAGTTTTAAGGTATTCTATGAATATTTATGAGTGTTTTCGCGCGCACAGACATACAAACTGAAACCATAAACACTTGCGAGTTTGTTGGAAAGTGCTTTTTCTTTTCTTTCATTCTTTTCTTTCTTTTCTTTTTGTTAAAGACAAATTGCCAATACTGTAGTGAACAAAAACAGTGGTGCATAATCCGAAAATGAACCTGACATCCGAAAATGAACTTGAACAACACATATTAGTTTTAAGGTATTCTACGAATATTTACGAGTGTTATCGCGCGCACAGACATGCACACTGAAACCATAAACTCTTGAACATTTGTTGGAAAGTGCTTTTTCTTTTCTTTTCTTTTCTTTCTTTCTTTTTCTTTCTTTTTTTTTTTTTTGTTAAAGACAAATTGCCAATACTGTAGCGAGCTAAAACAGTGGTGCATAATCCGAAAATGAGCTTGAACAACACATATTAGTTTTTAGGTATTCTATGAATATTTATGAGTGTTTTCGCGCGCACAGACATACAAACTGAATCAATAAACTCTTGCAAGTTTGTTGGAAAGTGTTTTTTTCTTTTCTTCCTTTCTTTTCTTTCTTTTCTTTTTGTTAAAGACAAATTGCCAATACTGTAGCGAACGAAAACAGTGGTGCATACTCCGAAAATGAGCTTGAACAACACATATTAGTTTTAAGGTATTCTATGAATATTTATGAGTGTTTTCGCGCGCACAGACATACAAACTGAAACAATAAACTCTTGCAAGTTTGTTGGAAATTGTTTTTTTCTTTTCTTTCTTTCTTTTCTTTCTTTTCTTTTTGTTAAAGACAAATTGCCAATACTGTAGTGAACAAAAACAGTGGTGCATAATTCGAAAAAGAACTTGAATAACATATATCAGTTTTAAGGTATTTTATGAATATTTACGAGTGTTATCACATGCACAGACATACAAACTGAAACCATAAATACTTGCGAGTTTGTTGGAAAGTGCTTTTTCTTTTCTTTCTTTTCATTTTTTTTTCTTTGTTAAAGACAAATTGCCAATACTGTAGCGAACGAAAACAGTGGTGCATAATCCAAAAATGAGCTTGAACAACACATATTAGTTTTAAGGTATTCTATGAATATTTATGAGTGTTTTCGCGCGCACAGACATACAAACTGAAACAATAAACTCTTGCAAGTTTGTTGGAAAGTGTTTTTTTCTTTCTTTTCTTTCTTTTCTTTTTGTTAAAGACAAATTGCCAATACTGTAGCGAACGAAAACAGTGGTGCATAATCCGAAAATGAACTTGAATAACATATATCAGTTTAAAGGTATTCTATGAATATTTACGAGTGTTATCACGCGCACAGACATACAAACTGAAACAATAAACTCTTGCAAGTTTGTTGGAAAGTGTTTTTTTCTTTCTTTTCTTTTTGTTAAAGACAAATTGACAATACTGTAGCGAACGAAAACAGTGGTGCATAATCCGAAAATGAACTTGAATAACATATATCAGTTTTAAGGTATTCTATGAATATTTACGTGTGTTATTACGCGCACAGACATAGAAACTGAAACCATAAACACTTACGAATTTGTTGGAAAGTGCTTTTTCTTTTCTTTCTTTTCATTTCTTTTTTTTTATGTTAAAGACTAATTGCCAATACTGTAGCGAACAAAAACAGTGGTGCATAGTCCGAAAATGAGCTTGAACAACACATATTAGTTTTAAGGTATTCTATGAATATTTAAGAGTGTTTTCGCGCGCACAGACATACAAACTGAAACCATAAACACTTGCGAGTTTGTTGGAAAGTGCTTTTTCTTTTCTTTCTTTTTATTTTATTTTATTTATTTTTTTTTTTGTTAAAGACAAATTGCCAATACTGTAGCGAACGAAAACAGTGGTGCATAATCGGAAAATGAACTTAAATAACATATATCAGTTTTAAGGTATTCTATGAATACTTACGAGTGTTATCACGCGCACAGACATACAAACTGAAACCATAAACACTTGCGAGTTTGTTGGAAAGTACTTTTTCTTTTCTTTCTTTTCATTTCTTTTCATTTCTTTTTTTTTATGTTAAAGACAAATTGCCAATACTGTAGCGAACAAAAACAGTGGTGCATAGTCCAAAAATGAGCTTGAACAACACATATTAGTTTCTATGAATATTTATGAGTGTTTTCGCGCGCACAGATATACAAACTGAAACAATAAACTCTTGAACATTTGTTGGAAAGTGTTTTTTTCTTTTCTTTCATTCTTTTCTTTTTGTTAAAGACAAATTGCCAATACTGTAGTGAACAAAAACAGTGGTGCATAATCCGAAAATGAACCTGACATCCGAAAATGAACTTGAACAACACATATTAGTTTTAAGGTATTCTACGAATATTTACGAGTGTTATCGTGCGCACAGGCATGCACACTGAAACCATAAACTCTTGAACATTTGTTGGAAAGTGCTTTTTCTTTTCTTTTCTTTTCTTTCTTTCTTTCTTTCTTTTTCTTTCTTTTTTTTTTTTTTTTTTTTTGTTAAAGACAAATTGCCAATACTGTAGCGAGCTAAAACAGTGGTGCATAATCCGAAAATGAGCTTGAACAACACATATTAGTTTTTAGGTATTCTATGAATATTTATGAGTGTTTTCGCGCGCACAGACATACAAACTGAAACAATAAACTCTTGCAAGTTTGTTGGAAAGTGTTTTTTTCTTTTCTTTCTTTCTTTTCTTTCTTTTCTTTTTGTTAAAGACAAATTGCCAATACTGTAGCGAACGAAAACAGTGGTGCATAATCCGAAAATGAACTTGAATAACATATATCAGTTTTAAGGTATTCTATGAATATTTACGAGTGTTATCACGTGCACAGACATACAAACTGAAACCATAAACACTTGCGAGTTTGTTTTAAAATGCTTTTTTGTTCTTTCATTTCATTTCATTTCATTTTTTTTTTTTTTGTTAAAGACAAATTGCCAATACTGTAGCGAACGAAAACAGTGGTGCATAATCCGAAAATGAGCTTGAACAACACATATTAGTTTCAAGGTATTCTATGAATATTTATGAGTGTTTTCGCGCGCACAGATATACAAACTGAAACAATAAACTCTTGCAAGTTTGTTGGAAAGTGTTTTTTCTTTTCTTTCATTCTTTTCTTTCTTTTCTTTTTGTTAAAGACAAATTGCCAATACTGTAGTGAACAAAAACAGTGGTGCATAATCCGAAAATGAACCTGACATCCGAAAATGAACTTGAACAACACATATTAGTTTTAAGGTATTCTACGAATATTTACGAGTGTTATCGCGCGCACAGACATGCACACTGAAACCATAAACTCTTGAACATTTGTTGGAAAGTGCTTTTTCTTTTCTTTTCTTTTCTTTTCTTTCTTTCTTTCTTTCTTTTTCTTTCTTTTTTTTTTTTTTTGTTAAAGACAAATTGCCAATACTGTAGCGAGCTAAAACAGTGGTGCATAATCCGAAAATGAGCTTGAACAACACATATTAGTTTTTAGGTATTCTATGAATATTTATGAGTGTTTTCGCGCGCACAGACATACAAACTGAATCAATAAACTCTTGCAAGTTTGTTGGAAAGTGTTTTTTTCTTTTCTTCCTTTCTTTTCTTTCTTTTCTTTTTGTTAAAGACAAATTGCCAATACTGTAGCGAACGAAAACAGTGGTGCATAATCCGAAAATGAGCTTGAACAACACATATTAGTTTTAAGGTATTCTATGAATATTTATGAGTGTTTTCGCGCGCACAGACATACAAACTGAAACAATAAACTCTTGCAAGTTTGTTGGAAAGTGTTTTTTTGTTTTCTTTCTTTCTTTTCTTTTTGTTAAAGACAAATTGCCAATACTGTAGTGAACAAAAACAGTGGTGCATAATTCGAAAAAGAACTTGAATAACATATATCAGTTTTAAGGTATTCTATGAATATTTACGAGTGTTATCACGTGCACAGACATACAAACTGAAACCATAAATACTTGCGAGTTTGTTGGAAAGTGCTTTTTCTTTTCTTTCTTTTCATTTTTTTTTCTTTGTTAAAGACAAATTGCCAATACTGTAGCGAACGAAAACAGTGGTGCATAATCCGAAAATGAGCTTGAACAACACATATTAGTTTTAAGGTATTCTATGAATATTTATGAGTGTTTTCGCGCGCACAGACATACAAACTGAAACAATAAACTCTTGCAAGTTCGTTGGAAAGTGTTTTTTTCTTTCTTTTCTTTCTTTTCTTTTTGTTAAAGACAAATTGCCAATACTGTAGCGAACGAAAACAGTGGTGCATAATCCGAAAATGAACTTGAATAACATATATCAGTTTAAAGGTATTCTATGAATATTTACGAGTGTTATCACGCGCACAGACATACAAACTGAAACAATAAACTCTTGCAAGTTTGTTGGAAAGTGTTTTTTTCTTTCTTTTCTTTTTGTTAAAGACAAATTGCCAATACTGTAGCGAACGAAAACAGTGGTGCATAATCCGAAAATGAACTTGAATAACATATATCAGTTTTAAGGTATTCTATGAATATTTACGAGTGTTATTACGCGCACAGACATACAAACTGAAACCATAAACACTTACGAATTTGTTGGAAAGTGCTTTTTCTTTTCTGTCTTTTCATTTCTTTTCATTTCTTTTTTTTATGTTAAAGACAAATTGCCAATACTGTAGCGAACAAAAACAGTGGTGCATAGTCCGAAAATGAGCTTGAACAACACATATTAGTTTTAAGGTATTCTATGAATATTTATGAGTGTTTTCGCGCGCACAGACATACAAACTGAAACCATAAACACTTGCGAGTTTGTTGGAAAGTGCTTTTTCTTTTCTTTCATTCTTTTCTTTCTTTTCTTTTTGTTAAAGACAAATTGCCAATACTGTAGTGAACAAAAACAGTGGTGCATAATCCGAAAATGAACCTGACATCCGAAAATGAACTTGAACAACACATATTAGTTTTAAGGTATTCTACGAATATTTACGAGTGTTATCGCGCGCACAGACATGCACACTGAAACCATAAACTCTTGAACATTTGTTGGAAAGTGCTTTTTCTTTTCTTTCTTTCTTTCTTTTTCTTTCTTTTTTTTTTTTTTTTGTTAAAGACAAATTGCCAATACTGTAGCCAGCTAAAACAGTGGTGCATAATCCGAAAATGAGCTTGAACAACACATATTAGTTTTTAGGTATTCTATGAATATTTATGAGTGTTTTCGCGCGCACAGACATACAAACTGAATCAATAAACTCTTGCAAGTTTGTTGGAAAGTGTTTTTTTCCTTTCTTCCTTTCTTTTCTTTTTGTTAAAGACAAATTGCCAATACTGTAGCGAACGAAAACAGTGGTGCATAATCCGAAAATGAGCTTGAACAACACATATTAGTTTTAAGGTATTCTATGAATATTTATGAGTGTTTTCGCGCGCACAGACATACAAACTGAAACAATAAACTCTTGCAAGTTTGTTGGAAATTGTTTTTTTCTTTTCTTTCTTTCTTTTCTTTCTTTTCTTTTTGTTAAAGACAAATTGCCAATACTGTAGTGAACAAAAACAGTGGTGCATAATTCGAAAAAGAACTTGAATAACATATATCAGTTTTAAGGTATTCTATGAATATTTACGAGTGTTATCACATGCATAGACATACAAACTGAAACCATAAATACTTGCGAGTTTGTTGGAAAGTGCTTTTTCTTTTCTTTCTTTTCATTTTTTTTTCTTTGTTAAAGACAAATTGCCACTACTGTAGCGAACGAAAACAGTGGTGCATAATCCGAAAATGAGCTTGAACAACACATATTAGTTTTAAGGTATTCTATGAATATTTATGAGTGTTTTCGCGCGCACAGACATACAAACTGAAACAATAAACTCTTGCAAGTTTGTTGGAAAGTGTTTTTTTCTTTCTTTTCTTTCTTTTCTTTTTGTTAAAGACAAATTGCCAGTACTGTAGCGAACGAAAACAGTGGTGCATAATCCGAAAATGAACTTGAATAACATATATCAGTTTAAAGGTATTCTATGAATATTTACGAGTGTTATCACGCGCACAGACATACAAACTGAAACAATAAACTCTTGCAAGTTTGTTGGAAAGTGTTTTTTTCTTTTCTTTCTTTCTTTTCTTTTTGTTAAAGACAAATTGCCAATACTGTAGTGAACAAAAAGAGTGGTGCATAATTCGAAAAAGAACTTCAATAACATATATAAGTTTTAAGGTATTCTATGAATATTTACGAGTGTTATCACGCGCACAGACATACAAACTGAAACCATAAACACTTACGAATTTGTTGGAAAGTGCTTTTTCTTTTCTTTCTTTTCATTTCTTTTTTTTATGTTAAAAACAAATTGCCAATACTGTAGCGAACGAAAACAGTGGTGCATAATCCGAAAATGAGCTTCAATAACACATATTAATTTTAAGGTATTCTATGAATATTTATGAGTGTTTTCGCGCGCACAGACATACAAACTGAAACAATAAACTCTTGCAAGTTTGTTGGAAAGTGTTTTTTTCTTTCTTTTCTTTCTTTTCTTTTTGTTAAAGACAAATTGCCAATACTGTAGCGAACGAAAACAGTGGTGCATAATCCGAAAATGAACTTAAATAACATATATCAGTTTTAAGGTATTCTATGAATACTTACGAGTGTTATCACACGTACAGACATACAAACTGAAACCATAAACACTTGCGAGTTTGTTGGAAAGTTCTTTTTCTTTTCTTTCTTTTCATTTCTTTTTTTTTATGTTAAAAACAAATTGCCATTACTGTAGCGAACAAAAACAGTGGTGCATAATCCGAAAATGAACTTGAATAACATATATCAGTTTTAAGGAATTCTATGAATATTTACGAGTGTTATTACGCGCACAGACATACAAATTGAAACCATAAACACTTACAAATTTGTTGGAAAGTGCTTTTTCTTTTCTTTCTTTTCATTTGTTTTCATTTTTTTTTTATGTTAAAGACAAATTGCCAATACTGTAGCGAACAAAAACAGTGGTGCATAGTCCGAAAATGAGCTTGAACAACACATATTAGTTTTAAGGTATTCTATGAATATTTATGAGTGTTTCCGCGCGCACAGACATACAAACTGAAACAATGAACTCTTGCGAGTTTGTTGGAAAGTGCTTTTTCTTTTCTTTCTTTTAATTTTTTTTTCTTTTTTTTTTAAAGACAAATTGTCAATACTGTAGTGAACAAAAATAGTGGTGCATAATTCGAAAAAGAACTTGACATCCGAAAATGAACTTGAATAACATATATCAGTTTTAAGGTATTCTATGGATATTTACGAGTGTTATCACGCGCACAGACATACAAACTGAAACCATAAACACTTGAGAGTTTGTTATAAAAAGCTTTTTCTTTTCTTTCTTTTTCTTTCTTTTTTTTTTTTTTTGTTAAAGACAAATTGCCAATACTGTAGCGAACAAAAACAGTGGTGCCTAATCCGAAAATGAACCTGACATCCGAAAATGAGCTTGAACAACACATATTAGTTTTGAGGTATTCTATGAATATTTATGAGTGTTTTCGCGCGCACAGACATACAAACTGAAACAATAAACTGTTGCAAGTTTGTTGGAAAGTGTTCTTTTCTTTCTTTTCTTTTTGTTAAAGACAAATTGCCAATACTGTAGCGAACGAAAACAGTGGTGCATAATCCGAAAATGAACTTGAATAACATATATCAGTTTTAATGTATTCTATGAATATTTACGAGTGTATTACGCGCACAGACATACAAACTGAAACCATAAACACTTACGAATTTGTTGGAAAGTGCTTTTTCTTTTCTTTCTTTTAATTTCGATTAATTTCTTTTTTTTTATGTTAAAGACAAATTGCCAATACTGTAGCGGACAAAAACAGTGGTGCATAGTCCGAAAATGAGCTTGAACAACACATATTAGTTTTAAGGTATTCTATGAATATTTATGAGTGTTTTCGCGCGCACAGACATACAAACTGAAACAATAAACTCTTGCAAGTTTGTTGGAAAGTGTTTTTTTCTTTTCTTTCTTTCTTTTCTTTCTTTTCTTTTTGTTAAAGACAAATTGCCAATACTGTAGCGAACGAAAACAGTGGTGCATAATCCGAAAATGAACTTGAATAACATATATCAGTTTTAAGGTATTCTATGAATACTTACGAGTGTTATCACGCGCACAGACATACAAACTGAAACCATAAACACTTGCGAGTTTGTTGGAAAGTGCTTTTTCTTTTCTTTCTTTTTCTTTTATTTTTTTTTTGTTGTTAAAGACAAATTGCCAATACTGTAGCGAACGAAAACATTGGTGCATAATCGGAAAATGAACTTAAATAACATATATCAGTTTTAAGGTATTCTATGAATACTTACGAGTGTTATCACGCGCACAGACATACAAACTGAAACCATAAACACTTGCGAGTTTGTTGGAAAGTGTTTTTTTCTTTTCTTTCATTCTTTTCTTTCTTTTCTTTTTGTTAAAGACAAATTGCCAATACTGTAGTGAACAAAAACAGTGGTGCATAATCCGAAAATGAACCTGACATCCGAAAATGAACTTGAACAACACATATTAGTTTTAAGGTATTCTACGAATATTTACGAGTGTTATCGTGCGCACAGACATGCACACTGAAACCATAAACTCTTGAACATTTGTTGGAAAGTGCTTTTTCTTTTCTTTTCTTTTCTTTCTTTCTTTTTTTTTTTTTTAAAGACAAATTGCCAATACTGTAGCGAGCTAAAACAGTGGTGCATAATCCGAAAATGAGCTTGAACAACACATATTAGTTTTTAGGTATTCTATGAATATTTATGAGTGTTTTTGCGCGCATAGACATACAAACTGAAACAATAAACTCTTGCAAGTTTGTTGGAAAGTGTTTTTTTCTTTTCTTTCTTTTTTTTCTTTTTGTTAAGGACAAATTGCCAATACTGTAGCGAACGAAAACATTGGTGCATAATCCGAAAATGAACTTGAATAACATATATCAGTTTTAAGGTATTCTATGAATATTTACGAGTGTTATCACGTGCACAGACATACAAACTGAAACCATAAACACTTGCGAGTTTGTTTTAAAATGCTTTTTTTGTTCTTTCTTTTTATTTCATTTCATTTTTTTTTTTTTTTGTTAAAGACAAATTGCCAATACTGTAGCGAAAGAAAACAGTGGTGCATAATCCGAAAATGAGCTTGAACAACACATATTAGTTTTAAGGTATTCTATGATTATTTATGAGAGTTTTCGCGCGCACAGATATACAAACTGAAACAATAAACTCTTGCAAGTTTGTTGGAAAGTGTTTTTTTCTTTTCTTTCTTTCTTTTCATTTTTTTTTCTTTGTTAAAGACAAATTGCCAATACTGTAGCGAACGAAAACAGTGGTGCATAATCCGAAAATGAGCTTCAACAACACATATTAAGTTTAATATATTCTATGAATATTTATGAGTGTTTTCGCGCGCACAGACATACAAACTGAAACAATAAACTCTTGCAAGTTTGTTGGAAAGTGTTTTTTTCTTTCTTTTCTTTCTTTTCTTTTTGTTAAAGACAAATTGCCAATACTGTAGCGAACGAAAACAGTTGTGCATAATCCGAAAATGAACTTAAATAACATATATCAGTTTTAAGGTATTCTATGAATATTTATGAGTGTTTTCGCGCGCACAGACATACAAACTGAAACCATAAACACTTGCGAGTTTGTTGGAAAGTGCTTTTTCTTTTCTTTCTTTTCTTTTCTTTTTTTTTTATGTTAAAGACAAATTGCCAATACTGTAGCGAACGAAAACAGAGGTGCATAATCCGAAAATGAACTTAAATAACATATATCAGTTTTAAGGTATTCTATGAATACTTACGAGTGTTATCACGCGTACAGACATACAAACTGAAACCATAAACACTTGCGAGTTTGTTGGAAAGTTCTTTTTCTTTTTTCTTTCTTTTCATTTCTTTTTTTTTATGTTAAAAACAAATTGCCAATACTGTAGCGAACAAAAACAGTGGTGCATAATCCGAAAATGAACTTGAATAACATATATCAGTTTTAAGGAATTCTATGAATATTTACGAGTGTTATTACGCGCACAGACATACAAATTGAAACCATAAACACTTACAAATTTGTTGGAAAGTGCTTTTTCTTTTCTTTCTTTTCTTTTGTTTTCATTTCTTTTTTTTTTATGTTAAAGACAAATTGTCAATACTGTAGCGAACAAAAACAGTGGTGCATAGTCCGAAAATGAGCTTGAACAACACATATTAGTTTTAAGGTATTCTATGAATATTTATGAGTGTTTCCGCGCGCACAGACATACAAACTGAAACAATGAACTCTTGCGAGTTTGTAGGAAAGTGCTTTTTCTTTTCTTTCTTTTAATTTTTTTTTCTTTTTTTTTTAAAGACAAATTGTCAATACTGTAGTGAACAAAAATAGTGGTGCATAATTCGAAAAAGAACTTGACATCCGAAAATGAACTTGAATAACATATATCAGTTTTAAGGTATTCTATGGATATTTACGAGTGTTATCACGCGCACAGACATACAAACTGAAACCATAAACACTTGAGAGTTTGTTATAAAAAGCTTTTTCTTTTCTTTCTTTTCATTTCATTTTTTTTTTTTGGTTAAAGACAAATTGCCAATACTGTAGCGAACAAAAACAGTGGTGCCTAATCCGAAAATTAACCTGACATCCGAAAATGAGCTTGAACAACACATATTAGTTTTGAGGTATTCTATGAATATTTATGAGTGTTTTCGCGCGCACAGACATACAAACTGAAACAATAAACTGTTGCAAGTTTGTTGGAAAGTGTTCTTTTCTTTCTTTTCTTTCTTTTCTTTTTGTTAAAGACAACTTGCCAATACTGTAGCGAACGAAAACAGTGGTGCATAATCCGAAAATGAACTTGAATAACATATATCAGTTTTAATGTATTCTATGAATATTTACGAGTGTATTACGCGCACAGACATACAAACTGAAACCATAAACACTTACGAATTTGTTGGAAAGTGCTTTTTCTTTTCTTTCTTTTAATTTCGATTAATTTCTTTTTTTTTATGTTAAAGACAAATTGCCAATACTGTAGCGGACAAAAACAGTGGTGCATAGTCCGAAAATGAGCTTGAACAACACATATTAGTTTTAAGGTATTCTATGAATATTTATGAGTGTTTTCGCGCGCACAGACATACAAACTGAAACAATAAACTCTTGCAAGTTTGTTTGAAAGTGCTTTTTTCTTTTCTTTCATTCTTTTCTTTCTTTGCTTTTTGTTAAAGACAAATTGCCAATACTGTAGTGAACAAAAACAGTGGTGCATAATTCAAAAAAGAACTTGACATCCGAAAATGAACTTGAATAACATATATCAGTTTTAAGGTATCCTATGAATATTTACGAGTGTTATCACGCGCACAGACATACAAACTGAAACCATAAACACTTGCGAGTTTGTTGGAAAGTGCTTTTCCTTTCCTTCTTTTCATTTTTTTTCTTTTTTTTTTAAAGACAAATTGTCAATACTGTAGTGAACAAAAACAGTGGTGCATAATTCGAAAAAGAACTTGACATCCGAAAATGAACTTGAATAACATATATCAGTTTTAAGGTATTCTATGAATATTTACGAGTGTTATCGAGCGCACAGACATACAAACTGAAACCATAAACTCTTGAAAGTTTGTTGGAAAGTGCTTTTTCTTTTCTTTTCTTTCTTTCTTTCTTTCTTTTCTTTTTGTTAAAGACAAATTGCCAATACTGTAGCGAACGAAAACAGTGGTGCATAATCCGAAAATGAACTTGAATAACATATATCAGTTTTAAGGTATTCTATGAATATTTACGAGTGTTATTACGCGCACAGACATACAAACTGAAACCATAAACACTTACGAATTTGTTGGAAAGTGCTTTTTCTTTTCTTTCTTTTCATTTCTTTTTTTTTTATGTTAAAGACAAATTGCCAATACTGTAGCGAACAAAAACAGTGGTGCATAGTCCGAAAATGAGCTTGAACAACACATATTAGTTTTAAGGTATTCTATGAATATTTATGAGTGTTTTCGCGCGCACAGACATACAAACTGAAACCATAAACACTTGCGAGTTTGTTGGAAAGTGCTTTTTCTTTTCTTTTCTTTTTTTTTTTTTTGTTAAAGACAAATTGCCAATACTGTAGCGAACGAAAACAGTGGTGCATAATCGGAAAATGAACTTAAATAACATATATCAGTTTTAAGGTATTCTATGAATACTTACGAGTGTTATCACGCGCACAGACATACAAACTGAAACCATAAACACTTGCGAGTTTGTTGGAAAGTACTTTTTCTTTTCTTTCTTTTCATTTCTTTTCATTTCTTTTTTTTTATGTTAAAGACAAATTGCCAATACTGTAGCGAACAAAAACAGTGGTGCATAGTCCGAAAATGAGCTTGAACAACACATATTAGTTTCAAGGTATTCTATGAATATTTATGAGTGTTTTCGCGCGCACAGATATACAAACTGAAACAATAAACTCTTGCAAGTTTGTTGGAAAGTGTTTTTTTTTTCTTCCATTCTTTTCTTTCTTTTCTTTTTGTTAAAGACAAATTGCCAATACTGTAGTGAACAAAAACAGTGGTGCATAATCCGAAAATGAACCTGACATCCGAAAATGAACTTGAACATCACATATTAGTTTTAAGGTATTCTACGAATATTTACGAGTGTTATCGCGCGCACAGACATGCACACTGAAACCATAAACTCTTGAACATTTGTTGGAAAGTGCTTTTTCTTTTCTTTTCTTTCTTTCTTTCTTTTTTTTTTTTTTGTTAAAGACAAATTGCCAATACTGTAGTGAACAAAGACAGTGGTGCATAATTCGAAAAAGAACTTGACATCCGAAAATGAACTTGAATAACATATATCAGTTTTAAGGTATTCTATGAATATTTACGAGTGTTATCGAGCGCACAGACATACAAACTGAAACCATAAACTCTTGAAAGTTTGTTGGAAAGTGCTTTTTCTTTTCTTTTCTTTCTTTCTTTCTTTTTTTTTTTGTTAAAGACAAATTGCCAATACTGTAGCGAGCGAAAACTGTGGTGCATAATCCGAAAATGAGCTTGAACAACACATATTAGTTTTAAGGTATTCTATGAATATTTTCGAGTGTTATTACGCGCACAGACATACAAAATGAAACCATAAACACTTGCGAGTTTGTTGGAAAGTGCTTTTTCTTTCCTTTCTTTTCATTTCTTTTTCTTTTTTTTTTTTTTTTTGTTAAAGACAAATTGCCAATACTGTAGCGAACAAAAACAGTGGTGCATAATTCGAAAAAGAACTTGACATCCGAAAATGAACTTGAATAACATATATCAGTTTTAAGGTATTCTATGAATATTTACGAGTGTTATCACGCGCACAGACATACAAAATGAAACCATAAACACTTGCGAGTTTGTTGGAAAGTGCTTTTTCTTTTCTTTCTTTTTTTTTATGTTAAAGACAAATTGCCAATACTGTAGCGAACGAAAACAGTGGTGCATAATCCGAAAATGAACTTAAATAACATATATCAGTTTTAAGGTATTCTATGAATACTTACGAGTGTTATCACGCGTACAGACATACAAACTGAAACCATAAACACTTGCGAGTTTGTTGGAAAGTTCTTTTTTTGTTTCTTTCTTTTCATTTCTTTTTTTTTATGTTAAAGACAAATTGCCAATACTGTAGCGAACAAAAACAGTGGTGCATAATCCGAAAATGAACTTCAATAACATATATCAGTTTTAAGGAATTCTATGAATATTTACGAGTGTTATTACGCGCACAGACATACAAATTGAAACCATAAACACTTACAAATTTGTTGGAAAGTGCTTTTTCTTTTCTTTCTTTTCATTTGTTTTCATTTCTTTTTTTTTATGTTAAAGACAAATTGCCAATACTGTAGCGAACAAAAACAGTGGTGCATAGTCCGAAAATGAGCTTGAACAACACATATTAGTTTTAAGGTATTCTATGAATATTTATGAGTGTTTCCGCGCGCACAGACATACAAACTGAAACAATGAACTCTTGCGAGTTTGTTGGAAAGTGCTTTTTCTTTTCTTTCTTTTAATTTTTTTTTCTTTTTTTTTTAAAGACAAATTGTCAATACTGTAGTGAACAAAAATAGTGGTGCATAATTCGAAAAAGAACTTGACATCCGAAAATGAACTTGAATAACATATATCAATTTTAAGGTATTCTATGGATATTTACGAGTGTTATCACGCGCACAGACATACAAACTGAAACCATAAACACTTGAGAGTTTGTTATAAAAAGCTTTTTCTTTTCTTTCTTTTCATTTCTTTTTTTTTTTTGTTAAAGACAAATTGCCAATACTGTAGCGAACATAAACAGTGGTGCCTAATCCGAAAATGAACCTGACATCCGAAAATGAGCTTGAACAACACATATTAGTTTTGAGGTATTCTATGAATATTTATGAGTGTTTTCGCGCGCACAGACATACAAACTGAAACAATAAACTGTTGCAAGTTTGTTGGAAAGTGTTCTTTTCTTTCTTTTCTTTTTGTTAAAGACAAATTGCCAATACTGTAGCGAACGAAAACAGTGGTGCATAATCCGAAAATGAACTTGAATAACATATATCAGTTTTAATGTATTCTATGAATATTTACGAGTGTATTACGCGCACAGACATACAAACTGAAACCATAAACACTTACGAATTTGTTGGAAAGTGCTTTTTCTTTTCTTTCTTTTAATTTCGATTAATTTCTTTTTTTTTTATGTTAAAGACAAATTGCCAATACTGTAGCGGACAAAAACAGTGGTGCATAGTCCGAAAATGAGCTTGAACAACACATATTAGTTTTAAGGTATTCTATGAATATTTATGAGTGTTTTCGCGCGCACAGACATACAAACTGAAACAATAAACTCTTGCAAGTTTGTTTGAAAGTGCTTTTTTCTTTTCTTTCATTCTTTTCTTTCTTTGCTTTTTGTTAAAGACAAATTGCCAATACTGTAGTGAACAAAAACAGTGGTGCATAGTTCAAAAAAGAACTTGACATCCGAAAATGAACTTGAATAACATATATCAGTTTTAAGGTATCCTATGAATATTTACGAGTGTTATCACGCGCACAGACATACAAACTGAAACCATAAACACTTGCGAGTTTGTTGGAAAGTGCTTTTCCTTTCCTTCTTTTCATTTTTTTTCTTTTTTTTTTTAAAGACAAATTGTCAATACTGTAGTGAACAAAAACAGTGGTGCATAATTCGAAAAAGAACTTGACATCCGAAAATGAACTTGAATAACATATATCAGTTTTAAGGTATTCTATGAATATTTACGAGTGTTATCGAGCGCACAGACATACAAACTGAAACCATAAACTCTTGAAAGTTTGTTGGAAAGTGCTTTTTCTTTTCTTTTCTTTCTTTCTTTCTTTCTTTTCTTTTTGTTAAAGACAAATTTCCAATACTGTAGCGAACGAAAACAGTGGTGCATTATCCGAAAATGAACTTGAATAACATATATCAGTTTTAAGGTATTCTATGAATATTTACGAGTGTTATTACGCGCACAGACATACAAACTGAAACCATAAACACTTACGAATTTGTTGGAAAGTGCTTTTTCTTTTCTTTCTTTTTATTTTATTTTCTTTTTTTTTTGTTAAAGACAAATTGCCAATACTGTAGCGAACGAAAACAGTGGTGCATAATCGGAAAATGAACTTAAATAACATATATCAGTTTTAAGGTATTCTATGAATACTTACGAGTGTTATCACCGCACAGACATACAAACTGAAACCATAAACACTTGCGAGTTTGTTGGAAAGTACTTTTTCTTTTCTTTCTTTTCATTTCTTTTCATTTCTTTTTTTTTATGTTAAAGACAAATTGCCAATACTGTAGCGAACAAAAACAGTGGTGCATAGTCCGAAAATGAGCTTGAACAACACATATTAGTTTCAAGGTATTCTATGAATATTTATGAGTGTTTTCGCGCGCACAGATATACAAACTGAAACAATAAACTCTTGCAAGTTTGTTGGAAAGTGTTTTTTTTTCTTCCATTCTTTTCTTTCTTTTCTTTTTGTTAAAGACAAATTGCCAATACTGTAGTGAACAAAAACAGCGGTGCATAATCCGAAAATGAACCTGACATCCGAAAATGAACTTGAACAACACATATTAGTTTTAAGGTATTCTACGAATATTTACGAGTGTTATCGCGCGCACAGACATGCACACTGAAACCATAAACTCTTGAACATTTGTTGGAAAGTGCTTTTTCTTTTCTTTTCTTTTCTTTCTTTCTTTCTTTCTTTTTCTTTCTTTTTTTTTTGTTAAAGACAAATTGCCAATACTGTAGTGAACAAAAACAGTGGTGCATAATTCGAAAAAGAACTTGACATCCGAAAATGAACTTGAATAACATATATCAGTTTTAAGGTATTCTATGAATATTTACGAGTGTTATCGAGCGCACAGACATACAAACTGAAACCATAAACTCTTGAAAGTTTGTTGGAAAGTGCTTTTTTTTTTCTTTTCTTTCTTTCTTTCTTTCTTTTCTTTTTGTTAAAGACAAATTGCCAATACTGTAGCGAACGAAAACAGTGGTGCATAATCCGAAAATGAACTTGAATAACATATATCAGTTTTAAGGTATTCTATGAATATTTACGAGTGTTATTACGCGCACAGACATACAAACTGAAACCATAAACACTTACGAATTTGTTGGAAAGTGCTTTTTCTTTTCTTTCTTTTCATTTCTTTTTTTTTTATGTTAAAGACAAATTGCCAATACTGTAGCGAACAAAAACAGTGGTGCATAGTCCGAAAATGAGCTTGAACAACACATATTAGTTTTAAGGTATTCTATGAATATTTATGAGTGTTTTCGCGCGCACAGACATACAAACTGAAACCATAAACACTTGCGAGTTTGTTGGAAAGTGCTTTTTCTTTTCTTTTCTTTTTTTTTTTTTTGTTAAAGACAAATTGCCAATACTGTAGCGAACGAAAACAGTGGTGCATAATCGGAAAATGAACTTAAATAACATATATCAGTTTTAAGGTATTCTATGAATACTTACGAGTGTTATCACGCGCACAGACATACAAACTGAAACCATAAACACTTGCGAGTTTGTTGGAAAGTACTTTTTCTTTTCTTTCTTTTCATTTCTTTTCATTTCTTTTTTTTTATGTTAAAGACAAATTGCCAATACTGTAGCGAACAAAAACAGTGGTGCATAGTCCGAAAATGAGCTTGAACAACACATATTAGTTTCAAGGTATTCTATGAATATTTATGAGTGTTTTCGCGCGCACAGATATACAAACTGAAACAATAAACTCTTGCAAGTTTGTTGGAAAGTGTTTTTTTTTTCTTCCATTCTTTTCTTTCTTTTCTTTTTGTTAAAGACAAATTGCCAATACTGTAGTGAACAAAAACAGTGGTGCATAATCCGAAAATGAACCTGACATCCGAAAATGAACTTGAACAACACATATTAGTTTTAAGGTATTCTACGAATATTTACGAGTGTTATCGCGCGCACAGACATGCACACTGAAACCATAAACTCTTGAACATTTGTTGGAAAGTGCTTTTTCTTTTCTTTTCTTTCTTTCTTTCTTTTTTTTTTTTTGTTAAAGACAAATTGCCAATACTGTAGTGAACAAAGACAGTGGTGCATAATTCGAAAAAGAACTTGACATCCGAAAATGAACTTGAATAACATATATCAGTTTTAAGGTATTCTATGAATATTTACGAGTGTTATCGAGCGCACAGACATACAAACTGAAACCATAAACTCTTGAAAGTTTGTTGGAAAGTGCTTTTTCTTTTCTTTTCTTTCTTTCTTTCTTTCTTTCTTTTTTTTTTTGTTAAAGACAAATTGCCAATACTGTAGCGAGCGAAAACTGTGGTGCATAATCCGAAAATGAGCTTGAACAACACATATTAGTTTTAAGGTATTCTATGAATATTTTCGAGTGTTATTACGCGCACAGACATACAAAATGAAACCATAAACACTTGCGAGTTTGTTGGAAAGTGCTTTTTCTTTCCTTTCTTTTCATTTCTTTTTCTTTTTTTTTTTTTTTTTGTTAAAGACAAATTGCCAATACTGTAGCGAACAAAAACAGTGGTGCATAATTCGAAAAAGAACTTGACATCCGAAAATGAACTTGAATAACATATATCAGTTTTAAGGTATTCTATGAATATTTACGAGTGTTATCACGCGCACAGACATACAAAATGAAACCATAAACACTTGCGAGTTTGTTGGAAAGTGCTTTTTCTTTTCTTTCTTTTTTTTTATGTTAAAGACAAATTGCCAATACTGTAGCGAACGAAAACAGTGGTGCATAATCCGAAAATGAACTTAAATAACATATATCAGTTTTAAGGTATTCTATGAATACTTACGAGTGTTATCACGCGTACAGACATACAAACTGAAACCATAAACACTTGCGAGTTTGTTGGAAAGTTCTTTTTTTGTTTCTTTCTTTTCATTTCTTTTTTTTTATGTTAAAGACAAATTGCCAATACTGTAGCGAACAAAAACAGTGGTGCATAATCCGAAAATGAACTTCAATAACATATATCAGTTTTAAGGAATTCTATGAATATTTACGAGTGTTATTACGCGCACAGACATACAAATTGAAACCATAAACACTTACAAATTTGTTGGAAAGTGCTTTTTCTTTTCTTTCTTTTCATTTGTTTTCATTTCTTTTTTTTTATGTTAAAGACAAATTGCCAATACTGTAGCGAACAAAAACAGTGGTGCATAGTCCGAAAATGAGCTTGAACAACACATATTAGTTTTAAGGTATTCTATGAATATTTATGAGTGTTTCCGCGCGCACAGACATACAAACTGAAACAATGAACTCTTGCGAGTTTGTTGGAAAGTGCTTTTTCTTTTCTTTCTTTTAATTTTTTTTTCTTTTTTTTTTAAAGACAAATTGTCAATACTGTAGTGAACAAAAATAGTGGTGCATAATTCGAAAAAGAACTTGACATCCGAAAATGAACTTGAATAACATATATCAATTTTAAGGTATTCTATGGATATTTACGAGTGTTATCACGCGCACAGACATACAAACTGAAACCATAAACACTTGAGAGTTTGTTATAAAAAGCTTTTTCTTTTCTTTCTTTTCATTTCTTTTTTTTTTTTGTTAAAGACAAATTGCCAATACTGTAGCGAACATAAACAGTGGTGCCTAATCCGAAAATGAACCTGACATCCGAAAATGAGCTTGAACAACACATATTAGTTTTGAGGTATTCTATGAATATTTATGAGTGTTTTCGCGCGCACAGACATACAAACTGAAACAATAAACTGTTGCAAGTTTGTTGGAAAGTGTTCTTTTCTTTCTTTTCTTTTTGTTAAAGACAAATTGCCAATACTGTAGCGAACGAAAACAGTGGTGCATAATCCGAAAATGAACTTGAATAACATATATCAGTTTTAATGTATTCTATGAATATTTACGAGTGTATTACGCGCACAGACATACAAACTGAAACCATAAACACTTACGAATTTGTTGGAAAGTGCTTTTTCTTTTCTTTCTTTTAATTTCGATTAATTTCTTTTTTTTTATGTTAAAGACAAATTGCCAATACTGTAGCGGACAAAAACAGTGGTGCATAGTCCGAAAATGAGCTTGAACAACACATATTAGTTTTAAGGTATTCTATGAATATTTATGAGTGTTTTCGCGCGCACAGACATACAAACTGAAACAAAAAACTCTTGCAAGTTTGTTTGAAAGTGCTTTTTTCTTTTCTTTCATTCTTTTCTTTCTTTGCTTTTTGTTAAAGACAAATTGCCAATACTGTAGTGAACAAAAACAGTGGTGCATAGTTCAAAAAAGAACTTGACATCCGAAAATGAACTTGAATAACATATATCAGTTTTAAGGTATCCTATGAATATTTACGAGTGTTATCACGCGCACAGACATACAAACTGAAACCATAAACACTTGCGAGTTTGTTGGAAAGTGCTTTTCCTTTCCTTCTTTTCATTTTTTTTCTTTTTTTTTTAAAGACAAATTGTCAATACTGTAGTGAACAAAAACAGTGGTGCATAATTCGAAAAAGAACTTGACATCCGAAAATGAACTTGAATAACATATATCAGTTTTAAGGTATTCTATGAATATTTACGAGTGTTATCGAGCGCACAGACATACAAACTGAAACCATAAACTCTTGAAAGTTTGTTGGAAAGTGCTTTTTCTTTTCTTTTCTTTCTTTCTTTCTTTCTTTTCTTTTTGTTAAAGACAAATTTCCAATACTGTAGCGAACGAAAACAGTGGTGCATTATCCGAAAATGAACTTGAATAACATATATCAGTTTTAAGGTATTCTATGAATATTTACGAGTGTTATTACGCGCACAGACATACAAACTGAAACCATAAACACTTACGAATTTGTTGGAAAGTGCTTTTTCTTTTCTTTCTTTTTATTTTATTTTCTTTTTTTTTTGTTAAAGACAAATTGCCAATACTGTAGCGAACGAAAACAGTGGTGCATAATCGGAAAATGAACTTAAATAACATATATCAGTTTTAAGGTATTCTATGAATACTTACGAGTGTTATCACCGCACAGACATACAAACTGAAACCATAAACACTTGCGAGTTTGTTGGAAAGTACTTTTTCTTTTCTTTCTTTTCATTTCTTTTCATTTCTTTTTTTTTATGTTAAAGACAAATTGCCAATACTGTAGCGAACAAAAACAGTGGTGCATAGTCCGAAAATGAGCTTGAACAACACATATTAGTTTCAAGGTATTCTATGAATATTTATGAGTGTTTTCGCGCGCACAGATATACAAACTGAAACAATAAACTCTTGCAAGTTTGTTGGAAAGTGTTTTTTTTCTTCCATTCTTTTCTTTCTTTTCTTTTTGTTAAAGACAAATTGCCAATACTGTAGTGAACAAAAACAGCGGTGCATAATCCGAAAATGAACCTGACATCCGAAAATGAACTTGAACAACACATATTAGTTTTAAGGTATTCTACGAATATTTACGAGTGTTATCGCGCGCACAGACATGCACACTGAAACCATAAACTCTTGAACATTTGTTGGAAAGTGCTTTTTCTTTTCTTTTCTTTTCTTTCTTTCTTTCTTTCTTTTTCTTTCTTTTTTTTTTGTTAAAGACAAATTGCCAATACTGTAGTGAACAAAAACAGTGGTGCATAATTCGAAAAAGAACTTGACATCCGAAAATGAACTTGAATAACATATATCAGTTTTAAGGTATTCTATGAATATTTACGAGTGTTATCGAGCGCACAGACATACAAACTGAAACCATAAACTCTTGAAAGTTTGTTGGAAAGTGCTTTTTCTTTTCTTTTCTTTCTTTCTTTCTTTTTTTTTTTTGTTAAAGCCAAATTGCCAATACTGTAGCGAGCGAAAACTGTGGTGCATAATCCGAAAATGAGCTTGAACAACACATATTAGTTTTAAGGTATTCTATGAATATTTATGAGTGTTTTCGCGCGCACAGACATACAAACTGAAACAATAAACTCTTGCAAGTTTGTTGGAAAGTGTTTTTTTCTTTCTTTTCTTTCTTTTCTTTTTGTTAAAGACAAATTGCCAGTACTGTAGCGAACGAAAACAGTGGTGCATAATGCGAAAATGATCTTGAAACACATATATCAGTTTTAAGGTATTCTATGAATATTTTCGAGTGTTATCACGCGCACAGACATACAAACTGAAACCATAAACACTTGCGAGTTTGTTGGAAAGTGCTCTTTCTTTTCTTTCTTTTCATTTCTTTTTTTTTTTTTTTTTTTTTTTTTTGTTAAAGACAAATTGCCAATACTGTAGCGAACAAAAACAGTGGTGCATAATCCGAAAATGAACCTGACATCCGAAAATGAACTTGAACAACACATATTAGTTTTAAGGTATTCTATGAATATTTACGAGTGTTATCGCGCGCACAGACATACAAACTGAAACCATAAACTCTTCCAAGTTTGTTGGAAAGTGTTTTTTTCTTTTCTTTTTTTCTCTTCTTTTTTTTTCTTTTTGTTTATGACAAATTGCCAATTCTGTAGTGAACGAAAACAGTGGTGCATAATCCGAAAATGAACTTAACATCCGAAAATGAACTTGAAAAACACATATTAGTTTTAAGGTATTCTATGAATATTTATGAGTGTTTTCGCGCGCACAGACATACAAACTGAAACAATAAACTCTTGCGAGTTTGTTGGAAAGTGCTTTTTCTTTTCTTTCTTTTCATTTTTTTTTCTTTTTTTTTTTAAAGACAAATTGTAAATACTGTAGTGAACAAAAACAGTGGTGCATAATTCGAAAAAGAACTTGACATCCGAAAATGAACTTTAATAACATATATCAGTTTTATGGTATTCTATGAATATTTACGAGTGTTATCACGCGCACAGACATACAAACTGAAACCATAAACACTTGCGAGTTTGTTATAAAAAGCTTATTCTTTTCTTTCTTTTCATTTCATTTTTTTTTTTGTTAAAGACAAATTGCCAATACTGTAGCGAACAAAAACAGTGGTGCATAATACAAAAATGAACCTGACATCCGAAAATAAACTTGAACAACACATATTAGTTTTAAGGTATTCTATGAATATTTTTGAGTGTTTTCGCGCGCACAGACATACAAACTGAAACAATAAACTCTTGCAAGTTTGTTGGAAAGTGTTTTTTTCTTTTTTTTCTTTTTTTTTCTTTCTTTTCTTTTTGTTAAAGACAAATTGCCAATACTGTAGCGATCGAAAACAGTGGTGCATAATCCGAAACTGAACTTAAATAACATATATGAGTTTTAAGGTATTCTACGAATACTTACGAGTGTTATCACGCGCACAGACATACAAACTGAAACCATAAACACTTGCGAGTTTGTTGGAAAGTTCTTTTTCTTTTCTGTCTTTTCATTTCTTTTTTTTATGTTAAAGACAAATTGCCAATACTGTAGCGAACAAAAACAGTGGTGCATAGTCCGAAAATGAGCTTGAACAACACATATTAGTTAAGGTATTCTATGAATATTTATGAGTGTTTTCGCGCGCACAGACATACAAACTGAAACAATAATCTCTTGCAAGTTTGTTGGAAAGTGTTTTTTTTTTTCTTTCTTTCTTTTCTTCCTTTTCTTTTTGTTAAAGACAAATTGCCAATACTGTAGCGAACGAAAACGGTGGTGCATAATCCGAAAATGAACTTGAATAACATATATCAATTTTAAGGTATTCTATGAATATTTACGAGTGTTATCACGCGCACAGACATACAAACTGATACCATAAACACTTGCGAGTTTGTTGGAAAGTGCTTTTCCTTTTCTTTCTTTTCTGTTTGTTAAAGACAAATTGCCAATACTGTAGTGAACAAAAACAGTGGTCCATAATTCGAAAAAGAACTTGACATCCGAAAATGGACTTGAATAACATATATCAGTTTTAAGGTATTCTATGAATATTTACGAGTGTTATCACGCGCACAGACATACAAACTGAAACCATAAACACTTGCGAGTTTGTTGGAAAAGTGCTTTTTCTTTTCTTTCTTTTCATTTTTTTTCTTTGTTAAAAACAAATTGCCAATACTGTAGTGAACAAAAACAGTGGTGCATAATTCGAAAAAGAACTTGACATCCGAAAATGAACTTGAATAACATATATCAGTTTTAAGGTATTCTATGAATATTTACGAGTGTTATCACGCGCACAGACATACAAACTGAAACCATAAACTCTTGCAAGTTTGTTGGAAATTGATTTTTTCTTTTCTTTCATTTTTTCTTTTCTTTTCTTTCTTTCTTTTCTTTCTTTTTTTTCTTTCTTTTCTTTTTGTTAAAGACAAATTGCCAATACTGTAGTGAACAAAAACAGTGGTGCATAATCCGAAAATGAACTTAAATAACATATAACAGTTTTAAGGTATCCTATGAATACTTACGAGTGTTATCACGCGCACAGACATACAAACTGAAACCAAACACTTGAACACACCAAACACAATGAAACCAAACACTTGCGAGTTTGTTGGAAAGTTCTTTTTCTTTTCTTTCTTTTCATTTCTTTTTTTTATGTTAAAGACAAATTGCCAATACTGTAGCGAACAAAAACAGTGGTGCATAGTCCGAAAATGAGCTTGGACAACACATATTAGTTTTAAGGTATTCTATGAATATTTATGAGTGTTTTCGCGCGCACAGACATACAAACTGAAACAATAAACTCTTGCAAGTTTGTTGGAAAGTGTTTTTTTCTTTTATTTCATTCTTTTCTTTCTTTTCTTTTTGTTAAAGACAAATTGCCAATACTGTAGCGAACAAAAACAGTGGTGCATAATTCGAAAAAGGACTTGACATCCGAAAATGAACTTGAATAACATATATCAGTTTTAAGGTATTCTATGAATATTTAAAAGTGTTATCACGCGCACAGACATACAAACTGAAACCATAAACACTTGCGAGTTTGTTGGAAAGTGCTTCTTCTTTTCTTTCTTTTCTTTTCATTTCTTTTTTTTTTTGTTAAAGACAAATTGCCAATACTGTAGCGAACAAAAACAGTGGTGCATAATTCGAAAAAGAACTTGACATCCGAAAATGAACTTGAATAACATATATCAGTTTTAAGGTATTCTATGAATATTTACGAGTGTTATCACGCGCACAGACATACAAACTGAAACCATAAACACTTGCGAGTTTGTTGGAAAGTGCTTTTTTATTTCTTTCTTTTCATTTCTTTTTTTTTTGTTAAAGACAAATTGCCAATACTGTAGCGAACAAAAACAGTAGTGCATAATTCGAAAAAGAACTTGATATCCGAAAATGAACTTGAATAACATATATCAGTTTTAAGGTATTCTATGAATATTTACGAGTGTTATCACGCGCACACACTGTTAAAAATTTTTCTGTAAATTTACAGAGAATCTATTGGTAATTAATTATATTAAGTCTTATGTAAATTTACAGATAATTAAACAAAGAGATTCTGTCAAAATGCAGAGAAACTATTTTGTAAATCAATCATAGTCTCTGTAAATTTACATAGATCAAAATTTTCAAGTCTCTGTAAATTTAAATCTGTAAAACATCAAAGTCTCTGTAAATCTACGTATGTAAAAATTTGCAAGTCTCCGTAATTTCGAGCACGTAAAAGCATCTAAGTCTCTGTAAATTTACCATTGTAAAAATATCCAAGTCTCTGTAAGGTTACATACGTAAAAATATCCAAGTCTCAGTAAAATTACATATGTAAGAACATCCAAGTCTCTGTAAAATTACTTATGTAAGAACATCCAAGTCTCCGTAAATTTCGTATATAATATTACGAAATGCTCAGTAAATTTATCCATGTAAAAATACCTAATATTTGTAGGCCCCACCATTGGCAGAGAAGCTCTGCTTTCAACGTTTAAAGGCGGAAGGTGCCTGGTTCGATCCAAGGTTGCGAATTTCGACCTACACTTTCAGAATTTTCCGCAGATTTCTCCAAAACTTGTATAAATATGGGATAACACATTTTAGAAAGACCTACACTTACGGCAATTCCCACAGGTCTAGAAACCTAGCATAGCCAATCGGCTTTAACCAACGCCGATTAAATATTAGTACGTTTACAAGCGTATTGAAGACACTCTAAATTGGCATATACAGTCGGTAACAAAAGTGTCCGAACACTAGCAAAAATTCCTATGTAAGAAATGTACACTTCATACGGTTCTGTTAAATAAATCCTTATCGAATCGTGTTCTTACAGTGACTAAGAAGAGGATTCGTCAAGGATTTATTTAACAAAATCGAATGAAGTGTACTTTTTTTACATAGGAATTTTTGCTAGTGTTCGGACACTTTTGTTACCGACTGTACTTAAAATAAATTCCATTATTATCATTTTACAAGCACAAAAATATCCAACAGTATGTTTATCTTCATGAATATATGTAAGAATCTAGTAAATACGTTACATAGGTACAGATTCTTATACAACTTAAGGAAGAGAAACTTAAAGTTGGACGTTTTTGTACTTGTAAATTCATAGTCTTGGAATTTATTTTAAATGCGCGTCAGTTTATAATGTCTTGAACTAGCGAGCTTTGCCCGCTAGCGGGTCAGTATTTTCAAATGAATCGCTAAAATTAATGAATCACTAACAGCAGCTTTTATTCTTTAGAAAAGAAATAAAAAAAAAAAAAAAAAAACAAGTCCTTCCGGCTTATTCGGAAGGGTAGGTTGATTTCTTTTTCCGTATCAAGCACGGCTACAAATTATTAACGAATTAGTAGAAATATTGATGTAGGCTATCAGCATATGGGGTTTTAAGCAAATCGGTTCATAAATATCATAAATAACTTTTTTATGTGACTTTAAAATTTTCAAGTGGCTTGGAAACAAGATGGTGGGCCAAGTTGACAAATGTATCAAATGCATTTGTGAGATAAGACTACTGTACAAATATAGTTGGAATTAATTCAGAATATCAAAAGTCATCGTGTTGAAAAATTGAGTAGCTGACACTTGGATCAAAATGGCAGAGAAAGTTGCTCAGTGAACTAATTAATCTAAGATATTGTTGCAAATTTGAATTTTTTTTTTCTTTTTTGTAGAAATTCTTTCAAAGAGGCTTAGTAAGTTGATTAAACATTACTTTTCTGCATTTCCAGTTTGTTTTAACGTTAAAATAGCGTAATTTTCCCTTAAAAACGCATTAAAAAGCTCCAATATGGCAGGTAATGGATTTGGCGAGAAATTTGGCGACTTTTCCACTTGGCGACTTTTTTGGCGACTTTTGGCGAGAAAATCCATAGTTCATTAATAAACTTTATTGAGACACTTATATAATCTATGTATACATCAAAATACAAACAAATTCGGAATACGCTTTTTACAATTTGAATTTGAAATTTTCAAGTGGTCTCCACTTGAAAACAAAATGGTGGAGCAACTTGGTTAAGAAACTCATCCAAGATATCCATAACACAAGTTAAGGCGCTGTCCAAATTAGGTTCGATTTGGAGTATTATTTCGGAAGTTATCGTGATTTAAAATTTTCAAGTGGTAGCCTGATTTCAAGTGGCCCCACTTAAGATATCTGCCAATTTATTAAAAATGGCAGATAAATTTCATTAATAATGTTCATTTAGACTCTTATGTAGTCTAGATTTACATAAAATTCAAGCAAATCTTGCTTTAAATAAGCTTTTTACAATGTGGGTTAGAAATATTCAAGTGGCTGCCACTTGAAAACAAAGAGTCGGAACAACTTGGTTAACGAACTCATCCAAGATATTTATAAGATAAGTTAAGACACTTTTCAAATTTGGTTCCATTTGGAGTATTATTTCGGAAGTTATTATGGTTTTTAAATTTTCAAGTGGTAGCCTGATTTCAAGTAGTCCCGCTTAACTTAAGATATCCGCCACTTTATTAAAAATGGGGGATATAGTTCATTAATAAAGTTCTTTAAAACACTTGTATAAACTATGTATGCATCAAATTTCAAACAAATTCGGAATACGTTTTTTACAATTTGAATTTGTAAATTCCAAGTGGTCTCCACTTGAAAACAAAATGGTGGAAGCAACTTGGTTAAGAAACTCATCTAAGATATTCATAACACAAGTTAAGACGCTGTCCAAATTTGGTTCGATTTGGAGTATTATTTCGGAAGTTATCGTGATTTAAAATTTTCAAGTGGTAGCCTGATTTCAAGTGGCCCCACATAACTTAAGATATACGCCACTTTATTAAAAATGGAAGATAAATTTCATTAATAAAGTTCATTTAGACCCTTATGTAGTCTATGTATGCATCAAAATTCAAACAAATTCGCAATACGCTTTTTACAATTTGAATTAGAAAATTTCAAGTGGTCTCCACTTGAAAACAAAATGTCGGAGCAACTTGGTTAATAAACTCATCTAAGATATTATAAAATAAGACACTATCCAAATTTGGTTCGATTTGGAGTATTATTTCGGAAGTTATAGTGATTTTAAATTTTCAAGTGGTAGCCTGATTTCAAGTGGTCCCGCTTAACTTAAATATCTGCCACTTTATTAAAAATGGCGGATAAACTTCATTAATAAACTTCATTGAGATCCTTATGTGGCCTGTATTTACATCAAAATTCAAGCAAATCTTGCTTTAAATATGCTTTTTACAATGTCGGTTTGAAATATTCAAGTGGCTGCCACTTGAAAACAAAAAGTCGGAGCAACTTGGTTAACGAACTCATCCAAGATATTTATAAGATTAGTTCACTGTCCAAATTTGGTTCGATTTCGAGTATTATTTCGGGAGTTATCGTGGTGACAAAATTTTCATTATAGATAGATAGATAGATAGATAGATAGATAAACGAAGTGATTGCAATAGGTCGATTTCTAAAGAAATCAACCTAAAAATCATTTCTGATCAGGTAAAAAGTCGTAGCGGAGTCCCATGCGCGCTGAGAACGTACAAGATAAGGGAAACACGCGCTGCGCGTGCTTATTCCTTCCCTGGCCCTTCGTTCCCCCTAAAAAAAAATCATTTCTGATCGGGTAAAAACTCACACCGGGTCCGCGCTGCGCGCGCACGTGTGAAGGTATACGTGCGCTGCGCGCACATATTCCTTCTCAAATAAAATTTTTATTCTTAAGAAAAGAAAATTAAAAAATAATTTCTCGTCGGATAAAAAGTCGGACCGGGTCCCCACTGCCTTCGGCAGCGCAGTGCCGTGAGCGCGCCTATTTCTTCCCAACCCTTCTAAATCCCTCCTAATTAACCAACATATACTAATTTTGAACGGTCTAACTCAATTAGATGAGATGCAAAAGAATACCTAATCAGGACACCTCAAAACGTGTAAATCAGGTGAAATTTCTCGATAATATTAAATAACTATAAAATATTACAGCGCCATCTGGCGGTAGAAATTTCTGTAATCTACTGTTCCATTCCAAATCAACAAAGCTTTCAAATGATGTATTACCAGGGCTGCCAACAACTACACATTTGGTGTAGTAACTACACTTTAGCCTGCTTCTACTACACTCTACACATCGTATACTTAAAGCTACACTTTTCCTTTCCCCACCATCATCTTGTTTACAACGAGCGAACTACGATTTCACACTGTATTTCCAAATCGCTGTTATGAATGAAGTAGCTTGAAAACTCCGGAGGTTGATAGGTTGTTTCATTTCCTCCTCATAAACTGTGACGATAGCGTGACTGTGTACGCGTGGTGATTGGATGTTTGGAGAAGTCCTTTTCTATCGCCAGAGCTTGTCTAATCTGTTTACTTTCGATTTTCGGTGTTGTTCGTTTGTTGTTGGCTAGACTTGCTTTTCTGTATTTATTTATTCTTATTTTTTGCTTAAGAGTGTACAAATTTATTTAGTTTTTTATTTAATAGTATTTTTAGTTAAAATGTGCGATGATGATGATAATACAAAGAAGAAAAAAAAATTCCTGATCAAAAATCTCTATCAGAGTATTCTGCTACAATCTGTAGATTGCAAATTCTGTAGATTCTGTGGCCGTGTTTGCATTCTGTAGATTCATCCCATGAGGCATATTGTGCAATATGTAATAGCAATTTTCGCGTAAATCATCGTGGACTTTATGATTGTTCGCGTCATATTGCAACAAGCTGACACAAGCGTTTAAGTAAAATAAAAGCAACGATAAAGCCTTTGCCATCCAGTTTTTATGTGAAAAGTGATGTCAAAAATCGCCAGACAGTGTCCTAGTGGTAGGAAAAAGACGGCGGCCCTATTGAAATGCATTGCAAAAATATCCTGTTCTGATATCGTTGGCGATTTGAAACATTTGCCGTTTTCGATGGCAACTGATGAAAGCACTGATCAAAATGCTGTTAAACTGTATCTAATTGTTGTTAGGTATTTCGATAATTTCCAGAAAAAATTTTGTGTGCAATGTTATTTTTAAAAGAATGCAGTGATATTTTGTATGTTTGATTGTTAAAGTCAATAAATTTCAGAAAGTAAGTCTTAATGTAAACAAAAGATTTTATGCTTATTTATTTTAAGCATTTTCTTATTTTTTAGCGGCTACACTTTGTACCTTAAAACTACACTTTTTCTTGTTTGTTAACTACACTTTAGCGCTCCCACAGGTTGGCAGCCCTGTATTACTTATGAATTTATTTGAATTAGTAGCTGAGATACAAAAGAAAACCTAATCAGAAAACCTCAAAACGTGTAAATCGGGTGAAATCTCGAATATGACATTCGATAATATAAAAAAAACTTTAAAATATCTTTCGCATGATGTATTAAAACTAATTAAATCATAATTAAATTTGAAATATTGAAATTTTAAAATAGTACAGCGCCATCTGGCGGTAAAAATTTCTGTAATCTACTGTTCAATTCCAAATCAACAAAACTTGCAAATGATGTACTACTTATGAAATTATTTTAATTAGTAGCTGAGATACAAAGGAAACCTAATCAGGACACCTGGAAAAGTGTAAATCGTGTGAAATCTCGAATTCCACATCCGATAATATAAAAGTACTTTAAAATATCTTTCGAATGTTGTATTAAAAATAATTTAATCATAATTAGAAATTGAAATACGTGCATTAGAATAAATTTTAATTTGCAATTAAAATGTAATTTTTTTCCAAAATTGATGAAATTTGAACTGTAACTATCCCTGGTGATGTTCACTGTGCACAGTAAGTTTGAAAGAATTTTGAAGAAAATCGAAGCATTTTGAAATTTGCAATTTTTATTCCCGGGCCTATTTCACAGTATCATAGTTGTAGGGTTTATTTTTCGCACAGGTGCCAGCCTCTTCCCACAACTGAAGTGTGAAGTCAATGGCCACATGATGTTTAAAAATTAAAAAAAAAACTAACATTGAAGAAAGAGACACAAAAGAAAATAAGAAATTATTTGAAATGAACATTAAGTGATTATTGAAATACTAAAAACTGCAGTCCAGAAAAGAAAAAAATAAAGAAATAAAAATGTAACAAAATTTAGACTAAAGGTGATTTTTAGACGTAAAAACAGATAATAAATGAAGAAAAGAAAAGAAAAACCTTCCCACTTTATACAGGCTTAGGACTGTCAAAACAAAAGCCATTGAAAGTACAATATAGATAAATGTTTCATGTGCACTTTTAATGGCTTACATTTTGGCGTGGTTAAAAAATTTTGAATGCTTGGCTTTGCATTCTTTCTTTGTTTCATTCTTTTTTTTTTTTCAATATAATAATGAAATAAAATAAGGCAAATAATAAGTAGAAATATATATAAAAATTAAAATACAAATATATGAAAAACATAGAATACCTGCATGTACATAAAAAATAGGTCCATAATTAAAAAAAAAATCATGAAAATAATTAATACATAACATAGAAAGAATGAAAAACATTTAAAAAATGTTTTAATACATAATAATAATTTAAAAAAAGTAAGATATAACAATAAAAAGCAAAATGTTAAAACACATAAATAAATATTTACAAATATAATTAATATAAATAAATAATTAATATAAATATAAATAATATTAATATAAATATATTTACAAATATAAATGTTACCGAAAATTTGAAATGAATAGATGTATTATAACAGAAGATGTATTTGAAAATGAAAGAAAAAAAAATAATAATACATATATTTACATTTGTAAATACTCACTGCACATAAATTTTACATCTCCATACACAACTCCAATCCCGGTATACATATAAAGTACTCTAAGAATAAATTAAGAACTCCATACTCAGGCTAAATATTACTGTAGAATCTGTGGGGAATTTATTACTGTAGAACCTCTCTGTAAACTACATTTTCTGTAAAAACTTTATTCGAATTCTGGATCAAATGGCCTTGTTTGGTAGTATCTTGAACTTTCACACGGACGCTGTCCATCGAGGTACACCTAGAAAACGCAACATAGAGCATTCCGTGACTAAACACAGGCTTAGGCAAGAATATTCCAACCTTCTTTAGAGTTTGACCCTGAGATTTGTTGATAGTCATTGAAAAAGACAACCTGATGGGGAACTGTCTTCTCTTGAGTTGGAATGGCAAGTTGGAATCCGAAGGAGAGAGATCTATTCGAGGTATGAAAACTCTGGATCCTGAATTTTGTCCAGAGATGACCTCACAATCTAAAACATTCCTCATAATTTTTTTAATGATGAGACGTGTACCGTTACAGAGTCCTTTGGCTGCATTGATGTTACGCAGAAGCATCACTACGATACCAACTTTCAAACTGAGGCGGTGTGGGGGCATTCCTGACGGTGTAAGACTGTGGACAAAATCCAACTGGTAGGTATCTTGCTCTTCTTCGTTTTCACAAACTATTGAATCAGCACTATAGGACGTGTAGACATTACCTGGAAATCTTGCTAAAATCTCTTCGTTTAGTTTAAGTGTTTCGTCGTTCTTTGGGCACAGAATGGCTCTTTCGGCAAAGTATTCCGTCTGGCTAGTCATGTTGGGAAAAATCTCATCTACTATTGAGCCGTCAACTACGCATGCAGGTGGAATTTCGACGATGTCTCCTTCCAACCCACTGTCGTTTCTTAGAGTACCATCTCCGAGTTGAAGTAGCCAATCTGAAAAATCTTGCTCCTCCGTCTGCAGTCTCATATTCCTGGTAAGAGTGAACTGTCTGAAGTGGCTCCACATAGAAGAATTTTTGAGGCAGGTCTCCAAAGCAGTCGTTTTATTTCCGTGTGAAATGACAGGCAAAGTTTGTCTCCAGTCGCCTCCCAAAAGTAAAGTTTTACCTCCAAATGGTACATCCAGTCGCGTGAGATCTCTGAGGAGCCTATCTACAGCATCGAGGGCATGGCTTGGTGTCATGGTGCATTCATCCCATATAAAGAGCTTGGCACTCATCAGGCGATTTCCTTCAGCACTGTCTTGTTTGATGCGACACGAAGAATTCTCCACTACAGGAATAGGCAGCTTGAATGTCGAGTGAACAGTCCTTCCCCCGTCCAACAGGGCAGCTGCGATTCCCGTCCATGCAACTGGTACGGCGACGTATCCTTTCCCACGAACGGCATGAAGAACGGTCTTGAAAAGAAAAGTCTTTCCCGTTCCAGCAAATGCATTCACGCAAAAAGTCTTCGGAGAGTTAAGATTCTCGTCTTCCACAGCATCCAAAACGGCATCGTAGATTGTTCTCTGTTCAATGTTTAGCATGTCCTTCAACTGCTGTGCTTGTCGCATTTCTAAATGGATGTCATAGAGTGGAACAGCTGGTACTGGCATAACAGTGGTTGAAGGCTCGGGGAGACCAAGTTTAGCAAGGGAAAGATTGTGGACTGCTAGGTGGTCTTGTATACTCCTGAGCGCGAGGCTGCAGCTATCCTCTGTAGAGTAGGTCCTGGCGAAGTCTTCCGAGAGCGAATCCTTGAAACTGTCCCACAATGCAATGGGTTCCGCGGGGTTTCCGAACACACAGATGAATGAAAAGAGCTGTCTGAGCTGGGATGGCATTTGAAAGCTGACTGCTTCAGCGAGGCAGTTCCTCCATTCCTCGTCGTCCTGGAGCAGCCCTCTTGCGCGACAGGCATCCTTGAAGGTAGTGTACTCAACGCCTTCGAATTTCCTCAAGTCATTGAAACTCTTGGCTCCCTTGATGTGACACAGCAGCATTCGCAGGTGAAATCTCTCAATATCTTTTGGACTCACAGAATACATTCTTGGAATGATCTTGTCTGCGAGTCTCACACGTTTTTGCCAGGTCTTATTTCTCCAGACGAAGTGTTTGGGAATTTCTGCATACACATATTCGTTGGCTTCTGGAAATCTGCTGTTGAGGTCGAACCAACCGGTGAGCATAGTGTTTCTTTGGGCAGCCCTCTGCAGAGCTTCTCTCTCTTCTGTCTCTGTAAAATACACTGACTGCATATTTTCCAGGTGAACTGGGAGTCTGATGACGGAGTGCGACTGGTCGTGCATCTTCTTTTCAAAAATTCTCCATACGGCTTCAGGAGCAGAAAGATATCTGGCATTTAGGAAGTTCTTGATTTCGTCCCAGACGACTGTTTCTTGGCCAGCCTGTTCAATGACGACATTAGCTGCATCATGTCCCTTGTAAACGTACTTGAAGAGGTACTTGACTGACTTGACTGAACTGCAAACTTCCAAGTTAATGTGGGCATTGTACTTCTTTGTGAGGAAAGGATTATAAGGAACGACCCACCTGTTGTCAATAACTTCGTTTCTAATCAGAATGAATTTGTTATCGTTCCTTCTCCTGTACACTGGATATCCTTTATAGTTGTCGACAGTTTCTTCCTGAAAGTCTTTAGGAAATCCTTTCGAACAGACACCGTCAACCATACACGGTGAATTAGGGTTGAGTGCGCCACATGGGCCATGAATCATAGAAGACTTTACTGTGTTGTGGAGAATAGGGTCGAGGGTGCAGTCCGGTATTTCTGCACACACCAACGTATCGATGGCTTCTGCATCTCTCAGTTTGTCTTCTTCGTCCAAAATGAGTAATAGGTGCATATGTGGCAGTCCTCTCTTTTGAAATTCAATGACATGTATGTCTGCGACAGTCACTCCAAGAACATGATTCTTCTTCAAGTCTTCCAGTAGAGCAGTCTTCTGGATGTCAAAAACTCTGGCAACAATGTCGGGACGATCACACGCTCTTTGTCCTGGCAACAGGTTTTCTTGAATTTCTGGCCATTTTGGGTTGCATGTAAATGTGATGAACAGATCTGGCTTGCCAAAGTCTCGCACAATAGCCATGGCGTCCTGGTAGTTCTGCTGCATGTATCTTGGGCTTCCTGTGAAAGTCGAAGGTAGTATGACGGGCACTCCGCACCTTGCACCTGCCCGTTCTGCAATTCTGTGAATGTGGTCGGACAGACCAATGTAGGTGTCAACTCTCAAGTCCTTTTGTTTTTTCTTTAGATACCACAATCGGTTTCCTTCAATCTTCACGTAGGCATCGACGACGTACTGTTGAAATAACTTTTGGCCATACAAAATGGGATTGAAGCAATCACGCCTGATAGAAATTCTATGGCTGTAGAACTGAAGCTCTGTATGACCCTGGTTGATCCTATAACCTTGCTCGCCATGTGGGAAGAATAAAACATAAGTCATCGGTTCCAAGTTAAAATTGAGGGTACTGATGTTGATGAGTCCACTGCGTCTCGGATATATCACGATGTCTCTGTTGTTGGAAGGAGCACCATCGGACGACTTGAACACAGCCGCAACTTCATTTTGTTTTGGAGTTTCGTAACGTCCCCTGTGTTCACCTGGAGTGACATCTCCCTTGATGTACATTCTGATATCTGTGACACTGTCGACACCTTGTACACTCAGTGTTTCTTCTTCCAACTCCTTAATCATCTTGTATCCTTGGGCGTATGGATTAACGTTCCTAATGATAGAATCCAACAATGTCAAGAGTTCCTCATTTAAAGACTGATTTACAGGTAGTCTCATTCTCTGTCGCAGGGCCTGATCCGAGTCCAAAATGTAAAGTTGTGCGTACTTTTCTTCTCCTGGGCGAGGAGGGCGAAGATGGCTAGTGTTGTGATATATGCTTCCATGTATCCTAAAGCAGTAGGGACCCGAACCTGGAGGCAAATCGATATTGGCACCTAATGATGCAAAACCTAGAGCAGAATTGTAGTTTCTAATGTTGCAGAGGAATTCCGATGAAAGAGGATGTTCGCCTGTAATTAAGTTCTTCATAACCTCGGGATATAATCTTTCTGCCTCCACGATATTTCCATCATGACAACAGCGCATATATTTTCCTCTGGTGTTCTTTTCAGCTAGGAAAAACAGTCCAGTGCAAAGCGGACAGCAACCTTCCATACTCCCACAAGTGTGCTGATTTACGTCAGAAGTACTCTGAATTCTTCCAATGTTGTGGAGAGTGTTTCTTCTTGAGCGACGGTTCCTGTCTCTACGAAGCCTTTCCTCTCGCATTGGAATAGTTTCTTCGGCACGTGCCAGACGCTGACCTTCAGCATCTTGTGTTCTTCTCCTGTTGGCCTCTTCTTCAGTTTCTGCTTCTCGAGCGAGAGTGTGACGTTCAGTATCTTGTGTTCTCCTCCTGTTGGCCTCCTCTTCAGTTTCTTCTTCCCGAGCGAGAGTATGACGTTCAGCATCTTGTGTTCTCCTCCTGTAAGCCTCGCCTTCAGTTTCTTGTTCCCGAGCGAGAGTGTGACGTTCAGAATCTTGTGTTCTCCTCCTGTTGGCCTCCTCTTCAGTTTCTTGTTCCCGAGCGAAAGTGTGACGTTCAGCATCTTGTGTTCTCCTTCTGTAAACCTCCTCTTCAGTTTCTTCTTCTCGAGCGAAAGTGTGATGTTCAGCATCTAGTATTCTCCTCCTGTAAGCCTCCTCTTCAGTTTCTTCTTCCCGAGCGAAAGTGTGACGTTCAGTATCTTGTGTTCTCCTCCTGTTGGCCTCCTCTTCAGTTTCCTGTTCCCGAGCGAAAGTGTGACGTTCAGCATCTTGTGTTCTCCTCCTGTAAACCTCCTCTTCAGTTTCTTCTTCTCGAGCGAAAGTGTGATGTTCAGCATCTAGTATTCTCCTCCTGTAAGCCTCCTCTTCAGTTTCTTCTTCCCGAGCGAGAGTGTGACGTTCAGCATCTTGTGTTCTCCTCCTGTTAGCCTCCTCTTCAGTTTCTTGTTCCCGAGCGAAAGTGTGACGTTCAGTATCTTGTGTTCTCCTCCTGTTGGCCTCCTCTTCAGTTTCTTGTTCCCGAGCGAAAGTGTGACGTTCAGCATCTTGTGTTCTCCTTCTGTAAACCTCCTCTTCAGTTTCTTCTTCTCGAGCGAAAGTGTGATGTTCAGCATCTAGTATTCTCCTCCTGTAAGCCTCCTCTTCAGTTTCTTCTTCCCGAGCGAAAGTGTGACGTTCAGTATCTTGTGTTCTCCTCCTGTTGGCCTCCTCTTCAGTTTCCTGTTCCCGAGCGAAAGTGTGACGTTCAGCATCTTGTGTTCTCCTCCTGTAAACCTCCTCTTCAGTTTCTTCTTCTCGAGCGAAAGTGTGATGTTCAGCATCTAGTATTCTCCTCCTGTAAGCCTCCTCTTCAGTTTCTTCTTCCCGAGCGAGAGTGTGACGTTCAGCATCTTGTGTTCTCCTCCTGTTAGCCTCCTCTTCAGTTTCTTGTTCCCGAGCGAAAGTGTGACGTTCAGTATCTTGTGTTCTCCTCCTGTTGGCCTCCTCTTCAGTTTCTTGTTCCCGAGCGAAAGTGTGACGTTCAGCATCTTGTGTTCTCCTCCTGTAAGCCTCCTCTTCAGTTTCTTGTTCCCGAGCGAGAGTGTGACGTTTAGCATCTTGTGTTTGCCTCCTGTTGGCCTCCTCTTCAGTTTCTTGTTCACGAGCAAAAATATGACGCTCAGTATCTTGTGTTCTCCTCCTGTTCACCTCCTCTTCAGTTTCTTGTTCCCGAGCAAAAATATGACGCTCAGCATCTTGTGTTCTCCTCCTGTTCACCTCCTCTTCAGTTTCTTCTTCCCGAGCGAAAGTGTGACGCTCAGTATCTTGTGTTCTCCTCCTGTTGGCCTCCTCTTCAGTTTCTTGTTCCCGAGCAAAAGTGTGACGTTCAGCATCTTGTGTTCTCCTCCTGTTGGTCTCCTCTTCAGTTTCTTGTTTCCGAGCCAGACTGTGACATTCAGCATCTTGTGTTCTCCTCCTGTTGGCCTCCTCTCTAGTTTCTTCTTCCCGAGCGAAAGTGTGACGTTCAGTATCTTGTGTTCTCCTCTTGTTGGCCTCCTCTTCAGTTTGTTGTTCTCGTGCAAGACGGTGACGTTTGGCATCTGAGATTTTTCTACTGAGTGCCTGTTTATCTGTTTCTTGTGCTCGGACATGTTTCATATATTGCTTATGTGCATTTCTCCTCATTGCATTCTCTTTACTTTCTTCAGCTGAAAGCCTACCGGTACATGGATTTACAGTTATGCTTATATCATTTTCATCCTGCATGGTGTTTTCATTTGCCTGATGAATAATCTTTGTTTCTTCTGCATCCTGTACCTCTGCTTGTCTTGCATCAACTGCTTCATCTTCAGGCTTTCTTGCAGCTGCCGCTTCACCATCAGCCTGTCTTGCACTTGTTCTTTCAACTTCAGCCTGTCTAGCACTTGTTGCTTCATTTTCAGCCTGTCTTGCTCGCGTTAGTCTTTGAGCCTCAGCACGGCGACGTCTTTCGGCATTACCAGTTATACTTTTATTTTTCCTTTTCGGCATAGCTAAATTTGAAAAATAAGGGAAGGAGGGAGGAAAAAATTATGTATATTTTGAAGTACTGAAACAAAGACTGTTTTTTTTTTTTTAAATAAGGATATTTATATTTTAAAAAAAAGTTTAAAAAAGGTGAAAATTTTCTCTTTTACCCATCGTCTTTTTTGAATGACCCTATACAAAAGAGTAATTGTTCCATTTCTTAACAACTGGAATACTTTGAAAGGTCATTTAATCCTCTTTTGAACCATATAAAATTTTTAACAAAATACGGATTATTTTGGATATTTTTAGATTTTACAAAACATCGATTTTTTTTTTTTTTTTTTTTTTTTTGTACATAGATCTTGATTAGACAAATCAGATCTCAAAAGTTTCAAAGTTTAATTCAAAAACTCAACCAGTTATAATTTTTTTAATTTTCTGTATCCCTGTACTTTTTCATAAGATTCTGAATCCTGCTTATCGCGTTTCCGATCGAATCGTATTACAATAGTTCATATTTAGGTTACCATGGCAACTCGCATTCACAGAGATAGAAAGAATTTTTTTTAATTCCTGTGATACTGATTGAGGTCACGTGTTTTTTGACTGGGATTAAAAATTGCAAATTTGATTAAATTATTTGTAATACATCACTCGAAAGATATTTTAAAGTACTTTTATATTATTGAAAGTGAAATTCGAGATTTCACCTGATTTACTCGTTTTAAAGTGTCCTGATTAGAGTTTAAAGTTGAATTAATTGTGGAAAACCAACAATGAAAGCTTTAAAGGGGGGGGGGGCGAAGAAAATTATAAAAAAATTTCTCATATTTACATTTAATTGTATAATTAAGTGCTTATTAAATTGAAGATTCTAATCACTTTAATAGATAATATGCACTTTAAGATACATGTTGTGGGGGGGGGGGGGGGAATTTTTCAAATTTCCCTTGTGGTGCACAAATCTTACTGTACTGCCCTCACATTACAAGATAAACTTGCAGTTCAAATTTCATAGATTTCGGTCAATAAACAAAAAATTGACATTTTAATTGGCGCTGTTATATTATAAAAAATTCAATATTTAAAATTCTAATTATGATTAAATTATTTTTAATACATCATTCGAAAGACATTTTAAAGTACTTTTACATTATTGAAAGTGAAATTTGAGATTTCACCTGATTTACACGTTTTAAGGTGTCCTGATTAGGTTTTAAAGTCAAATTAATTGGGGAAACCCTACAATGAAAGTTTTAAGGGGAGGGGGTAGAAAATTATGAAAATTTTTCTCTTATTAACATTTAATTGTATAATTAGGTGCTTATTAAATTGAAGATTCTAATCACTTTAATACATAATACGCACCAGCGGAGTAGCATAGGTTTCTGCCGCGCGGGGCAGATGCCACATTTGTCGCTCCCTTACTACACCCAAAGAAAATACGACTATTATAATTATAAAATTTTCCAAAGCGGATAAAATGTTAAATTAGATTGGTTCATTGATTAACGTCGCACTAGACTGAACATTGGGCTATTGGGACGGTCCGGGGACATAGCATCACGATTTTGACTCTCTACGGAGTAATGGCACTCGAGTTTTAATAGCTCGACGACCTACGCAGGAAGTCGTGACGGTGACGTCGTCTCACCTTCGGCCTCTTTCATAGACCAGTACAGAGGCATCCCCCCTCCGAAGCACTAACCATGATCAGTGCTGCTTCGCTTTCGGTGTTCAAACTGAACGGAGCTTTACCAACTGGCCCATTACCGGCCCCAACTGGCCCATTACAATTTACGAATTTGTAATATTTTTTTCTAAAATTTAAAATGTTTAAAACCTGGAAAAGAAAATTTTATTAAAGTATATTTTCACTCATTGATCGAAACTCACTTTTTCAAAGGAAAGTAATTGCCTTCTAATACACAGAAGTAAATTGCAACACAGCAGTGCATTTGTCGGCCGATATGCACCCAAATTAAAATAGAATAGTTTTACATAATGTTCATACCATACACCATGGTTGGAACGTTTATACACTACAGAAGTTGAGATATAGCCTTAACTTAAATGCAATAAATCACAACATAGCACACCACCTTTTGGGTGATATATTCCAACAGTTAATCAGCACCAATTTAAACCAAAGTCTAACCAATTGTTAATCGTGTTTAAATTCCGCCTTTTCATTCATGAGATACCGTAAAATTTCCCAAACACATCATACACACACACACAAATAATTATTTTCTAGAAATGCGCGAGTCACGTTTGGGACATCTTAAAAGGTGCAATTTCATCGAAAACCGGAAATAAAAAAAATCACAAATCCAATACTTTCTTCTATACCATTTAGGATAAGAGCGCCATCTACCGATTAATATGAAAAAAATTAATGAATATATTTTCTCATAAAATTCAGTGCAATTTTCATCAACAGATGCTAAGATATAGCATGGAGAAACCGCATTAAAATACTAACAATATAAATGATTTTTGATAATATGTACTCACACATCCAGTTTGGTACATTTATATAGGATAGAAGCTGAGGTATAACTTTCCCGTAAACGGAAAATAGCGCCACCTATCGTCTGATATCTTATACTATTAAGTGAGCAATATTTGTATATATATTTCACTGTTCTCGAAAACGGTAGCTCGGACAGTCACGAGATTTAACACAAAGGTGCCCCCCGAAGAATCATTGTGCACATCGAAGTCAGAATTTCGAATTTCTGTTTAGTTTTCTTTTAATTAATAAAAATATGAAAATAATAAGCTAATAATAGAAAAAAATTAGCCATTTAAATTGAATCCATAATTTAATTGTTGCCAAAAAAAAAAAAAAAAATATATGTTTTTTTTTTTTTTTTTTTTTCTCTAACAGGAAAATAAATACATTTATCTAATCTAAACATGAACAATACTACACACTACTGATCGCAGAGCTTCCAAATTTCGCAAAAAGGTACCTGGGACCCTGCAGGTGTGCACCTTATCGAGAGTTTTTCGAATTTGAATTTTTTAAAGTTTTTTCGATTTTAAACATTGGCTTTTATGTTTTCTTTTTCATGAATTTATTCTTCGATTGTAATCGTCTGCGTATATTAGCAACGGCTATATTATGCAATTTATTTTTTATTTAATACATTTATTTGAGGGCGAATCTTTTTTCTCTTTTTAATTTATTATATTTATTGAAAATAAAATGGTAATGCAGAAGAAAAAATTAAATATATTAAATTTAAAATTCAAAAACGTATTTATAACAGTTATGTTTATGTATAATTTTTGTAGTATAACAACAATTATTTTTCATTTGTTAATTTAATTTCTTTAGAATTTTTTTTTTTTTTTTTTTAATTTGTAGTATTTGTTAGGAAATAATGGTAGTATATAGTAGAAAGGATTAAACTGATTGGAATTTATTTGTTTTTTATGTATTTAATTCCTTCTAAAAGAAAATCTACTTTTTATTTTATTTCATTACATTGGTCGGAATCAAATTGTAATACAGTGTAAATAGCATGAGCAATAAACTACTTGGTTCAAAAACTAAAATATTTAATAGACGCTGAGATACAGTTATCTTTAAAATCGTAGTTCTTAAATAATGGCAGACCCACCTATCGTCAATAAATACCCATATTGAAATACATAGAAAAGAGATTTCTGCAGGCAGTGGGAACCTGCTCCCGATACAGTGCGGGCAGAGAAAGAGCTGCCGTAGTCAGCGAGTACCCGATGCGAGGTCTAGAGCGATTCTAATGTAATTATTTTAGTTTTTATTTATAATATGATGTGAAAAATAAATAATGATCCAATTCTTTTGGAGATTCATTTAAATATAGTAGCCAGCGAAGCGGGTGTAGCCTGCTAATGCATCCAAAATTAATCAGCATAGTTTTACCTAAAAACCATCTCTTACAGCAAGTTTCGCACATTTACACATTATAGAAGCTTATTGTCGTCCCTAAAATGGGATTAAATTGCAATTTAACAGCGCCACTTGTTGGCCGATATGCACTCAAACTGAATCAGTAGAGATTTATTTACTATATACCTATAAGTTTGGTACACTGTAGATGCTGAGCCTTTTCTGAAATGAGAGGATATCGCAACGTGGATGCGCTCGCTGTAGCACATTTACACATTATAGAAGCTTATTGTCGTCCCTACAATGGGATTAAATTGCAATTTAACAGCGCCACTTGTTGGCCGATATGCACTCAAACTGAATCAGTAGAGATTTATTTACTATATACCTATAAGTTTGGTACACTGTAGATGCTGAGCCTTTTCTGAAATGAGAGGATATCGCAACGTGGATGCGCTCGCTGTTGGATGATATAGCCCTAAAGCTAATCGAAACCATTTCAAACCAAGCTCCAACCAAATATGAAGTTCGGTTAAATTAAGTCCATTGCTTCATGAAGTACAGTGTTCGAACTCAAAAAGACAGACATTAATTGAGTTCAGGAAATCTCAAAACGTGTAACTTCATCGAAAACCAGAAATCTAAATTTTTTAAAATCTTATACTTTCTTCTTATATATGTACAAGATATAATAATAAATCCATTTTTTTTTTTTAATAAGTAGTCAATTTCAGTTAATTGAAATGCAAGGAAATCTCAAAACGTGTAAATTTAACGAAAACCGGAAATTCAATTTTTTTCCGTATCTTCTACATTTTTCTTATATATGCAGAATCTTGTAATAAATCCACTTTTATAAAAAATAAGTAGTTAATTTCAATTAATTGAAATGCAAGGAAATCTCAAAATATGTAAATTCATCGAAAACCGGAAATCAACATTTTATTCTGAATCTTATACTTTCTTACATATGCAGTAATAAAACCATTTTTTAAATAATAAGTAGTCAATTTGTCTATGTGTACAAATTATTATTATTATTTTTTTTTTTTTTTTAATTTCTTTAAATTTCTGAAGAATCATCATCTGTTTTAACAATAATGCATCTGTCTGGCAAATCAACGGTCTTTTAATTGAACACGTCCACCTTTTATGCTTTGAGGTCAACTGTGTTGCCATTCGCGAGACACCATGACACGATTTTATCTCTGCCAAAAGAAAAGATCGCCAAGGTGGTTCCGAAACAATGTATGTTCTGTAAATGCGCAACCAGGAAGACGAAGATGCATTAAAAATTAATATAGATATAGATATAATAAAATATATATTGCTTTCTATCGTTGCATCACGTGTGTATGGGGTGGGGTGCACTGTAAAAAATATGTCCTATTTGCTGGCAGAAATTTTCTGTAATTACAAAAAATACGTTCTGACAACGAAATGTTTTCGTAAATTACGCGTATTTTCTCAAATTACAGAGACTTTCTGGCAGCAAATATTACATATTTTTTACAGTGTGGATGGGGAATGGAGATAGGAGAACTGCTTATTGATTATTTTTCTCCCTAACTAATACCAAGAAAAATGAATCAGCATAGTTTTACCTAATAACCATCTCTTACAGCAAGTTTCGTACATTTGCACACTATAGAAGCTTATTGCCGTCCCTAAAATGGGATTAAATTGCAATTTAACAGCGCCACTTGTTGGCCGATATGCACTCAAACTGAATCAGCAGAGATTTATTTAATATATAACTTTAAGTTTGGTACACTGTAGATGCTGAGCCTTTTCCGAAATGAGAGGAAATCGCAACGTGGATGCGCTCGCTGTTGGATGATATAGCCCAAAATCTAATCGGAACCAATTCATACCGAGTTCCAACCAAATATCAAGTTCGGTTAAATTAAGTCCATTGGTTCATGAAGTACAGTGTTCGAACTCAAAAAGACAGACATTTTCTAAAAATGTTAAAATTGAGTTCAGGCAATCTCAAAACGTGTAACTTCATCTAAAAACAGAAATCTAATTTTTTTTTTTTTTTTAATACTTCCTTCTTACATAGGCAAAAGATAGAATAATAATAAATCCTTTTTTTTTTTTTAATAAGTAGTCAATTTCAGTTAATTGAAATGCAAGGAAATCTCAAAACGTGTAAATTCAGCGAAAACCGGAAATTGTATTTTTTCCCGTATCTTCTACTTTTTTCTTATATATGTAGAATCTAGTAATAAAACCACTTTTATAAAAAATAAGTAGTCAATATCTTTTAATTGAAATTCATGGAAATCTCAAAACGTGTAAATTCATCGAAAACCGGAAATCAACATTATTTTTCTAATCTTATACTTTCTTCTTATATATGCAGTAATAAAACCATTTTTAAAATAATAAGTAGTCAATTTGTCTATGTGTATAAATTAAGAATTTTTTTTTTTTTTAATTTCTTTAAATTTCTGAAGAATCATCATGTGTTTTAACAATAATACATCTGTCTGGAAAATCAACTTTTAATTGAACACGTCCGCCTTTTATGCTTTGAGGTCAACTGTGTTGCCATTCGCGAGACACCATGGCGCGATTTTATCCCTGCCAAAAGAAAAGATCGCCAAGGTGGTTCCGAACAATGTATGTTCTGTAAATACGCATCCCCGTACCGTATGCACCCAAAATAAAATAGAATAGTTTTGCATAATGTCCATATCATATACCATGTTTGGTACGTTTATACACTACAGAAGTTGAGATATAGCCTTAACTTAAATGGAATGAATGACAACATAGCATACCACCTTTTGGGTGATATACTCCAACAGTTAATCAGCACCAATTTAACCAAAGTCTAACCAATTGTTAATCGTGTTTAAATTCCGCCTTTTCATTCATTAGATACTGTAAAATTTCCCTAACACATCATACATACACAAATAAATATTTTCTAGAAATGAGCGAGTCACGTTTGGGACATCTTAAAACGTGTAAGTTCATCGAAAGCCGGAAATAACAAATTTCACAAATCCAACACTTTCTTCTATACCATTTTAGATGACAGCGCTACCTACCGATTAACATGAAAAAAAGCCCCCAGCGAAGTGCCGCCCGGGGAAGGAGCCCCCTTTGCCCCCCCCCCCTCCCCTACTACACTGATACGCACTGGAAGACATCCAGCGAATTTCTCGGTCGAAGTGATGATGTCACTGGGCGTCCATACAGGCAAGCAAAACATTTTCTATGTGAATTGTCCATTGGATTTTTTGTAAAAAAATTATTCAAAATTAAGAGAAATATTCACCCGATTTTAATCCACGTATTTGGGTATAGTTGTAATATAAGTTACTGTGGAGATTTCTGTTATATACTGTTCAATTCCATATCAAATAAGCTTTAATGATATTTAGAATTTGAAATAAGTTATTTTTTATACATCATTCGAAAAATATTTCAAAGTACTTTTATATTATCGAAAGTAAAATCGAGTTTTCACCTGATTTACCCGTTTTGATGTGTCATGATTAGGTTTTCTTTTGTTTCTCAGCCACTAATTAAAATAATTTTATAAGTAATGCATCATTTGTAAGCTTTGTTTTTTGGAATTCTATTCACCGTGAACATCACAAGACAATGTTGCAGTAAAAATTTCAGCGATTTCGGAGAATAAACAAAAAATTACATTTTAATTGCAAATTAAATTTTATTTTAATAACGTATTTCACATTCTAATTATGGTTAAAATTATGATTAAATTATTTTTAATACATCATTCAAAAGACATTTTGAAGTACTTTTACATTTAACAGACAGACATCTTCTTTTATTATTATAGATACATCATATGAAAGCTTTGTTGATTTGGAATTGAACAGCAGATTACAGAAATTTCTACAGCCAGATGGCAATGAAATATTTAAAAACTTCTATATTTCAAATTCTAATTATGATTAAATTATTTTTAATACATCATTCAAAAAAAATTATTTTAAGTCGAATTAATAGTAAATAATACATAACATACATTAAAATATTTTTTAAATAATACGCAATACGCATGAAAATATTTCTTTTTTGAAAGCCATTTAATGAAAGTTTTAAAGGGGAAGGGGGAGAAAATAATATAAATTTTTCTCTTATTTACATTTGACTCAAAAATCAGGTGCTTATTAAATTGAGGATTCTAATCATTTTAATAGATAATACGCACTGTAGAGGAATTAGAGTTAAGGGCCCTTTTCACTCACCGCCGCCGGAAGCCGAAACTAATGTTATTCAATGGGAAATTTTTCTTTACAAATAACTTATTAACTAATACATATTTTTAAATTCTGTTTTCACATTCTGAAAGTTCCCAGCTGTTAAATTGACGCACCTTTTCTAAAAAAAAATATTTTTTTAATTTTTTATATTTTATTTTGAAGCTGCAAAATACGAATTTTCAATATGTGATTTTTTTTCATTTTGCAATTTCGAAATTAAAAATTAAAAAATTACATCTTAAAAAAAGGTCCGTCAATTTAACAGTTGGGAATTTTCTGAATGTGAAAACAGAATTTAAAAATATGTATTAGTTAATAAGTTATTTGTAAAGAAAATTTCCCCATAGAATAACATTGGCTCGGGCTTCCGGCGACGGTGAGTGAAGAGGGCCGTTAAATTATTGAACACTTTCGAAATTTATGGGTTATAGCAGTTATACTAAATCTAAGATAGAGTACTATGATTAAAAATTTCATTTAAAAAAAAAAAAAAAAGTAAAAGCCTGGTTTTATGAATTAGTTTGAACTACGAATTTTTAATTAACAGAAATTAACAATCTTGTTATTTGATAGAATGGGCTCTTCCCACCCTCGTCTGCTCAATCACGTGATAGAGGAAAACGAATAATCGAATTCAATTAAATATTGTTCTTAAGAACAAAAATTTTAATATTTAATATAAAATAAAATAAAAGTAATATTGTGCATTTGTAAACAGTAAAATAATTGTATTTGTAAATTTAATCATTTTTTAAAAACATTTTATGTGTTTATTTTTTTTTACCTATAAGAATCGATTTTTGTATATTGTAGTGTAACTGTAACATTAACTGATCAAACAATAAATAATAGCTTCTTGTAGAATTTTTATGGATTATAATTTGAAATTTTAAAATGTTTTCATTTAATTTAATTGCATAAAGGTGTTACAACAAGTTAATTAACTTAGTTACTGGTCTGAATGGATTTACGCCGTACGATATTGCACTGTCACTGATTTAAGTACCAAAGATCATAGTATTAAATATGTTCTTCATGAACATCAATAACAAATATAAACTGAATAATGATATAAAATGGATTAAAAATGATGATTTATAAAAAATAACACAGATTAAATACGATTGATCAAAAATAAGAATAGAAAATATGTTATTTCAGCAATCGCTATAGATAAACAATACTTTGCTATTTGTTTTTCCTCTATCATGTGACCTCTGACGTTAGGTGGGAAGAGCCCATTCCAGTAAAATAAGCAAACTATAATATGAATTTATTATTTAATACGAAATTTCAGCACAGAGAATAGGGGGGGGGGACAGAGTGGAGTATAATTTAAGGCAAACATTTATACAACTATTGATTTAAACAACAAACCAGAATGAAATATTTAGATTATTGAAATTTAATTATAAATAAGAACAGAAACTAACTATTTAATACGAAATTTCAACACAAAGAATAGGGGGGGGGGGGGAACAGAGTGGAGTGTAAATTAAGGCAAACATTTATACAACTATTGATTTAAACAACAAACCAAAATGAAATATTTAGATTATTGAAATTTAATTATAAATAAGAACAGAAATTAACTATGAAAAAGAATAAGTAATAAGTACAAAAAAAAATAAAAACAGAATGCGCGCCAATTTACATGTGCGCGTTCTCAACTCAAACTTTTATTCTTAAGAAAAGAAATTTAAAAAGAAAATATTTTTTCATGGGATTAAAAGTCGCATCGTGTCCCCACTGCCTTTGTAATAGGAATTTAATTGAAAATAATAATAATAATAATAATAATAACGTAGTGTAATTTAAAGCATACTATTGTTCTAGAATAAAAAAAGAACATTACAGAATGTTTGGTTTGTTGTTCGAATCAAAAGATAAATAATAGAAAATTCGAATAAGAAAATAGCAAAACAGATTGTTTTACCTGATAATTTCCTGATACTGTGCTTTTCACATAGAGCTTAATTGAAAATTTTAAGAGCATTTACAAATGCGTCCTACAGCATACAAAATAACACAAAATGTGCGAAGAGTATCCTGATGCCATGCCGAAAATTGAAACTGCATTATCGTTTGCAAATTTAGCCATTGAGTCACCATCCAGCGAATTTCTCGGTCGAAGTGATGACGTCATTGGTTTAGAGATTCTTTTGGATTTTTTGAGGAAAAATAAATCAAAATTAAGGGAAATTGTCTCCCGATTTTATTATCCGTTTTTGGGTGTAGGTATATATAAGTTGCTTTGCACTTCCATTGGGTTTTTTGTGAAAAATTTATTCAAAAATAAGAGAAATTGTCACCCGATTTTAATCCCTGTATTTTGGTATAGTCTATATAAATAAAGAGAAGTGTCTGTGTGTGTGTGTCTGCGCTCTGGTGCTCACACTACTAATCGCAGAGCTTTTCCAAATTTGGCATATAGGTACCTGGGACCCTGCAGGTGTGCACCTCATCGAGATTTTTTCGAATTTCGAATTTGAATTTTTTAAATTAATGTTTTTTCGATTTTAAATATTGGCTTCAATGTTTCATTTTTCATGAATTTATTCTTCGATTTTTATCGTCTGCGTATCTTAGCAACGGCTATTATGCAATTCATTTTTTATTTAATACATTCATTTGAAGGCGATTTTCTTTTCTTTTTTTCTTTCTTTCTTTTTTTTTTTTTATTATTATATTTATTGAAAATCATATGGTAATGTAATAGAAATAAATTGTTACGTTTATGTAGAAATTTTATACTATAGCAACTTTTTATTTTATTCGTAATGTGGTGTAAAATATAAATACTGATCCAATTCTTTTGAAAATTCATTTAAATATAGGGACCAGCGAAGCGGGCCTAGCCTGCTAGTTATAAAATAAGTTTGTGTGGAGATTTCTGATACGTACTGTTCAATTCCATATCAAATAAGCTTAAAATGATAGTTAGAATTTGAAATATTGAAATTTTAAAATATTACAGCGCCATTACCGGTGTCAACAGACGCAGAATTTCTTCATTTCTGTATCGCAATAATTCGCTAAGCGACGCGACCCATTTTAAAGTACTTTTATATTATCGAAAAATGAATTCGATATTTCACCTGATTTACACATTTTGGGGTGTCCTGATTAAGTTTTCTTTTGTATCTCAGCTACTAATAAAAATAATTTCATAAGTAATGCATCATTTGAAAACTTTGTTGATTTGGAATCCAACAGAAGATTACAGAAATTTCTACCGCCAGATGGCACTGTAAAATTTTAAAATTTCAGCATTTCAAATTCTAATAATGATTAAATTATTTTTAATACGTTATTCGACAGATATTTTAAAATACTTTTATATTATCGAAAGTTGAATTAGAGTTTTCACCTTATTTACACGTTTTGTGGTGTCCTGATTAGATATTTTAATTAGTAGCTGAGATACAAAAGAAAATCTAATTAGAATCTGAAATATTGAAATTTTAAAAAATTACAGCGCCATGAAACTTCAAAACGTGTAAGTCAGGTGAAATTTTAGTAGCTGTATCTGAAATATTGAAATTTCAAAATATTACAGCGCCATGAAACTTCAAAACGTGTAAGTCAGGTGAAATTTTAGTAGCTGAGATACAAAACTGATTCAGGACACCACAAAACGTGTAAATTTGGTGAAAACTTTCGATAATATAAAAGAACTTTAAAATATCTTTCGAATGATGTATTAAAAATAATTTAATCATGATTAGAAATTGAAATAGTGAAATTTGAAAATATTACAGCGCCATCTGGTGGTAGAAATTTCTGTATTCCACTGTTCGATCCCAAATCAACAAAGCTTTCTAATGATGTATTACTTATGCAATTTTTTTAATTAGTAGTTGAGATACAAAAGAAAACTTTTAAAAGTATTACTGCGCCATCTGGCGGTAGAAATTTCTGTAATCTAATGTTCGATTCCAACTCAACAAAGCTTTCAAATGATGTATTACTTATGAAATTTTTTTAATTAGTAACTGAGACAAAAGAGAAACCCATTCAGGACACCTCAAAACGTTTAAATCAGGAGAAATGTCGAAATATCGAATTTCTGTAATCTACTATTCAATTCCAAATTAACAATGCTTTCAAATGATGTATTATTTATGAAATTATTTTAATTAGCAGCTGAGATACAAAAGAAAACCCATTCAGGACACCTCAAAACGTGTCAATCAGGTGAAACCTCTAATTCCACTTTCGACACTTTAATTAGTAGCTGATATACTAAAGAAAACCCATTCAGGAGACCTCAAAACGTGTAAATAAGCTGAAATCTCGAATTCCACTATTGCTATGCAAAAGAAAACCCAATCAGGAGACCTCAAAACGTGTAAATCGGGTGAAATCTCGAATTCCCCTTTCGATAATGTAACCGTACTTTAAAATGTGTATCGAATGACATATTAAAAAAAAAAAAAATTAAACATAATTAGAATTTTAAATATTGAAATTTTAAATTATTACAGCGCCATGACACCTCAAAACGTGTAAGTCAGGTGGAATTTCGAATTCCATTATCTACGGTAGTCGGTTAATGGAAGTAAATAGAAAAAGAAATATTTTTACCTTAAGTGTATTTGTGTCGTTTTGAAACTGGCATACTCTTTCGACAGATAAAATGTCAGGTGTGTAAAGATAAAATTTAATTTGCAATTAAAATGTAATTCTTTTGTTTATTGACCAAAATGGATGAAATTTGAACAGCAAGTTTGTTTTGTGGTGTTAAGATTGTATACTAATTGAAATGTGCGAATTTTGAAAAATTGAAGAAAATAGAAACTTGCAATTTTTAATCGCAGTACAAAAACATGTGACTTCATTAAACACCAGATGTTTTTTCTTTCCGTTCAAGATCGTCTGCCAAGTTAAAATGCTTGTGATTTGTTGCCACCATTTGTTTTTAGTTTAGTTAATTTAAAAAAATCTAATTGTCCGATCGATAAGCCGTTTAAACCATCGGATTGAGAAAAAAAAACCCTTTCCAATGGTATCTTGTTTGTAAGAATACGACTGATATTTCTAATTTATTTTCCACTTTTTCCGTAAAAATGACGCTTTTTAAGCATTTAATCATGAATTCTGGGTCATTTTTCGGTAGACATGGGTGGAAGTTTTAATTAATAACTCCGCTAATTAGGGTCGCATCGCTTAGCGAATTATCGTGATGTCGAGATGAAGAAATTCTGCGTCTGTCGACACCGGTTTCGAGGCGCTGCGACCATTAGCGCCGGAGCTTTAGCGGTCACAAGGCATTTCTCACAGACAGACAGACAGACAGACAGACAGACAGACAGACAGAAAGACAGACAGACAGACAGATAGACAGACAGACAGACAGATGCACACAGATTTTAATAATATAAGGAGATAGGCTTCTAAATATACTAATAATATTGTGGTTGTAAAATCACGTTGATTATTCCAGAGTTGTAGGACTGTATAGAATGCCTTATGTGTAGATCATTCTAAGATGTTCCCTTATTTACAAAAGTTTTTAAGAAAACCTTGGAAAATTTCGAATGGGTAGGCTGAAAACCTCAAACTGAGATCGAACTTGGCACCTCCCACCTTCAAACTTTGAGAACAGAACTCCTTGGAAATTGATGGGACAAGATGACCGAACTTTAGTTAGTATCTATATATATAGACAAGCTATATATTTTTGTTATCAAAACTACATTATAATTCAGAGGTATAAAGTTGTCTAAGCTTGTATTACCTTTGGTAGGATTTGTAATGATGCACTTGAACATGTTTTTAACTACAATTTTTATTAATGTTGTGGTACATTTTGCATACATTAAACTTTTAATATAAAATTTGAAAAAAACTGATTTATATTATGGTACTTCTAATAAAAGGATCAGAAATAATTGCAAAATATGTCATATGGTTGCTTAATATTGCTCGGTTATATTTAGTCCATAACAAAATTAAAAACTTAATTCCCTCATTTAATATGACTGAATAGTGAAAGATCTCACAGGTCTAAATCTAAAATTTTGATTTGATAATTTTGGCTGATATCTATGGTCTTTGCTGGGCTGAAACCGAAACTAGTTTTTACTCTATCACATACAGATTTTCAACAATACAGGGTGCGATATTTTTCTTCAAGACTCTTCCACCAATATAATTAAACAGTGACTTTTATAGTATGATTCCATGATTAATTACAATTAATCATGGAATCATACTAGAAACTACCGAAAGAGAAGGAATTGTGTCGGTAGACACCCTGTATTGGCAAAAGCTATGTGTGACAGAGAAAAACTGGCTTCGTTTTCGGCTTCAGCACATCAAAAATATAGGTATCAGCTAAAATGAACAAAATAAATTTCGCCAACATTATATTTGAAGATCTGTGTTAACCTCAGTTTCTTTCATTCAAAAAATACATCCAATTTGTAAATACACTTTTTTTTGTTTTTTAACAAATGTATATATATTACATTTTGATTAGATATTAACATAAAACAATTAAGAATTTAATTAAAACACTAATCGTTTAAAATGCATTATGCTCTTAAAAAGGTGTAAACTTTCTAAATGGGAAAAAAAAAAAAAAAAAAAAAAAAAAAAAGGAAAATGTAGTAGTATAAAAAAATTGTTAGGTACACTACCTTTCCATAATGACCGCACACTTCCGATTTCAGACATTTAAAAAAGTATTTCAAAAAATGTTAAACAAATCATTTTGAAACTTAAGGGGTGTGAAAGGAGGACCAGTAAAAAATTAAAGTAAAATGAAAGTATTTGGCTTCACCCTGTAATAATTAATGCTTGAAATACGATATGGCAGTAGCTTGTAGGCAGTAGGACTCTTTCTCATTAATTATTGAAGTTTATATCTCTCTACCGCATATAATAAGGGAGATAAAGGTTTCTTTAAAAAATTGCAAGAAACATTTTCATTTTTTTTTTTAGCTATAACACGCAAAGTATTAAAAGACAGTGCAAAGTTATTTTCAGGAAACTCGACATACAATATTAAACACAGCATACTGCAATCAGAGTAAATATATATATATATATATATTAAATATCTAACGAAATTTGAGTATTTTTACTAAATAATTTCTAACTGCGCATGCATAAATGTTTAGCGAAATGTTTCAAAATTTAACAGCCAAATTTATTGAGCTACTTATATAAAAACCTTAAACAAATATCGTGTAAACTCAAGAAGTTCTACATCATAGAATAAACTGAATTTCAGCTGTTCTCCAAAAAACAATTGTTAACAGGTTTTCCAAATATTTATTTACAATCACAGAAAACTGCATTACCATTCACTGAATCAAAATAAAAATGTGAGTAGAACTCTTTATACTTTAGCGTTTCTTCGAGAGTAACTGAAGACCAGTTCATTCTTTGGCATAGAACTTTTTGGGTTTACACAATACTTGTTTGGTTTTTTTATATAAGTAGTTTAATGCATTTGGCTACTAAATTATACAAATGAAATTTAGCTAAAACTTAGTCATGCGCAGTTAAAAGTTATTTAGCGAAAATTCTCACATTTCATTAGATATTTAGTATTTTATTTTATTCATTCTGATTGCAGTATGTTATGTCTAATGCTGTATATTGGGTTTCCCGAATATAGCTTTGTACTGGGTTTAAAACCGTGCATGTTATACCTTAAAAAAAAAAAAAAAAAAAAAAAAAAAACTGAAGTTTTGTTTGCCAATTTTTTAAAGAAATCTTATATCTCCCTAATTACATGCGGTAGAGACTTTAAAATTTATAAAGAAAATGAGAATGAGCCCCATAATCATATGCCACAGCCAGATTGTATTTCGAGAATTACTTTATATTGGGTAATGCCAAATACTCTCATTTTTCTTTAATTTTTTAATGGTCCCCTTTTCACCTTTGGCAAAAACAAATAGCTGAACTACATGAGGTATAACATGTTTTTTACACTCCTGAAGTTTGAAGATGGTTTGTTTAGTACTATATGAGTTATTTTAAAACAAATCTAAATTCGAAAGTGTTCGGTCATTTATGGAAAGGTAGTGTATTAAATGAATTCGAAATTTAAATACTCACATTGATTTTTATATTAGCTAAAGCAAAAATTTACTACTTCCATATAAAGGTCTGTCTTAAAAACTATGTATACAATTTTTGTAGTGTATTAAAAAAGTAAATTTGTGCAACATTTTAATGCAATGCATATTTTGTCACAAACCAAGACTAACAAATTTGATGCAAATTTTATTTCGAACTTTAACACAATTTGAACCTTTTCCAATATTATGTTTTTAATAAAATTGGTTTTTAAAGGTTATTTTATTTGAAAATAAAAATTCTCATTTCAGATCAGATTTCTAATGCGTAATCGTAGAAGTATAGGAACATAGCAAAGGTTTGATACCTAAATAATTTTATTTTTTATAATTAATTCATTGCAATGTGTAGAATAATTTCCTTAATTATTGCAGTTTCTGGGATATAAATATATTTAGATAGACGGCAAGTGGAGAGAAAATGCACGTACAGTCGGTAACAAAAGTGTCCGAACACTAGCAAAAATTCCTATATAAAAAAGTACACTTCATACGGTCTTGTTAAATAAATCCTTATCGAATGATGTTCTTACACTGACTAAGAATAGGATTCGACAAGGATTTATTTAACAAAACCGTTTGAAGTATGCTTTTTTTACATAGGAATTTTTGCTAGTGTTCGGACGCTTTTGTTACCGACTGTACGTATTAAACAGTAGATAAAGAAATAGAGAGCTTTTTATATTTTTAAATATTAATTTAGGTTTCAATGCAGATGGAAATTGGGTACTCTTTTGCTTTTCGCCATTCATTCCATAAATTCAAATCTTTAAAATATAAAACTTTTTATTAAAGAAGCCATTAGATTATTTTGAATTAAAAAAATTTCGGCTTTTTTTTTTTCTTCTTTTTTACAAAAACAAATTTTAAAACATTTTTTCTTCTACAAAATAGGATCTAAAGAAGAAACAAATACTTCGCTTTTACACCTGAAAGCAGTACCCCAGTAATTTACTAGAATCAATGCAAAAAGCTCACTAAGAAGAAAAACATCCTTGCTGCAAAGAAAACATGCAATTAAAAATAATTAAAAAATAAAACATACTGAATTAGATTTAAATTAAACTTTATTCTACTAACATAACACTAAACTTTTTTTTTTTTTTTTTTTTTTTTTTTTTTATGAGATTAATAAAAGATAAATGGTGAAAGTGTCTTTAATAACAGGATAAATATTTGAATACAATTTGCAAATATCTCTGATGAGGGTATTTTACGGCATTTTCTATTTTCATATTTCTTAGACAACTTGTTTCGTTTCTTATATCAGGATCAATTTCCATTATAACTAGAAAAAAGAAAAATGATGAAAAATTACTATTGTAGGAAAACACTTCAACTATAAATTTTTGAAACAAAATCTACATCCTATGACATTTTAAGTAAATAATGAAAAGAAAGGATTGTAATTCCATGGCACTAAAAACGAAATTGAGTATACATAAGCGAATTTTAAAGTGTATCTTATATACTCCATCTAAATAGAATATAATGAAAATTCATCTAAAGAAAATAAAAGTAGATATACATGATATTTTAAAACATTAATACAGGGGAAAAACACTTATATAATGAAATCATAAGATATTTAAGTACCATTTTATGAACGCCAGTGTAACAGGAATATTTTTGAAGTATTTTATTTTAAAAACAAATATGGATTGGAGTGGATTTGGGAATAAGGCCGACTAACTGCTATAGATCCTAGACCTATACTTTGAAAAGACTTTATTTCCGAGCTTTTAAAAGACTGTCCCCCCTTCCTATATGACAATTTTAAAGTTTCCGCCTGTGTTCCCAGCCCGTTTTTTTTTTTTTTTTTTTTTTTTTTTTTTAACAAGTGCCTTAAAGTTTTCAGAAATATCGAGGCATTCCCAAGGTACAGGGAGTAAAGTGGGACTTTTGATAACTATATATAACGATATTTTCAAAAAATATTGAAAATAATTTAGACAGTTTTAAGTAAGCCTCAATTTATTACCGAAAACCCCACCGTGCGCTGATTTTTAAGTGGTATTAGCCCATATTTACATGAATTTCAGACAAAACCTTGGAAAACACCGAACCACTAGGACAGCATGCGTGACTACATATCCAATTCGGCATTTCCCGTTTACCAGCTTCAAGAACAGATCCCCCTGTCCCCTAGACCCATTCTTGTCTTTTGGATCATTATAGTAGTATGAATTAATACATAGTTCTGCTGCAGATTGTTTTTTATACAATTCAATAAAGAAATATTTCCGGTTTATTAAATATATTTAAAAATGATTTTCTAAATATTATTTGGTCTTTAATAATTACATAAAATAATGTTACTATTTACATTAGTTTATGTAATTATTAAAGTATGTAATTATTATTAGTATTTATGTAATTAGTATTTATGTAATTATTATTATTAACATTAGAGTAATTTTTTGTGGTCTTAAGCTACAGATAAATCCTTTTAATTAACATTCTTCTTTATTTTCATTATTAACATTATGATAATTACTTAAATATTCTATCTCCAAAAATTTAGATATTTAATGAAACACTTTCCGCAGGTGAAGCATTAACGCCCCCCTCCAAACCCCTCAAAAGAAAGAAAAGAAAATTAAATGTTAAAAACTAAATAAATAAATAAAATAAAAATTTAATCACTCGATAAATAAGAATTCTCTAAATCTAAAATCTTTATTTTGTATTTTAGTTTTTAAATTTATAAAATTTTCAATACTTAAACTATTGTTTATACAAGTTGTAGGCGATTTACTTCATTCTACTCAAATTCTTGCATTTTGATTTCGAAAATTCAGATATTGTTTCAGTCTTCACGTAGGTAAACGGTAAACATTTTTAATGGCATAGAGAGTTGTACAAAGAATACGAAGAAACTTGAAGAATATTAAAATAAAAATTGAAAGCAACCGGTAGCAGATTATAAAAGAATATCAGAGGTGAAAGTTTTCAGGGGCTATCTTTAATTCCAGATCCCCCCACCCCTCTAATTACTTTCCGAACACTATAGTGAGGAAAGTATTGTAATCATGTCAAAAATCCGAATTTGAGATTTTGATGTTTCTATACGTTTCAAGGTCCCCTGAGTCCGTTTCGACTATTTTTACGATGATGCATATATGTGTGTGTGTATGTGTGTGTGTATGTCTGTGAGTGAACACGCTAGCGTCTAAATGCTTTGTTCGAATAAGCTGAAAGTTGGTACGTATATTGTAAGTATCCATAGTACGAACCCTATAGATTTTGGTTAATCTAGCATTTATAGTTTTTTTAAAGGGACACCAGGAAAAATTCTTTATCATTATAGCCTATGGGGCCAAATTTTTTAAAGTGCGATAGCGTCTAATTGCTTTATTAAGCTGAGAAAAAAATTTGTACACATGTTAAAGGTCACACTTGCACCAACTGTATAGATTTTGGTGAATTTAGCACTTACAGTTTTTTTACAGGGACACAAAGGAAAATTCTTTATCATTATGGCCTATGGGACCAAATTTTTAAAAGTGCGATAGCATCTAAAAGCCTTATTCAATTGAGCTGAAAATTTATATGAATATTATAAATCACTGTTGTACTAAATATAAGCATTTTCGTGAATCTAGCATTTATAGGTTTTTACAGGGACACAACGAAAAATTCTTTATCATTATGATCTAAGGGCTCAAAGTTCAGTAGCGTTAAATAAAACTAAACATCGTGTAATATATGGAGAAAAATACTTACACTCTATTATGGTTTTCTCTCTTTTGTTTGTTTAACAACTCCTCTTTCTTTACTTTATCTACAAAACTGTTAATTACTCAATCTTCGGAAAGTCGAGTGGAGTCACTCCAGATTTTTTTTTTCTTTGCAATGCCTTAAGAATTCTACAAATATAATTTATTATGGATATAAATAAACAATTTTAATAATAGCCACGAATAATAACCTTAATCTATTCTTTCACGATTCATTTTGTATACAAATAGCAGTTTTTAGGGTTATGGGATGTTACGTAGTTTTTCACCCTTTGAATATGGAAATAAAACAATTTATTGTCTCCTGAGGGAGTGAACTGCTCCTGAATCATCTCTAAACTGTACGACTCCATGAGTGTCCGTGCCATTCTAGACTCAGAGCTGATAAACGGGAAGTGCTGGGTTCAATCCCAGGTCTAGCTCGTCGACCTAGCCGTTCGGAGTTTTCAGTAGTTTTCTCCGAGACTCACATAAATCTGGGCTTGACCCCCTTCGAAAAACATCCCCCCTCAGAGGGCACACTCCCCAGGCCTAGGTCCCTTGAGTAGTAGATCGGCTTTAGTTCCAAGCACTCTCTTAACTTTATAATACTCCGAATTAAAAACTGTCCAGTTATTGAAATTTTCCCCTTACAAAGAAAGAAAAGAAGGAAAAGGAAAAGCATGATTAGCAAAAATTATTTCTGTCAATGCAAAAACTTGTCTGAAAGTTTTCTGCCAATGCGTTATTAAACGGAATCTATTAGCTATATTTCAGTGAAACTGTATTTTTAAATTGCAGTTACTCCACAATCGTCTGCGTCCGCCTCTCTACATAAAAATGTAACCACAGTCTTGGCATGCTTATGATTATGGTATATTCATCTACGATATTTTGAAAACACAGTTGGATTTTGTACTTAAAAGTAACGTTTTATGTGGATCGGTTATTTTGAGATATAAATTAGTCCGCAACATGTAGCAGCCTGGATAAAATTTCGTATTAATTTAAACATTTTCTCACTCAATTTCATATACACTCTGTACTTTGAATCCTTAAATATCAAATTGTATTCTTAAAAATCTTAACTTGTCAAAAAATTTAATTTGTAACCCATCCCACCCCTCTATTTCCATTGCTCGGTAACAGCAACAATAATTTTCTTTTTCTTGCATTGTTGTTTTTTAACTTGTGCATAGATATATGCATACATATACATACGCAAGCAGATTTTCAAAATTTTCAGAAAGCAAAATTAAAAACATTGGATGGTTTAGAGTACAAACAGTCCCCCTCTCCCTTAAAAAAAAAAAAAAATAAAATAAAAAAAATAAATAAATAAAAAATTGTCATATAAAACTCCCATCTATAAAATCTTTATTTTGTATTTCGATTTTTAAATTTACGTATTTTTTTATTATTTTAATTATTAAATATATAATGTAGAAATGACATACTTTTTCCTCAATTCCTGCTATTTCGTTTTAAGGTAATCCAGATTATTTTTCAGTCTTTCAGCAAATGCCAGCAAACATTTTTAATGACATGAAGAGGCTGTAAAACGAATATATAGGAAAACATATAGAACTTTCAGACGATATTAAACTAAAAACTAGTAGGATGTGGCCACCACATTACTTCCTTCTATATAATTTTACACAAAATTTATTCAATACAAATTACTTATTATCAAATTATTTTCCATTATAAATGCAGACGATTTTTATCTGACAGAATTATATTATCACAGAATGCCGAAAGATGTGAATTTTTTTCCAAATCAAAAGAAATGACTTTTTTCCAAGTTTTTTTTCGTTAAAAGTAAAGAAAAAAAATGCATATCTTTGTTTTAAATTATCACAGATCTGTACTTCAACCATTCGTTTGAAAGGCATTGACGATATCTTTCGAAAGATACCCATATTGAAAATTTACTCCCCGGGAGGGCACTTCCCCCAGGGGGGGGGGGGGGGGGAGCGATGCCCTCAAATGCACAAAATTTTTTCCCTGGTTAACGACTACTATTATCAAGAATTTATATAAATTTTACAATCACACGTTTAAAATAACTCTCATTATGTATATTTATACGAAATTTTGTCCTATACTGCCATGTTAAAAATTTAGAAAAATGCGATCACAGCACCACCTGCTGAGCCATTGTTCCACAAATCTAATCAGCACCAGTTCATGATGTCAGGGTCCAACTAAATAACAAGTTTGGTTAAATTTCGTTCATTGGTTTGTGAGATGCAGCGTCCAGAAAATTTGTGACACACACACACAGAGAGACAGACAGACATTTTCTAAAAACAGTCAAATCGTGTTCAGGACATCCCAAAACGTGTAAATCCATCGAAAACTGGAGTTCGAAAATTTTCACAAATCTAATACTTTTCTATATATACAGATAGAAGAAAATAATAAAAATCACAGGAAACAGATTAAAATATTTAGAAATATTACCGCCTGTAAGTAAACACACTTTTAAAAGCATCCCTAAACTGTCTAATCCTCAGAACAAAATTTTCTGATACTTCAACGTGCCCCCCCCCCCCCAACCTCACAAAGAAAAAAAAATTATGTTTAACATTTTTTTTTTTTTTTTTTTTTTTTTTTTGGTCTATGTAAAAAATTGTCTGAATATTTTCTGGCCCAGTTTTGATAGGACAGTATCAATTACATCTATTTTAGCGAAAAAGTAGTTTTAAATTACAGCCAATTGACATTTCGGCTATCTCTGCCTTACAAAATAAATTTGTGGACGAAATATTGTCATGACTGTCGTTAAGACACAAAAGTACAAAAAACACTTGTGCATTAACTGTACTTATGAAAATTGTAGGTTTGAATTGGTTAGAAAAATGTAACCTGGATAAAATTTCGCATTCATTTGAACATTTCTTCGTACAACTTAATGCTATGTTTTCAGTCTTTGGATATCAGTTTGTACACAGAAAATTAACAAGTTTGAAAGTGTAATTTAACTCCTTCCCCACTTCCCCCATTTATTCCCGCTGCAGGAAAAGAAACAATTTTATTAGTTTTTCTATGTTGCTTGTTTCTGTTTTGTTATATGAAATATATAAATATTGTACACAGAAGGAGATTTTAAACATTTCAGAAAACAAAACTGAAAATATTGTGTTGGTATCTATACAAATCATTCCCATCATCCCCCCCCCGCCCCCTCCCCCCCCCCCCACACACACTATAAAATGTTTAGCATCAAAAGATCTATATAATTTGCAATAATATTTCTGGACTTTGTGGTTCTAATTAAAATTTAACCTTATTCTTATCGTAGAAAAACAATGCTCATTTAATAAACTCTTCTGTCATTAGACATCTGGTCTTCTCAGAAAAAAAAAAAAAAAAAAAAAAAAAGAAATGCTTAAAAACAATGTTTTAATTCATACAAAAATCTTGTCGGAAAGTTTTCGGACTTTGTGTTGATAGGACAGTGTACGTTTGACTTATTTCAACAAAAAAGTATTTTTTTTAATTGCAGTCAACCTGTAATCAACGTCTCCGCCCCGCTGTATAAGCGTGTAGGTGTAGTTTTGGCAACGTATGGTTAGGAAACATTTGTCTAGTGTAATTCGATAATCCAGTTGTTTTTATACTTCAAAATAATTCCGCATTAAATTGAACTTTTTTAAACTTCGATTTGAATTTATTCACAGAATGTAGCCTGTGTAAAATTTAGTATTAAACATTTCTTTACTCAACTTGATTCATAAACTATACATTTAATCTTTAAACATCAATTTGTGAGCAGATTGCGCTACCAGTTTAAAAATTTAATCTAATCTCCCTCCCCTCCCCCCCCCTTCCAGTATTGTCGCTGTGGGAAAAAAAATCGTTTTTCGTTTCTCTTGCATCGTTTCTTAATTTATATATTAAATGTTAATACTCACAAAAAAAAAAAAAAAAAAAAAAAAAAAAACTAAAAACATTGCTGCATTCTCTCTCCCAGAAAAAATAATGTTTAACATCAAATAGTTATATATAATTTCTAATAATGTTTCTCTGTTTTTATGGATGTGCTAAACTGTTTTAACACTCCCCCCCCCCCCTCCGGCTAACATGTCGAAAATTCGTCCTTTTCCATTAAAAGCTCATACCGGTATGAATGCACGTTGTCGAGAACATCTAAATTAAGTTTCTTTTAATCCATGAAAATAATTTTAGACCAATTTATTTGTTTTTTCATAGGTTTCTCTGCAAACTGAATGTAGGCTTTTTTATGTCAGGTGCTATAAGCGTATACTGCCGTAGTTGTACACCTCTAATGATTTCTTTGCTTTTGCTATTCTTATTGCTCATACGGACTTCTAATTTATTTTCTTCTTATTTGCTACCGTGCGAAATGTCACGCGTCTATGTCATTTCAAAACAATTCTCCTCCCCTTGTTGATTTTGTGTACCTTATACAGTCGGAATTTGTACGAAATTCAAAACAACAGTCTTCTAATTTTTTTTTTCTTTTTTTTTTTTTAATGAGCAATTTATGAAGAAAGCATCTGTTATTATTATTAACTAAAAGGGCCTCTTTCGGCATTCTAAAATATTTACCCTCTCTCCCATATGGAAATATTCTCTAAACTGAACGAATGCAATTACAAATTAGAAGCTCTTCAAAATGCTTTACAAAATCATAGGCAGATAAGACTATCTATCCCGAACCGTTGCATTGATATAACTATGACATTCTCATCATTTTGCTCCATTGTAAATTAAAGAAGATACGCATGTAAAAATAAAGTTAAAGATGTATATGCAATATTTGTAAACTATTGATATAAAATTAGCAGCAGTATCATACATTTAACTTCGACAAAAGACTTGTGTATTTACATAAGAAATTTAATTAATTTCTGCTGCTTTTGTATAATTTCTATAATTTTGCCCTCTGCAGTAAATACTAAGGCTCCTATATATACGAGCTGGCGCATCCGACATTTTTTTGCCTTAGGGTTGCCGCATGTACCCAGCGTGATAAACAAACGGCATCCATTGTTTCTACCGTCTTGCTCGTAATTTTAGTGAAATAAACTGCAATATCGGAGGTTGTTCAGCAATAAACTGCTGTAAACACTCCAGAAAAGGATACAAAATGTTTAGGTTTCCTTCGGATAATGCAAGAAGGAGAAAATGGGCTGCGAATTGTCGTCAAGATTTTTGGATCCCGGGACCTAATGCACAGCTTTGCATAGTAAGTTTTATTGTTATTCACTTATACTTTTCTTTGCATTTCTGACATTTATAAAGTAAAAAATTTTAAAAAAAAGTATTATTTAAATCTAAATATGTATTTTAATAACCATAAATTATTTTAAGAAACGCTTTTTTACTGTGTGTTTGTAGAGTCTTGGCGACGTTTTTTTGGTTCGCCAAAGTTGTCTTGTTTCCGTGTCCTGATAGTATTAGGTCGTCGAAAAAACTTTCCAATTTTAATTGGTACGCTCTTTTTTTTTTCCCCCTTTCAAATGTTATGAATTATTTAAGAAACAGAAACAGATTACTTGTGTTGCTTATCATTTTTGGTCGATTTTATTTTTAGATGAAAATTTCTTAAAACCACCAGTGAAGCGATAAAATCGCCAAGCGGAAATGCTGTCCTCTTACGAGGCAAAAAAATGGCGGTGATGCGCCGGCCTATTATTTATTTAAGGGGCTCTAGTAAATACATAAAGCATTATGTAACCGAAATACGTAGCTAGATACTACATACTAGATTCTAGGTATCTTTGAATTCAATAACTCTCTTTATAAGTTTCAGGATTTAAATATAAAAAAATAACCGCTAATACAACTAACATAAACAGTCATTGTTTTTGTTGATTATTAAAGTAGGATAAAAGATTATATAAAATTTAACTTACCTAATTATGAATTCCAAATGAAAACACGAATTGCTTTAAGTTCTTCAATACAGTCAACAACAACAAACCTTTAATGAGTAGATACGAAGATAAACATTCCGCAGAAACAATCTAATTTTCCCTAACGTTCCCTTTCCTCCCCCCCCCCTCTTTTTTTTACGTAATAGTACACTGCAATGAAACAAACTATTCAGTATATTTCTGCCTTCAAAACTTCTAGTTAAATATATATATATATATATATATATATATATATATATATATATAGGTATTTACTTTATATAAAATAATTTAAGGTTATGCAGGTTTATATTTAAGGTTTATATAGTTTTTTATTTAATGTATATGTCAAAATCCCTACAGAGAAAACGTTATTTTGAAAAGGGAAATATCTGTAAATTAAGAACTGAGTTTCTTGGTTCAATGGTTCTAACAGAGAACTCATATAAATTTATGGAGAGCCTCAACACTTTTTCTGTACTTTTCCAGAAATTTTTGACAGTGAACCGAGTTTCTTGATTCACTGCTTTTAACAGTGAACTCATGTACATTTACGGAGATTCTCAATACATTTTCTGTATTTTTACAGAAATTTTCAACAGTGCAGACATACAAACCGAAACCATAAACACTTGCGAGTTTGTTATAAAAAGCTTTTTCTTTTCTTTCTTTTCGTTTCTTTTTTTTTTTTTTTTGTTAAAGACAAATTGCCAATACTGTAGCGAACAAAAACAGTGGTGCATGATCCGAAAATGAACCTGACATCCGAAAATGAACTTGAACAACACATATTAGTTTTAAGGTATTCTATGAATATTTACGAGTGTTAGCGCGCGCACAGACATACAAACTGAAACCATAAACTCTTGAAAGTTTGTTGGAAAGTGCTTTTTCTTTTCTTTTCTTTTCTTTCTTTCTTTCTTTCTTTCTTTTTTTTTTTTTTTTTGTTAAAGACAAATTGCCAATACTGTAGCGAACAAAAACAGTAGTGCATAATTCGAAAAAGAACTTGATATCCGAAAATGAACTTGAATAACATATATCAGTTTTAAGGTATTCTATGAATATTTACGAGTGTTATCACGCGCACAGACATACAAACCGAAACCATAAACACTTGCGAGTTTGTTATAAAAAGCTTTTTCTTTTCTTTCTTTTCGTTTCTTTTTTTTTTTTTTTTTGTTAAAGACAAATTGCCAATACTGTAGCGAACAAAAACAGTGGTGCATGATCCGAAAATGAACCTGACATCCGAAAATGAACTTGAACAACACATATTAGTTTTAAGGTATTCTATGAATATTTACGAGTGTTTTCGTGCGCACAGACATACAAACTGAAACAATAAACTCTTGCAAGTTTGTTGGAAAGTGTTTTTTTCTTTTTTTTCTTTTTTTTCTTTCTTTTCTTTTTGTTAAAGACAAATTGCCAATACTGTAGCGAACGAAAACAGTGGTGCATAATCCGAAAATTAACTTGAATAACATATATCAGTTTTAAGGTATTCTATGAATATTTACGAGTGTTATTACGCGCACAGATATACAAACTGAAACCATAAACACATACGAATTTGTTGAACAGTGCTTTTTCTTTTCTTTCTTTTCATTTCTTTTTTTTTTTTTATGTTAAAGACAAATTGCTAATACTGTAGCGTACAAAAACAGTGGTGCATATTCCGAAAATGAGCTTGAACAACACATATTAGTTTTAAGGTATTCTATGAATATTTATGAGTGTTTTCGCGCGCACAGACATACAAACTGAAACCATAAACACTTGCGAGTTTGTTGGAAAGTGCTTTTTCTTTTCTTTCTTTTCATTTCTTTTTTTTTTTTTTTTTGTTAAAGGCAAATTGCCAATACTGTAGCGAACGAAAACAGTTGTGCATAATCCGAAAATGAACTTAAATAACATATATCAGTTTTAAGGTATTCTATGAATACTTTCGAGTGTTATCACGCGCACAGACATACAAACTGAAACCATAAACACTTGCGAGTTTGTTGGAAAGTTCTTTTTCTTTTCTTTCTTTTCATTTCTTTTTTTTATGTTAAAGACAAATTGCCAATACTGTAGCGAACAAAAACAGTGGTGCATAGTCCGAAAATGAGCTTGAACAACACATATTAGTTTTAAGGTATTCTATGAATATTTATGAGTGTTTTCGCGCGCACAGACATACAAACTGAAACAATAAACTCTTGCAAGTTTGTTGGAAAGTGTTTTTTTTGTTTTCTTTCATTCTTTTCTTTCTTTTCTTTTTGTTAAAGACAAATTGCCAATACTGTAGTGAACAAAAACAGTGGTGCATAATCCGAAAATGAACTTAAATAACATATAACAGTTTTAAGGTATCCTATGAATACTTACGAGTGTTATCACGCGCACAGACATACAAACTGAAACCAAACACTTGAACACACCAAACACAATGAAACCAAACACTTGCGAGTTTGTTGGAAAGTTCTTTTTCTTTTCTTTCTTTTCATTTCTTTTCATTTCTTTTTTTTTATGTTAAAGACAAATTGCCAATACTGTAGCGAACAAAAACAGTGGTGCATAGTCCGAAAATGAGCTTGGACAACACATATTAGTTTTAAGGTATTCTATGAATATTTATGAGTGTTTTCGCGCGCACAGACATACAAACTGAAACAATAAACTCTTGCAAGTTTGTTGGAAAGTGTTTTTTTCTTTTATTTCATTCTTTTCTTTCTTTTCTTTTTGTTAAAGACAAATTGCCAATACTGTAGCGAACAAAAACAGTGGTGCATAATTCGAAAAAGGACTTGACATCCGAAAATGAACTTGAATAACATATATCAGTTTTAAGGTATTCTATGAATATTTAAAAGTGTTATCACGCGCACAGACATACAAACTGAAACCATAAACACTTGCGAGTTTGTTGGAAAGTGCTTCTTCTTTTCTTTCTTTTCTTTTCATTTCTTTTTTTTTTTTTTTTGTTAAAGACAAATTGCCAATACTGTAGCGAACAAAAACAGTGGTGCATAATTCGAAAAAGAACTTGACATCCGAAAATGAACTTGAATAACATATATCAGTTTTAAGGTATTCTATGAATATTTACGAGTGTTATCACGCGCACAGACATACAAACTGAAACCATAAACACTTGCGAGTTTGTTGGAAAGTGCTTTTCATTTCTTTCTTTTCATTTCTTTTTTTTTTTTGTTAAAGACAAATTGCCAATACTGTAGCGAACAAAAACAGTAGTGCATAATTCGAAAAAGAACTTGATATCCGAAAATGAACTTGAATAACATATATCAGTTTTAAGGTATTCTATGAATATTTACGAGTGTTATCACGCGCACAGACATACAAAACGAAACCATAAACACTTGCGAGTTTGTTATAAAAAGCTTTTTCTTTTCTTTCTTTTCGTTTCTTTTTTTTTTTTTTGTTAAAGACAAATTGCCAATACTGTAGCGAACAAAAACAGTGGTGCATGATCCGAAAATGAACCTGACATCCGAAAATGAACTTGAACAACACATATTAGTTTTAAGGTATTCTATGAATATTTACGAGTGTTATCGCGCGCACAGACATACAAACTGAAACCATAAACTCTTGAAAGTTTGTTGGAAAGTGCTTTTTCTTTTCTTTTCTTTTCTTTCTTTCTTTCCTTCTTTTTTTTTTTTTTTTTGTTAAAGACAAATTGCCAATACTGTAGTGAGCGAAAACAATGGAGCATAATCCGAAAATGAGCTTGAACAACACATACTAGTTTTAAGGTATTCTATGAATATTTATGAGTGTTTTCGCGCGCACAGACATAGAAACTGAAACAATAAACTCTTGCAAGTTTGTTGGAAAGTGTTTTTTTCTTTTTTTTTTCTTTCTTTTCTTTTTGTTAAAGACAAATTGCCAATACTGTAGCGAACGAAAACAGTGGTGCATAATCCGAAAATTAACTTGAATAACATATATCAGTTTTAAGGTATTCTATGAATATTTACGAGTGTTATTACGCGCACAGATATACAAACTGAAACCATAAACACTTACGAATTTGTTGAACAGTGCTTTTTCTTTTCTTTCTTTTCATTTCTTTTCTTTTTTTTATGTTAAAGACAAATTGCTAATACTGTAGCGTACAAAAACAGTGGTGCATATTCCGAAAATGAGCTTGAACAACACATATTAGTTTTAAGGTATTCTATGAATATTTATGAGTGTTTTCGCGCGCACAGACATACAAACTGAAACCATAAACACTTGCGAGTTTGTTGGAAAGTGCTTTTTCTTTTCTTTCTTTTCATTTCTTTTTTTTTTTTTTTTTTTTTTTTTTTTTTTTGTTAAAGGCAAATTGCCAATACTGTAGCGAACGAAAACAGTTGTGCATAATCCGAAAATGAACTTAAATAACATATATCAGTTTTAAGGTATTCTATGAATACTTTCGAGTGTTATCACGCGCACAGACATACAAACTGAAACCATAAACACTTGCGAGTTTGTTGGAAAGTTCTTTTTCTTTTCTTTCTTTTCATTTCTTTTTTTTATGTTAAAGACAAATTGCCAATACTGTAGCGAACAAAAACAGTGGTGCATAGTCCGAAAATGAGCTTGAACAACACATATTAGTTTTAAGGTATTCTATGAATATTTATGAGTGTTTTCGCGCGCACAGACATACAAACTGAAACAATAAACTCTTGCAAGTTTGTTGGAAAGTGTTTTTTTTGTTTTCTTTCATTCTTTTCTTTCTTTTCTTTTTGTTAAAGACAAATTGCCAATACTGTAGTGAACAAAAACAGTGGTGCATAATTCGAAAAAGAACTTGACATCCGAAAATGAACTTGAATAACATATATCAGTTTTGAGGTATTCTATGAATATTTACGAGTGTTATTACGCGCACAGACATACAAACTGAAACCATAAACACCTGCGAGTTTGTTGGAAAGTGCTTTTTCTTTTCTTTCTTTTCATTTTTTTTTTTTTTGTTAAAGACAAATTGCCAATACTGTAGCGAACAAAAACAGTGGTGCATAATTCGAAAAAGAACTTGACATCCGAAAATGAACTTGAATAACATATATCAGTTTTAAGGTATTCTATGAATATTTACGAGTGTTATCACGCGCACAGACATACAAACTGAAACCATAAACACTTGCGAGTTTGTTGGAAAGTGCTTTTTCTTTTCTTTCTTTTCATTTTTTTTTTTTTTTTTTTTTTTTTTTTTAAAGACAAATTGTCAATACTTTAGTGAACAAAAACAGTTGTGCATAATTCGAAAAAGAACTTGACATCCGAAAATGTACTTGAATAACATATATCAGTTTTAAGGTATTCTATGAATATTTACGAGTGCTATCACGCGCACAGACTTACAAACTGAAACCATAAACACTTGCGAGTTTGTTGGAAAGTGCTTTTTCTTTTCTTTCTTTTCATTTCTTTTCATTTCTTTTTTTTTTTTTTTTTTTTTCGTTAAAGACAAATTGCCAATACTGTAGCGAACAAAAACAGTGGTGCATAATCCGAAAATGAACCTGACATCCGAAAATGAACTTGAACAACACATATTAGTTTTAAGGTATTCTATGAATATTTACGAGTGTTATCGCGCGCACAGACGGACAAACTGAAACCATAAACTCTTACAAGTTTGTTGGAAAGTGTTTTTTTCTTTTATTTTTTTCTCTTCTTTTTTTTCTTTTTGTTTAAGACAAATTGCCAATTCTGTAGTGAACAAAAACAGTGGTGCGTAATCCGAAAATGAACTTGACATCCGAAAATGAACTTGAATAACAGATATCAGTTTTAAGGTATTCTATGAATATTTACGAGTGTTATCGCGCGCACAAACATACAATCTGAAACCATAAACTCTTGCAAGTTTGTTGGAAAGTGTTTTTTCTTTTCTCTCTCTCTCTTTTTTTTTTTTTTTTTTTTTTGTTAAAGACAAATTGCCAATACTGAAGCGAACGAAAACAGTGTTGCATAATCCGAAAATGAACTTGAAAAACACATATTAGTTTTAAGGTATTCTATGAATATTTTCGAGTGTTATCGCGCGCACAGACATACAAACTGAAACTATAAACTCTTGCAAGTTTGTTGAAAAATGTTTTTTTTTTGTTGTTGTTAAAGACAAATTGCCAATACTGCAATGAACAAAAACAGTGGTGCATAATCCGAAAATGAACTTGACATCCAAAAATGAACTGGAATAACATATATCAGTTTTAAGGTATTCTACGGACCACCTCTAGGAGTGTGTCCCAGACCATCGCCAATTGCCCATCTGCGCAGCACTAGTGCGACGTTAAACCCAACCATCCATCCAACTCTGTTATGTATTTTTAATATTTTTGAATAAAGCTGAAAATTTGAAGGTTAAAATATTTATTCAGTAAAGACAGTTGACAATTATTTCACAGTCCTTGCGATGGGCATGTTTTTTACTTATCGCTTCTTTAATGAAAAATATATGACTGGCAGAGATTTCGGATTAGAATTTAATAAAGAATTTAAATAAAAAGCATGTGGTAAAATTATCAACAATCACCTGATATCATGTCGGATTTACTAGCAATATCGTAGTTTAAATTATCGTTTGTTTTCCCCTTTCTTATTTGTTCAATGATTACTATTTAAAAAAAAGCACTAGATTTTTCGACCTAGTTGCTTTGGCAACCCATTCATGAAATATAAGTGTTACTTATCGATAAAATCATAATCACCGGTTGCTCTTGCGTTATCAGTATCTTATCATATTCATTGTTATACGTTAAAAATAGAAATTTGCTAATATGACATATTTGAATTGAACAAAACCTTTTGATAAGGAAAAGTTTTTATAGGAATGATATAGAATTTTTCAGCACACTCCTTAAAGGGGGCCTTTCATCTAGGGCCAAGTAAGTACAATTTTAACAATTTCAAATTATAATTTTGATAAAAATTGTAAAAAAATAAATAATATTAATTTAAAAAATGTTTTTAATATTATAATGTTACAAGTTAAAATATTCATTTACAATGCTTTTCATTCTTTGTAGTTGTTTTTAAACATTTTTAGACGAGAAAAAATTTAGTTTCCATATAGAATTCTGCGACGTGATTTGCTATACGTATGTTTTATTTTGCTGAGCCATAGAAATATAGGAACTGTTATAACAACCAGTCATGAACCCCTGTCCTTACATGGCCTCCAGTTTTTGAGACATCTCCGATTGAAATTTTTCTGTTTCTATAGTACACTGTAGGGTGCCTATATTACTAAGAGTGACGACAGTTCTCAATGCGCAACCGCTGTGGATGAAATCCTGGGTTTTTTTCGTAAACTACGAGTGGGGTTGATTCTTTCTAGATATGATCTTTATCTTACATTGGCGAGAAAACGCTTCTGGTGAACATTTACTTTTCTGGCGGGATATTTAATTTTCTTAGAAGTAAAAAAAGACTTAATTTATTCATAATTCGTTTAAATTGCATTGAAATTAAGCATTTTCTTTTCCCTATATTTTTATTTTGTCAAATAACGTTATCGATAGACTTAAATTGCCAAATTTATAAAAAGAAAAAAAAAAATGCTCTTAGAAATACAAATTTACGAGTTTTAATAATTTTATTTAATAACTTTTATATTTTCTGTGTGTTAATTTTCGATTTATTATTATTATTTTTAACCATTATTTTTAACTTAGATTTTTAAAAACAAAAAATATTATAGTGAACTAAAGAAATTTTTTGTTTATAGTGAACTAAGGGAAATTTTTCATTTAAGAATTTATAATGCATCCCGGTTTAATTTCATTATTTTTCATTTTGTAGCACAAAAATTCTTTTAAATAAACTTTAATATTTTTTCCTTAATGAGTTTAATTTTTGAAATAATAAGAATAAATTGGTCATTTATAATTCTTTACAGTTTTTGTTTTTTTTTCATTTTGATATTATGTTCATGATTTAGCAGGGGGGGGAGGGGGGGGGGGAGAAAATATTGTCCTATCTTCAGAGTTCTGAAAAAGTGGTACTTTTAAGAAGCTACAATGCATCATTGCTTTCACACTACACTCGTACCTTGTTGATGAATATATGAGCTCAAATTTTTTCTACCCGAAATAATTATTACAAGCTGTCAGAATTTATGATTTTTATATTATTTGTTTAAATTAATTAATAAATCAATAAATTAATTTTAAATTAACTAATTATGTTTTATTTTATTTAATATTTTTTTTTCCTGACATTTGCGGGAATTAGTGTTACTAAAAAATAAACATATATACATTTTGTATTTAGAATATTTTAAAACTAAAGTATGCTCATAGTTTCGTTGTGAAAATACTGACATATGTAGTAAAAATATGTAAATATATGTAAAATGTGTGCACTTAAAACTTTGACTATTATTTTATATTTTAACCACTAAATAGTATTCTAGGTGATCCTTTCCGACCATTAAATTTCCAAGACTGATGCAAACAATGTATGTTAAATTGTTAGACGATTTAACTATGAAAATCACAAAATCTCTTAAATGTAATTGAAAATTAATCGCAGAAAAACTTTCAAGTACATAAAAAAAATAATAAATAAACAATCGAAAATGTAAAAATTCTTACTTCACACAAATAGCTTGCATTAATTGGTTCCCAATTAAGGCGTATAACTTTGGAGGCCCAGAGTTTTCTCTTTTCGGAATCTTTAGGAAACACTTTTAACTTATAGCCTTGCTCAGATCTGTTTGAGCAGTTAAAAGCAGAACAACCCGTCATTTTTTAGCAAAAAAAGAAAACTAAAATTTTGATTACAACAATAATAAAGGTAAATGAACGATAGAAGTGATGTATATTAGAAAATAAGCAATTAATTTTAGGGAATCGGATACATTTTTTTTTTTTTTTTTTTTTTTTTTTTTGAGGATCAGTACAGTAAGCTATATCAATAAATCTAATGAACTAATAATAAGTTTTGTCCAAGTTCAAGTGTATTAAAAAAAATTTAAATGTATAAAATAAATAATTTAAATTTATACTAACTGTCAATTTTTTATGTGCATATTTTGTATAAATGTGCTTCACGGATCTGCGAGAAAGGCCAGGAGATATTAATAAGCACATTTATCAATAAAATTTAAAACGGTAGAATTTTATTTTGCTTTCTTTCTTTCTTTTTGTCTTTTTTATTTCTTTTTTTTTTTTTTTTTTTTTTTTTTTTTTTTTTTTTTTAAGATTTAAATATATTTAAGCAATCATTCACCTACTTTACATTATTAACCATTATAACTATCATGTTTGATACGTTTATACACTACAGAAGTTGAGATCTAGCTTTCCTAAAAAGTGAGGAATTTCAGCATAGCAGCACCATTGTCAACTAATATGCACCAAAAGTTGAAAGACACCAGTTTATGCTAAAATGCGACAAAATAAAAACTTTCGTAAAATAGTGTGCATTAAATCTTGATCTCGAGCTACCACAAAATTTTTGTAACATACACTCATACAGAGAAAGAAAGAGAGGTTTTTAAAATTAGACATTATTTATTTATTTATTTATTTATTTACAAATTGTAAGCACTATAATTAAACGGGATGGGAGGGTTAGGAGGGCGGCAGCTCCCCTTACATAGAATTTTATGCCAAATGAAACAATGACCTACACCTTTTTTAGATTAATTTTAAAGTACATTGAACTATATTATTTTACCTTACTGAACTTAAGACTTAATATGCGATCTGTCTTTATAACAGTGAAATGCAGTGTAAGAAAAAGTCGTGTGAGTGACACACCGTATAATTTAATCTAAAATCGTATCATCATTCTTTATCTAATTAAAGGTATCACCAGATTTAATGCACACCCTATGTAAACATTTCTAGGGGAGAAATAATATGCCCTCCCCCTCCCACAAAATAAATGTTTTAACAAACAATTAAAAAGAAACAATTTTTGTAAAATATTTAAATATATTTATAAATTTTAATACTTTCAAAACTCACTATTAAAAAAAAAAAAAAAAGAAAGAAAGAAAGAAAAGAAAACAAGAAGCTAATGAATTAATTTTTAGTTATTTTATTTTTATCTTTATTTTCAAAATAGTAAATAACTATTAATTTTATTAAGAGAATTAAACATTAATTCGTAATTAGTCAGACGTAATAAATAAGAAACAATTAGTATTTTCCTTAGTACATACTCAGATACTCTTACACATAATACACACAGAGATACACACTTATAAAGCTTTTAGCTTTCTCTAAGAAAAGATGTCAAAACACTGGCGAAGAATACATCGCCAAGTACCATGTTAAATATCGCCAAATGTTTCTACTTTCCTTTATGAATAAAATAATAATTTTTTAATTTAAAATGGCACAAAAATAGGACAAAAGTAATATATTGAATAAATAAGATGATTACAGATCAGTTATGACAATAATCATACAGTATTTTTTCTATTTACATCAATTTATAAGCTATGGAACAAGCTAGTAAAAGAATCTGCCTATCACGTCCATCAATAAAGTCAATAAAACAGATTAATAATTAACATTATTCAGTAAAATGTGTTTTGATATTTTACAAATAATCTTTCTTAATGTATTTCTGAAAGAAAAAAAAATCAAATTTACTTAATATCAAGAGATAAAAATGCTTTTTTCGACATATGAGAAACACTCAATGTAAAACCTACGGAGCATCATCCAACAATCGTCCCGGGCGGCTGATGGTCAGTCTTGTCCAATGAGAATATGTCACAGATCTGTCGCCACTCTTATCTTATCGAGGCACCCTAGTACACTGGTTTTAATAATTATGCAGCAACCTCTTTTTTACTTTCTTCTATATGTAATATAGAGAAAGTATTGGATTCGCGAAAATTTTCGACCTCCGTTTTTTGACGGATCTACACGTTTTGGGATGTCCTGAACACGAATTGATAGTTTTTAGTAAATGTCTGTCTGTGTGTCTGTCTGTCTGTGTGTCTGTGGTTTAGTGTTTTCACCGTATCTCACGAATCAATGAATGCAATTCAACCAAACTTGGTATATAGTTGGACCCTGGCGGGGTATTGTGCTGATTAGATTTGGGGATCAATAGCCCAGCAGGTGGCGCTGTGATCGCATTTTATGTAAATTTTTAACATGGCAGTATAGGACAAATTTTCGTATTTTTCACCGTATCTCACGAACCAATGAATGAAATTCAACCAAACTTGGTATATAGTTGGAACCTGACGGGGCATGGTGCTGATTAGATTTGGGGATCAATCGTCTAGCAGGTGGCGCTGTGATCGCAAAATTTCGTATTTTTCACCGTATCTCAGGAACCGATGAATGAAATTGAACCAAACTTGGTGTATAGTTGGACCCTGACATGGAAAGGGTCTGATTAGATTTTCGGATCAATCGCCCAGCAGATGGCGCTGTGATCGCATTTTATGTAAACTTTTAACATGGCAGTATAGGACAAAATTTCGTATAAATGTACATAATGAGCGTTATTTTAAACTTGTGATTGTAAAATTAATATGAATTATTAATAATAGTAGTAGTTAACTACGAAAAAAATTTTGTGCATGTGGGGGCACCGGTTCCCCCCCGGGGGGGGGGTAAATTTTCAAGATGGGTATCTTTCGAAAGATCTCGTCAATACCTTTAAAACGAATGGTTGAACTATAAATCTGTGACAATTTGAAAAAAAGTTATCGATTTTTTTACTTTTAACGAAAAAAAACTTAGAAAAAAAATCGTATTTTTTTTTTAACGAAATTTAACCAAACTTGGTATTTAGTTGGTCCCCGACATAAACTGGTGCTGATTACATTTGGGGATCAATAGCTCAACAGGTGGCGCTGTGATCGCATTTTTTTCTAAATTTTTAACATGGCAGTATAGGACAAAATTTCGTATAAATGTACATAATGAGAGTTATTTTTAACTTGTGATTGTAAAATTAATATGAGTTATTGATAATAGTAATAATTAACTAGGAAAAATTTCTGTGCATGTGGGGGCATCGCTTCCCCCCCTGGTAAATTTTCAAGATGGGTATCTTTCGAAAGATCTCGTCAATACCTTTAAAACGAATGGTTGAACTTTTAACTGAATGAAGAAATGCATATAAATTTTGGAAGACATGCTCGGTATCAAATAATTAATCGAATTTTACAATACTTTGACTACAAAAATAATTTTTATACTAATATTAAATCCCTTTTTCACAAAAGTACATATTTAAAAAAAAAATAAAAAGTAATAAATAAAATAAAAAAATAAAAAAAATAAAACTATTTTTGAAAAGGAAATTAAACGAGAGATGTTGTTGTTGAGAATGCATTATGTAGGTGAAGAGAAAATATATGTATTCTCTAAAATTAAATTAAAAATTTTATTCATTGATTTATCATCCATGAATATTCATTTAGATAAATTCGAGCGTAAAGTTCATTTTCATACCAACTTTATGAAAAATGCCAGAACCAGAAATTGAACCTGGGCACTTCGCTTACTGATCGGATGCTCTACCGATCGGATACTGAGCCACCTTGGCTGATGTGATAACTAACTCAAATATCAGCTTATAAATAGAAATGTCGTTGTCTATCCGAGTTATGCCATGATTAATATTCTCATATATATTTGCGTTTGCAGACACAGTGACTTTACCAACGGATATTATGTGAGAAATGCTGAATTGTTTATCAGCCAAGATGGCTCAGTGGTAGAGCATCCGTATGGCAAATGGAGTGCCCTGGTTCGATTCCCGGCTCTGGAATTTTTCATATAGTTAGCATAAAAATCAACCATATACTCCAATTGATCTAAATAATTCCTCACCCCCCCCCCTTTTTAAACTTTTGTAAATAACTTTTTAAAAACCATACGAACGAACATGAAATTTGGATGACGTATTTATTATTAGCTGCATTTATACAGCAATTTTTCCCTTAAGGAGTCTAAGCATTTCTTACTTACTCTCTGTGATATAATATTACCATGATTCAAATTACTTTAGTTCTCCTTAACTACAATCAGGGCCTGACTATGACACAGGCATCCGGGGCTAGTGCCCTGGCCACAAAATTTCTTAGGGGCACAAAACTTTACTAATGGTTAAAAGAGGGCCCGTAACTTCAACTCAGATTACACTCGCCGAAAGAAAAGTTTTACTCGCCTTAAAATAGAGTTGTCATTTTTTTTTTTTCTTTTTTTCGCATTTTGTTTTTTTTTTTTCCTAACTATTTGAAATGCTTTTACAAATATGCTTAAAATTATATATATTAAAAGTGTGTCGTTTATCATCATGTCTCATAATCATCTATAATTAAAAATCATTATAATGCATTACATTTAAGATTTGAAAAAGATTAAAATGCCTAATAACATAAATGCAAATATTTATTAAAAAAAAAAAAAAAAAAAAAAACTCTTTGTTAAACAATATCCTGTGAAGATCTTTTTATTACGAAAGATTAAGCTTTCTTAATTACCTATTTATTTATTTAACTTTTTACATCAGAAATGTCTTTTTTGTTCATTTTATTTTTGTAATCAGACCGAATGTCGATGTGCATAACTCGTTCATTAATGTCATTTGAAACAGCCATTTCGGAATAATTTTTTCGATAAAATCGTTGCTTACATGCCTACAAATCATTACAAGCGCAAATCCTTGGAGTTTCAGTAAGAAACTGGAAAATGTAAACTGTTTTTAATCATTATTCAACAAAATAAACATAGGCAGTATCTTTAAAAGGGCCCGGGTTCATTTTCATGCGCCAGTATCACATAGGCAAGCTTTCACATTTCTCTTCTCTCGGATAGTTGGCGACGGGCAAAGAGGTTCTCTGCTCTGCTCCTCTATTCTCACTCTGCTTGGAGAAATCACAATGGGAGAAACGAAACTGCCGAAGAGATTAAAACCTTTATGCATGCACTAAGCATTTTTCCTTTCCCATGCTGGGATTAAATATGAGGTTATAAGATTGCAACTATTTTCCCATATTTAAATTTATAAAAAGAATGTTTTCTGTCACCGTATAGTGTAAGAATTCTATCTATAACTAGACCAAATTTTTACTCGCCACAGTAAAAATTCCACTCGCCAATGGCGAGCTGGCGAGCGGAAATTTCGCGCCCTGGGTTAAAATATACAGTCTAAATATTTCTCTTTCTCTTTCTCTTTCTCTCTCACTTTTCCTTTTTCTTTCTTTTTTCTTTTTTTTTTTTTTTTTTTTTTTTTCTAATTCAACTATATTTCACTTACATGAATGAAATTTTAAAATAAAATCTGTCGTTAAACTTACTGTGGGTAATTTTTTTTTTCTTTTGTCTTTAGAGCCCAAAACAAATACAGATGAATTTTTTGACCGAATCACATTTTTCGACAGCTTTTTCGCCTGCTAAAAATTGTGACATGTTAATTACCAACTTTTTCTTTTCTTTCTTTTTTTTTTTTTTTTTTTTTTTTTTTTTCTTTGGAGGGGGGGGGGAGCTGTGGGAGAATTCTGGCTCTACTAAGGGGGTATGAAAAATTTAAAGAGCCCTGGACACACAAAAATTGTTAGTCGGGCCCTGACTATAATTCCTATTACTTTGAACTTTTACCACCGAGAATTTGATTTCATATATATACAGTACATTTTTTTTTTAGATTTAACCAAATAAATTTAATTATTTAAAAAATTAAATTAGTTTAATTAAAATTTCAAAAGCAAAAAACTGACCTGTGGTAATCGCGCGCAAGATTGTGGCAAAAATATTGTGTCTAGAAGCAAAAATATAAATAATATTGATGCAAAAAGGTTGTTTCTTGGATTTATACCTCAAAATAAATCACTTAAAAATATTAAATATAAATAAATAAATAAATTTTTATTTCTAAAAAATAATTTATTTTTAAATTTAAATGCTAATAATTAAATGCTTCAATAGAAATATCATGCTAATTTGTGGTATAAGTTGCTGTGCTCATTAAATTAAGTATTGTTACCAAATTTCATAAAAATAACTTATAGTGTTGCTGAAATACAATCCGCGCAAGAGTAAAATTTAAAAAACTGAGAAAACAGCAGTTGAAAATTAAAATGTTAATAAATGAAAGCATACAGTAGCTTGCTCAAACAGTGGTATCGCAAGAGATAATGCGAATTTTCTAATACAGTTTTCTGCATATCGTTCAGTAATGTTTAAAGAATAATAATAAAATTAGAAAAAAAGAAAAAAAAAAATCGATTCTTTGGTCCCTTAATTAGTCGTTGAATCATATTACCGAAAATTTCATAGTGGTGGAAAAGTCAATGAAAAATTTGAACTTTTTTATGAGACAAAATCAAAATTTTTTTGTCCCTTAATTAGTGGTTGAATCATATTACCGAAGAATTCTAATAGTGGTGGAAAAGTCAATGAAAAATTTGAACTTTTTATGAGTTAAAATTTGAACTTTTTTATGAGTCAAATCATGATCTTCAAAACGCTAAAACACCCACAGATATTTAAGATAAGACTTTATTTTTACTTAAAAGAATTAAAGTTGGATTTTGAAATTAATTAGATTAACTCTTGAGGAAAAAAATAAAAAGTGCAAGTCTATGAAAAAAAGAATATATATATATATATATATATATATATTATTTTTAAATATTTTTTTCTTTTAAAGATGTTGCAAAATTTATCCTAGATTTTCTTCTTCTTCTTCTTATTATTATTAAAAGTAGATTACATGAAAAAAAAAACTAGTATGTTGTGGCCACCACGAGACTTTCTTCTATATTTTCCTATACAAATTCACTCAGTAACAATAATAATAAAAAAAAAAAAAAAAAAAAAATGGGACTTTGACAAAATTTTGGGTAAAATGTGAAAATTATACTAAGTTTGTCAAAACACGGAAACCGTGGGACTGACAAAATTGGGGGAAAAATGCAAAAATTTGTTTAAGTTTGTCAGAACACGGAAACCGTGGGTGTTTGATAGAATTAAGGGGAGGAAAAAAAAAAAAAGTGGGACTTTGACAAAATTTTGGGTAAAATGTGAAAATTTGTTAAAGTTTGTCAAAACACGGAAACCGTGGGACTTTGACAAAATTAGGGGAAAAATGCAAAAATATGTTAAAGTTTGTCAAGACACGGAAACCGTAGGACTTTGACAAAATTAGGGGGAAAAAGCAAAAATTAGTTTAAGTTTGTCAGAACACGGAAACCGTGGGAGTTTGATAAAATTAAGGGGAGAGAAGAAAAAAAAATTCTAAGTTTTTTTTCGTAAAAAGTAAAAAAAATCGATAACTTTGTTTTAAATTATCACAGATTTATAGTTCAACCATTCATTTTAAAGGTACTGACGAGACCTTTCGAAAGATACCCATCTTGAAAATTTTTGCCCTATATCACCCTGTTAAAAATTTAGAAAAAGCAGGATGGCAACGCAACCTGTAAGACGATATTTACCAAAAGTTGATAGGCACTAATTTATGTCAAGGTGCAACTACATACCAATTTGTATGAAATTCTGTGCAGTAGTTCCAGAGATACAGTTTCCACAAAATTTTGCCACACACACACACACAGACAGACAGACATTTTCTAAAAATGGTAAAATCGTGTTCTACAGCTCTCAAAACGTGTAAATCCATCAAAAACCCGAAATCGAAAATTTTTACGAATCCAATACATTCTTCTATTGAAGATAGAAGAAAGTAAAAATCTTAAATTTCTGTAGAAGTTTTAGTATTTTAAAGATTATGAATGCAGGAAAAAATGCAAACTGAGAAAACGCCATTTAAAGATTTCAAATCTGCGAAAACTATATCAGAAACCAAAAGAATTTCTTCTTGAATACATATTTTCTTTCTATAAACCTAATATAGTTCAATTTATAAATGTTAAATGGAAATATAAGCTTTTACATGAAAACTTCTTCAGTACTGCCAAGTTAAAGATGCCAACTACCTCTAAGAAAACAATATATTAATTTTTAGCCTTTAAAAAAATTATGTTTAATGAATGAAAGAAGAAATCGTGTGGTGTTCATCGTGTGGTTTATATGCTTTATTCAATATTCAACCGAAGAAAGTTTTCAATCTTTCGACTTCCGTTTTTTAATGGATTTACACATTCTGGAAAATATAGAATACAATTTGATTATTTTTTAAAAATACATATCTGTCTTTGTGTGCCAATCTTTTGTTGAAACTCTAGCTCAAAAATTAATGGACAAAATTTTATTTTATACTTAATTGCACTTTGAAATAAATTGGTGCTTTTCCACTTTTGTTGTAAATCGCGAAACAGGTGGTGTTGCTAAGCTAAAATTTTTCCCATTTACGGAAAGACTTCAGCTTGTGCTGTGTATATGTGTATAAAATTTTATGTGTAAGAGCACCATTATAAAATCTATGGGGATTCAATTTGTGTGCATAATGACCGACAAGCAGCGCTGCCTTGCTCAATATTGCCCATGAATGGGAAGACTATATCTATGGTATATATATACTATTTTATACAAATGCAACAAATATGGTATGTGTGATGACCATTATTAAAACAAATGTTGACATAAAATGACTGTACAGCCGACAGAAAAATTATTGAAGAACACATCCTCATCTTTCATATATATATATTTTTTTTTTACTTTCTTCTATATTCAATAGAAGAAAGTATTGGATTCCTAAAAATTTTCGACCTCATGTTTTTGATGAATTTACACGTTTCGAGAGCTGGAGAACACGATTTGACCATTTGTAGAAAATGTCTGTCTGTCTAGCTGTCTCTCTCTGTGTGTGCATAAAGAGAATTATCTTTTAATAATCCTTATGAAATTTAAAAGAATTATTTGTAATAGAGATAGTCAACTGAGAAAAAAAAAATTGTGCATGTAGAAGCGGAAGTCCCCTCTCTAGGGGAGTAAATTTTCATGATGGGTATCTTTCAAGAGAGCTCGCCAATAGCTTTAAAACGAGTGGTTGAACCATCGATCTGCCATAATTTAAAATAAAGTTATCGATTTTTTTCATAAAAAAAAAAAAAAAAAAAAAAAAAATGTAATATTGAAAATAAATTTGACTTTTTTGGATATTTAGTGCTATACTACTTCTCTAGTATGGAAATCGTCTGCATTATCATTGAAGATAATTTTTTTAAATAATAATTTATTAAAATATTTTTACTGAGGGAATTTGTATAGGAAAATATAGAAGAAAGTCATGTGGTGGTCACAACATCCTACTTTTAATTTGATCGCTAATTTTTATCATCAACTTACTTTTTTATAAACAGCAAACGGCTAAGATCATGATGCGAGAAATATTTACTTAATGAAACAATATTAGGTGCACATCTTTTAAATACGAATTACTGCTAGTATTGCAACAATTTTACTGCTGATTGTACGGCAGCCGACGGGTTGCGCTGCTATTTCTCACCTTATGAGATTTTCCTACGGCTGCATTTCTGCATTTGTTGGCTAACATTGCACCAAATTGCTTATGTAAAATCTTTATTGTGCGAAGTTAGGATTAAGTTTTTGTTTACTTTAAACGCTATATGGCACTGTTGTTTTCGTCAAACCAAAAAAATTATGCAGAAGAATGTTTTGTGATGATCACAACGTATTAGATTTTCTTTTAATGCGGAGAAGATTAATTAAGAATAGTTAATCATATTCTTTCAGCAAAAACGAGACTAATTGTGTCAAAATTTTGTGTGTTATATTAAAAATTCTTTTCATATTTCATGATTTTTCTTTCTTTCAATAGAATGAAGGTTTTAGTACTATTTGCTGTTGTATTGACCGTTGCATCTGCACGGTATCCACTTAAGAAACACATCCATCCTCTTTCTGATGAGATGGTCGATTACATAAATAAGTTGAACACAACATGGAAAGTAAGTTTTTTTCTTTATATATTTTAATCGAATAGTTTTGTTTACATGAAGTATATTCTGATACGTTCTTCCCTAACAACACACTTATCCACAATACAGCCTGGAGAGGTCCATAGGATGTCGACAGACGCACTCCATCCATAGGATATCCTGAGGATGTAATTTGGAGAAGATGTGCTGTTAGGGTTGGGGGTTCGTGAGTTGTTCCTGAATGAAAGTCGAAACTTTCAGAAGCTCCAAAATGTATTTAAAGAAAATTCGAGAAGGTTACAAGTCTATAAACCAAGTATCAACTTCAGTTTCACCAGTAAACACAGCTTAAAAAACAGCTGACAACATAAAATTCACAGCTTAGTACCTTAGCATTAACACACAGCAAAAGCTGTATTCAAAGAGGCTCAGTGCGTCTTTATGCAGTAATCATTGCCTTGGCGAAACTAAACTGAGACTGACTGATTTGGCGCGAAGTAATTCCTTAAATACCCGCGTAGAAAATGGAGAAAATTCCACAAACGTCGCGGCCAATCAAGTTAGATCTTCCATATTTAGTATATTAACAATAAGTATTTTCTTACCACGGTAGCTAAAAAGTCGCCAAATTTGGCGACAAGGTCATTACCTTCCTTGGTGAGATCCTTGATTTTATTCTTGATTAAGCAAATGGTATTAACAGTTACTGGCACGATCTGAAGTTAGTGAAAGACAGAGCAGATTTTATAAAGGCAGATATGAATCGGGCATTTTAAAGGTGGATCTATGGTACTCTGGGGAGTTATTTCTACTTAAAGCAGAATGAATTTAGTAATTTTTCTATTATTATGAACATCAAGAGATTATCCGTAAATTTTAAACGTGGAATTCTCAGATTTTTTTAGATTTTGGGGGGGTAATAATATTCTTTTTCAACAAGACTTACATTCTTGCTCTACTTCTAGAGCAATAGGAAATCGTTTGAAGAAAGAAACTACTGAATTGTTGTCTTTACCGTCACCTAAAAGTTGAAAAAACCTTAACTTATCATTTTAGAAAAGTGCATGCAATTGGAAATTTTTTTTAAATAGTTTAAATGTATTCAGAATATCACCTATGCTGTATGAAATGGTATTGAAACTGAATATAAAAAAAAAATGTATATATATATATATATATATATATATATATATATATATATATATATACATATATATATACCAGAGAGAATGTCTGACTGTTTCACCCTAAAAAGAGACTCCATAAAATATTAATTTAAAGAATAACTGAAAAAATATTACTAAGATTCGAGCTGTCCTTATAATTGTGAACACCTGAAAAATCATCTTTTTAATCGTATTTAAAGTTTTTTAAGATAGAAAAACGATAAAACTTTTTAAAATATAGTCTAATAATGAAATTTAAATCAATAAAAAATATATTTGTTTAAATAATAGTGTTCAGTGTTTAGCTAATATAGAAAAACAGGTGTCCTTATAATTATGAGAACCAGTGTATATCTAGTATTATCAGGCACCGTTAGTAATTTTGTCGGAGTACATTTATTGACTAAATTCGTTTCTGAGGTAATATATTTTAAAATTCCTTTCCAATTAAATACATATTTCTGCGACTAATACTTGAGAAAATAGCCATCGGCCACCCTTAGCATCGGACACTTCGTACACTACACACTGTAAAAAATAACGGCAGATTTTACTGCAGAATGTGCTGGACAAAAGGGGTGTCAGCCCAATCTGCTGTTAAAAAGAAATAATTTACGACAAAAACATCTGCTGCATGTTGGAGTAATTACAGGTCCTACATGCAGCATTCTGGTAGCTCTGCAAGATCACTTGTTTTTTGCTCCCAGGTTTGCAGTTATAAAGTTCATCTTTAAAGATAACCTCCACGCGACTTCGAAAGTTGCCCATTTTTTCTCATGCTCAACATCTCCTCAATTAACTGAAGATTGTTTAACTGCTAACTGACAATTACTACAATATATATATAAACTGCTAATATGGAACCTAAAAATGTAATTCTTTAAGATGCTTTGTATGTAAAAGCGAAAAGCTTTGAATCTGTATATAATTTAAATAATTACAAGATATAAAGAACTTTTATACAACATGTTTTTAAATTTTCTGTTGAATCATATAAACGCTACTGAAGGCAGCGAGAACCCGGAGAAATCGGATAAAAATATAAAAAAAAAAATCCTTGCTATCGTGTTTGAAGCTATTATAAAAGTTTCAAATGGCTATCTAGCCGGAAAGTTAGTTAAAAGTTGATTGCAACCTTTGTACTGGTACGCTGCCGAAGGCAGCAGGGTCCCGAAGCAATTGGTTAAAAATATTTTTAAATGCATTTTCACCGTATTCTGAACTATTCTGAAATTTTCAAATGTCTAGCTACTCGGGAAGTTAGTTAAATAAATTTTCTGTTGAATCATATAAACGCTTCCGAATACAATAGGGACCTGAATCAGTTGACTAAAAGTATTAAAAACAATGTGTTGTCACCGTGTTCTGAGCTATCCTGAAAGTTTCAAGTATCTAGCTAGTCGGGAATTTCGTGAAAAATCGATTGCAAGCTTTGTACTGGTAACGCTGCCGAAGACAGCAGGAACCCGAAACATTTGGTTAAAAATATTTTAAAATTGCATTTTCGGAGAGTTCTGAACTATTCTGAAAGTTTCAAAGGTCTAGCTAGTCGGGAAGTTAGTTAAATAGATTTTCTGTTGAATTATATAAACGCTGCCGAAGGCAGTAGGGACCTGAAGCAGTTGACTAAAAGTATTAAAAAAAGTATTGTCACCGTGTTCTGAGCTATCCTGAAAGTTTCAAATGTCTAGCTAGTCGGGAAGTTAGTGAAAAATCGATTGCAAGCTTTGTACTGGTAACGCTGTCGAAGGCAGCAGGAACCCGAAGCAGTTGGTTAAAAATATTTAAAAATTGCATTTTCGCCGTGATCTAAACTATTCTGAAAGTTTCAAATGTCTAGCTAGTCCGGAAGTTAGTTAAATAAATTTTCTGTCGAATCATGTAAGCGCTGCCGAAGGCAGCGGGACCTGCAATAGTTGACTAAAATTATTAGAAAAATGCATTGTCACCGTGTTGTGAGCTGTCCTGAAAATTTCAAATATCTAGCTAGTCGGGAAGTTAGTGAAAAATCGATTGCAAGCTTTGTACTGATAACGCTGCCGAAGGCAGCAGGAACCCAAAACAGTTGACTAAAGGTATTAAAAAAATTTATTTTCGGGAAGTTATGTAAGAATCATGTAAGCGCTGCCGAAGGCAGTGGGACCTGCAATAGTTGACTAGAATTATTAGAAAAATGTATTGTCACCGTGTTGTGAGCTGTCCTGAAAATTTCAAATATCTAGCTAGTCGGGAAGTTAGTGAAAAATCGATTGCAAACTTTGTACTGATGACGCTGCCGAAGGCAGCAGGAACCCGAAACAGTTGACTAAAGGTATTAAAAAAATGTATTTTCACCGTGTTCTGGACTATTCTGAAAGTTTCAATTGTTCGGGAAGTTAGTTAAATAAATTTTCTGTCGAATCATATAAGTGCTGCCTGCAATATTGCAGGCAGCATATATTGCAGCGGGACCTGCAATAGTTGACTAAAATTATTAGAAAAATGTATTGTCACCGTGTTGTGAGCTGTCCTGAAAATTTCAAATATCTAGCTAGTCGGGAAGTTAGTTAAAAATCGATTGCAAGATTTGTCCCTGACAAACATACAAACAAGAATCGAAGTTAATAAAAACATGGTAAAATGTTTTTAATTAAATATAATTTTGATTGACGTGTTTTTTAAAGTTTTTTTTATTATAAACTATAAAAGAGTTTACGCTGTATACAGATGTTTACGCTGTAAATTACCTTTATTTAACAGCAAAATGCGCTGGAAAAACGGTTTCCAGCACATTCTGCAGTGAAAAATGACCGTTATTTTTTACAGTACATTAATATTATTTATAGTAATGCAATGCTTACTAAAATTTTATATTGTGCAATACTAAATTACGCGTTCTCCCGATACTTAAAAACTAGAAAGCTCGATTTTTTTCTGTACCTGAAAAAAAAAAAAAAATATATATATATATATATATATATATATATATATATATCTGATGGTATTAATGATTAGTAGTTGGGAATAATAATAATAATAATAATAATAATAATAATAATAGAATCATAGCCAAATGTTTTACTAGGAAATCATTTTTTTAATGTAGTAGTACATTCATAAAAACGAGATTTTTCGAAAACTACAGTAATAGGAAAATTAACTTACCTCCGCGACGTACCCCCCCCCCACTTTTTCCCCCAATACACAATAGTTTTTGCAGCTTAAAACTCTTTAATTATAATTTTTTGTCAAACATAGAGCGCAAGGCTACGGCGCAAATTTAAAATTATTTTGACAGCAATAGGAAAAGTAGTAACATCTATGGGTAACTGCCTGAAAACAGGGTGGCTACAAAATACTGCAATAAATAAATAAATAAATAAAAAACAAAATAAAAATAAATAAATAAATAAAATAAAATAAATAAATAAATTTAATCGAGTTAATCGTATGGTAAAAAAAATCATGCACATATTAAGCGAGCCGTAGCTACGCCTCGACGATAGCTTCAAGGTCCCTGCGACCACCCTTTTCGAGCTTCAATTTTTTTAAAGTCAATTTTCACTGCATTTTCACAGTGATGTTATTAATTTTGGCTAAATTCAAGGGTTAATATATATTGCACTCCTGCTCTGTGTATTCAAAATTATTAGCTTGATTAGAGTATAACGTATCGTAAAAAACCCACTTTTTATGTGTTCTCGCTGGCGAAGAAATTAAATGCCAATATGTAATGATAATTTGAATTTGGCTGGAACTTTCTCATTCTTCTCTGATCGCTCCTGCTTGGATTATCTACGAATGTAGTTCGAAAGAATTTATCCGTTAGGGGCACCTTCCCTTCTTATATTATGCTGCAAGTCAATAAAAAAAACTTTGTACACATTTTTGTATCAATCTTATTGATTTCTGGATTTGGCCTTTTCAACACCTCTATATAGAATCTTGGATATTTCAACAGAAGAAATGTAAATCAAATGTCCAGCGGCGATCAACGCAAGAAAAATGAGACTTCTCATGTATCCATTCACTGAGCTGTCGTTTTTTTTGCAATACATTTATAATTTATGATTACTTAATTGAATAATTTTTTGCTAGAATTAAAGTGTAAAAGTGATATATATATTAATCATAACGTTTACCTTTCAATATATAGTTGTTTAATGTCAAGATGATATAACATTTGTTTAAGTATATTACACACCACTACAGAGAAAACAACATTACAATTTTGTTCTTTTCAAAGACGGTCAGGTTGTTAATAACAATTAAAGATATAGGACAAGTCAATGCCATACGGCGATCGGATATATAAAAAAACAATGAGCTGGAATAACAAAAAGAAATAAAGAAATAAGGAGGGAGCTGTGTCGTAGAATCCGTCATTATGGTTATATGCTGCTAATCCTAGTGTGTTCAAAGAAGGGTTGTGAATTAATTCTAAAGCCAAATGAAAATGATTATACCTTATAAAATCGTTTAACCTAAGAATGAAAATTTCTTTATAAGCGTAACAATTTCGAGCCTATCAGGACATATTAAGTATTTGCTAAATGTTTGCATTTTGTACTCCAATAAATAACTTAATGCGGGTTTTGACCACATATCGCCAGACCATACTAGCATATGCAAGGAGAGGGACTAATGTATAGGAAGTATAGTTACCAGTTTGTATATTTTCACCGTAAGTAGTTCATTTTCAGACTGTTTTTTTAAAGGTTATACGTTTAAATTGTTCCCGTATAACGATTTTTCCCATTTCCTTTTACAAAGCAGATTTTTAGCGATCTTATTAATGTTACCAGGGATTTTCAGTAATTTTTTTTTTTTGCGTACGTTTTGCCGCATATACGTGTTCGCATATACGTTACGCTTATATTATGTATATGCATATTATACAGAAGAATAAAATAATTTTCAATGGAGATGGTAAATATATTTTAAATAAACAGGCTGAAGTCAATGATTTAAATTTTTTTTTTTTTTTTTTTTTAAACTTGGTATTGAATAATTATTTTAATCTCATGTGTTTTTGAGTAAATTTCTTTTAAGAAAGTATTGAATATAGTTCGGAAAATGTTTAAAATGTCAATAGGGCGACAGAACCCTAATAAACTATGGTGAAATCTTTCGTTTTTTGAACAGATACATACGGCAAACTCAGTAGGAAGCTCTGTAAAATTTTAGTATTTGGCACAAATAGTTTTGGTGCATAAAATGTTTAAATTCTTACCCACAGCATGTTTTTAAAAATGGTTGTTATGTATGTTTCAGGCTGGCAGGAATTTCGATGGTTTTGTTAGCATGAAATACATTGAAGGTTTGATGGGAGTGCACAAGGATAATCACCGATACAGGCTACCATCTATCCGCCATGCCATCCCACTGGATCTCCCAGATACATTCGATGCACGAAAGAAATGGACAGGCTGTCCAACCATCCGAGAAATTAGAGATCAAGCGTCCTGTGGATCTTGTTGGGTAAGTACACAAATTTATTAAAAATTAGTTTTAATTTCTGCTCTATTTGAGATACTGCAAGAACTTAATTTCACACATTAGGGTAAGAGTATATTTGAAAGAAAATATCTGAATTATGATAAAAGGCAAACAAAAAAAAAAAAATAAAAAATAATAATAAGTAATTAAATAAATAAATAAATAAATAAAAGGAGTTGTAAAAATCCATTAACTTTGATTTTAATAATTATATAATACAGATTTAAAAAACTATTAATATATTTTTCTTTTTTTGTTACTCTAGGCTTTTGGAGCTGTCGAAGCTATGTCTGATCGACATTGCATTCACAGTGGAGGAAAAGTTAACGTACAAATTTCAGCTGAAGACCTTCTTTCATGTTGCTCTCAATGCGGCATGGGGTAAAAAAAAAAAAAGAAATATATATATATATATATATATATATATATACATATTTACTTTTCAGCCTTAATTTCTAACAGAATTGAAAAGTGTTTATCACTTAGGTTCACCCGTTTCTTTGTCCGTTTGTCTTTCCGCGATTTTTAGAATGTATCATAACTGATACATATTCTTTAGTTTTTGAAATTTTTTTAAACAAGTAAACAGACCTTCATAATTCATAGCCTCTGTAAGAGAAAATGTACACTGGTTCTCATAATTATAAGGACACCCGTTTTTCTATATTAACTAAACACTGAACACTATTATTTAAACAAATGTATTTTTTATTAATTTGAATTTCATTAATAGACGATATTTAAAAAGTTTTATCTTTTTTCTATTTAAAAAAAACTTTTAAATACGGTAAAAAAAAAATAAGATTTTTCAGATGTTCACAAGTATAAGGACAGCTCGAATCCTAGTTAGTAATTTTTTTTTTTTTTTCAGTTATTCTTTAAATTAATATTTTATGGGGTCTCTTTTCAGGGTGAAACAGTCAGGCATTCTCTCTAGTATATATATATATATATATATATATATATATATTTAATATTCAGTTTCAATACCATTTCATACAGCATATATGATATTCTGAATACATTTAAACTATTTAGAATTGCTTTCCACTTGCATACACTTTTCTAATACGATAAGTTAAGTTTTTTTTTTTTTTTAACTTTTAGGCCACGGGAAAGGCAATAATACAGAAGTTTCTTTCTTCAATCTATTTTCTATTGCTCCTGAAGTAGAGCAAAAATGTAAGTCTTGTTGAAAAATATATTCTTACCTCCAAAAATCTAACAAAAATCTGAGAATGCCACGTTTAAAATTTGCGGATATTCTCTTGATGTTCATTATAATAGAAAAAATTACTAAATTCATTCTGGCTACAGTAGAAACAGCTCTCCAGAGAACCATAGATCCACCTTTAAAATGCCTGACTCGTATCTGTCTTTAAAAAATCTGCTCTGTCTCTCGCTATCTTCAGATCGTGCCAGTAACTGTTAATACCATTGGTTAATCAAGAATAAAATGTTTTTCATCCGAAAATGCAACATTTTACCATTTCATATTGTCTTTTTTCAACTTTAACAGAGACGTTCTTTCCCCCATTAAATGCTTATTGATTATTACAGGTTTTTTATTCATTTTAACATATTATTAATTATTTTAAACATGCATAAATGTGGACCACAACCTTTCGTTAAAAATTACGAGCAAATTTAGCAGCAGTCATTATGAGTAGAACAGTAAGAGGAATTATGAGTCTTCGATCTCTGTAAAACAACTCTGATTTTGCATCAGGTCTCTCTCCTATCGAACAAGCAGTTCAACGTTTGATCACATTTCCTTCAGCAATTTTAGATCTTCGAATTTCATTAGAAATTCGGCGGATTGAAATTATCCTTACACTTAAAATACACATTTATCATACTTCGCTACATGAACGTACTTTTTTTCGAGAAATTATCGGTAATGTCTGTCCAAGAAAAATTGAAGGCTTATATATGAATTAATCTAGCCCAGTAGTTAAAAAATTCGCATGTCAACTGTAATTTATCCGCTAGTAAGTTAAATAAAACGAAAAAAAATCTTGATTGTCCCTATAATTATGAACATCTAAAAAGGTGGAAAAAAAATATTTTGCACTATTACTTTCTCTTACCCATACGGTCGAGAAAGTATTGCTTTAGGGTCAAATTTTCGAACGTGAGTTTTTGTTATATTTACATGTTCTGAGGTCTCCTGAGTACGAAAATCATGTTTTTAGCGAATGCTTTGTGTGTCTGTCTGTCTGTGTGTCTGTTATCAGCATATCTCAAGAACAAATAGCAGCACAAATTCCAAACTCGGTATTCTAAATGCGTATCGCATAGGGATGCTACAGTAAGCTTTTCGTTGAGATGAAACCAATGGTTCGTGTACAGGGACACTCAAAAGTATTCAAATACATTACGTCTATGGGGGACATTGCAGATAAGTAGAGTTTAACATCTATATACTGCACTAAACCAAATGAAACGAATATATACTTTTTTGTAATAGAGATAGTCAACTGGGAAAAAAATTTTGTGTATGTAGGAGCCTCGACTCCTCCCTGTGGGGGACGTCCCCATGGAGGGGAGTAAATTTTCATGGTGGGTATCTTTCAAAAGAGCTCGCCAATACCTTTAAAACGAATGGTTGAACCATCGATCTGCGATAATTTAAAATAAAGTTATCGATTTTTTTTTCATTTTTAACCCCCCCCCCCCCTTCAAAAAAAAAATAATAATAATGTAATATTAAGAATGAATTCAAAATTTTTTGGATATTTAGTGTTATACTACTTCTCAAGTATGGAAATCGTCTGCATTATCATAAAAGATAATATGTTTAAATAATAATTTTAATTTTTTTTTAAACATAATTATTTTTTAATAACCGAATTAAAATCTATATAAATGTCGGCGCATTATAGAAACGGGGGTTGAAGGGGGCGGCAGCCCCCTTCACACAGAACTAATTATCATATAAAACTCTTCCGAAGCCTAATTTGAATGTTTACATAACAGTACTCGTTATCTTACCTCTTAATCTCCAACCTGTATTTATAGTATTGAATTTCTGGGTAAGATAAAGTCGTGTGAGTGACACACCAGATTATTTTTTATTATTTTTGTTTTGTATTAAAAAATCTATATACATATATAGCAGTCTTGGTTTTTAGAATACTAGATATATTAAGTGCACTTAGTATAATCTTGTTCACAATTATTTTTACATTAGTTATTTCAAAACATAAAGTGTCCTTATAAATATGAGTAAGAGTGCAGTGCAGAAATACTCTAGATAATTAAACAATTGTGTGAAACTTAGTTTATACTTTCTTCTATATTCAATAGAAGAAAGTATTGGATTCGTAAAAATTTTAAACCTCGGGTTTTTGGTGCATTTACACGTTTTGAGAGATGTAGAACATGATTTGATCATTTTTAGAAAATGTTTGTTTGTGTGTGTGACAAAACATTGGGACAACTGTATCTTAAGAACTACACAGAATTTCATAAAATTTGATATGTAGTTGTACATTAATATGAATTAGGGCTTATCAACTTTTGATGAAAATCACCCAACAAGTGGCGTTGCCATTCCGCTTTTTCTAAATTTTTAACATGGCCTTATAGGACAAAACTTCGTATAAATGTACATAAAGAGAATTATTTTTTAACAAACACTATTAAATTAAAAAGAATTATTTAAAATGGTGATAGTCAACTGGGAAGTTTTTTTAGATATGTAGAAGCATCGCTGCCCCTACGCCCTGAGGGGGTAAAATTTTCATCATGGGTATCTTTCAAAAGAGCGCTTTAACAAATTTAAAACGAATGCTTGAACCATCGACCCGTGATAATATAATATAAAGTTATCGATTTTTTTTTTTTTTCATTTTTAACAACAACAAAAATCGCATTTTTTAAAGATGTCATATAAAGAATAAAATTGACTCTCTTTGGATATTTAGTGTTGTACTACCTATTTCTCTAGAAAAGAAATAATCTGCATTCACCACAGAAGATAATTAAAAAAAAAATAATAATAATAAATATTTTTTACTGAATGAATTTGTATAGTATAATACAGAAGAATGTCATGTGGTGGCCACAGCATATTATTTTCTATATATTAAAAAAGGAGATAAATCATTACGTAATCGAAACTACCGCCAATAATTTGGGACATTTGGATAATATGCAATGGGCGTTCAAAAATTAAGTTAAACTCAAACAATATATGTTAAAGAAACACTTTATTCTCCGACCACATTCCATGAAACCATGGAAGCATCTGCGCAAGTGCTAACTTAAAAAGAGTTCAGTGCTAAAATAGGGGTGACAGTCATATGATTCAGAGAAAATGAGCAATAACAGAGCGCGGAATTATTGGATGTTTTCCAAATTTCAAACTGTCCGTCAAGCTGGCATCCCTTCAATATTTTGGACGCGTCCTTACTGCTAGTTTTAGGATATGTGGCCGCACTGTATTGTGAAATGCGTTATAATACAATATGACGCACATACAACTCGTTACTTCTCTACATAATCTTCCAGTCTCTACAGGCATTTGTCAGAAGTTGCAGTAATCGTAAAATACACTGACGACAGAAGCTCTCCTTGATTCTGGATCCAGTTTAGAACTCGATTACGCTTGAATGGGAATTGCCAACGGATATTCACGAACACCATGCAATGTATGTATGCGACGTTTGATCTGCGATTGCTGAGAATAAAGCCTTCCATTCTCAGCACCATGTCTAATGTGCTTATTTACCGTTGTTGGCCTTTCTCGTATTTCAGCATTGGTTAAGTCTATACGACCGTCTTTTAGCTACAGTCGGTAACAAAAGTCTCCGAACACTAGCAAAAATTTCTATGTAAAAAAATACACTTAATACAGTTTTGTTAGATAAATCCTTGACGAATCCTGTTTTTAGACTGACTAAGAACAGGATTCGACAAGGATTTATTTAACAAAACTGTATTAAGTGTACTTTTTTTACATAGGAATTTTCGCTAGTGTTCGGAGACTTTTGTTACCGACTGTACTAGTACCTTTTCACAATGTCTGGACCAGGCAATGCATGGGGTCTATACACTGCTGATATTGCATGATGAATCTCCGTACTCGTGCAACGTTTGCCAACAAAAAGCCTGCTGCTTTGTGTAGTTAAATGTTGAAATAAGTTTCCAGCTGCGATTTTCTTCTCGTACTACGTAGCAACGGTTTCAAGTACTCGAATGAAATTGCTATTATTTAGAAGACGTGGAACTCAGTTATCGTTTGCTCAACCCTTAACGAAGCTTGAGCAAACGATATGCAACGATGGCAGCGTTCTTGTTTCGTAACACTGCTGCCATCTATAGGGGAACAAGTGTAACTTACTTTCTGAATGCCCTATGTACAATTTCCATAAGATATTTAGTAGGGTTTTGCAATATGCGTCTCACGTTATTTGAATGACCTAACAGTTAAACTGTTTTAACGAGTATAGCTGCCCCTCTTTGTGATTTAAGAACCAACACCGTGAAAACATTCCAGAACATTCCTAAGAAATTAAGGGAAATTTTAGTTGCTTAAGGTTTTTCCAGTAAAGTTCCTAGAATATATCAGTAAATACCAAATATATCATCAAAAATACTACCAAATTCCTAAAATTAGAAAGATTTCATGAAAAAAAAAAAAAAAAAAAACCTTGTTATTCTCAGGAACATGCTTCAAACTAATAAAAGAAAAGTTTCTTATATATAAAGGGTCACGGTAGCCCAGTCGGTAGAGCACCGTGCTCGTAATTGGAAGACTACGGGTTCGATACTCGAGCAGGCCAAAGACTGTCGTGTATACTGATGGTGGCTGGTGCACGTTAAATACGTCGTGGCCGCAATACCCTTTTTTTTCATCCAAATTTTACTTCTAGGGGTCATCGAAGCGGAGCAGCCTTCCCCTCTGTGGGGGATCAACATTTTGATGACACGTCTCCTGTCCCAGACCGTCGTTAATTACCATCACTATACTAACGCGACGTTAAACTCCACCAACCGATATATAAAAGTAACGTCACCAAAATGTTTTACAGTATGAAACGACTTTTAAATTAAAATGTAAAATTTGAAGAAACTGGATCCCTAGTAATCCAGACAGGTAGAAAGTGAAATTTCCTTTTGAAAGAGGATCACAGGATGAATTGTGCGGCACACAAGAATAATCGTCAGATTGAAACAGATCGCTGTAAATGTAATGAGTACAATTTTGCGTTTCATTTCTTCTTTTCTTCTTTTTTACCAAGAAATGAATATATACTGATTGAATCACTGACATTATTTCGAGGAAGGGGCAGGTTGAGATTGGGTGGGTTTTATGTACCACTAGAGCAGAGTCACACAAAAAAAAACTGGCGACGGTCTTTGATTCACCTTTAAGATTGGTTCAGAGATATGCTTTATTCTAACGGAATCGTTTATCTGATTGATGCAGCATTTATATTTCCGAAAATTTTACACTAATTCACATTTTGAAGTTTTAACTGCCATTTCATGCAAATTTCCACCTATTTAAAACACTTCAATGCCATATTTTCTTCTATCACGAAACTGTTTTTCTGTTATTTTCTCTATTAGGTAGATTCCTTTAGGAGATCTACCTATTGCAATGGTTCTCATGACACGACTTCTGGAAAATTTCTTCATATCTTCATCGATCATGACCCCTAGAACCCAAAACCACCCTCAGTTCAAAAGTTTATATATATATATATATATATATATGTATATATATATAGGTATATATAGGTATATATATATATGTATAACGCTTTTTCCAATGTTAAGTTGTGAACACGATAACTGGAGTAATTTTTATTTAAATTTAACCAGCTGGGGATATGTTGCCAGGGCAGTAAAAATCTCGGTCGAGTTCGTAGATGGGGTATCCAGCTCAAAGCGGGTGGAAATGGTGGGGGGGTGGAAATTTTCATTTGCCCATAATTTCTTTAATTTTGAAAATAGGAAAATACTTCATATCAGGCGAATTACGGCCTTACCCTAAAGAACAATTTTTGTATTTAAACTTTTTCGATAACTTCAATTGCTTAAAAGTTACAAGTTAAAATGTGATTTTTCGTCAATTGTAATGAAGTCGACTTTTACTTTAGCTTTAATTGCTTAAATTTATAATCTGATATTTACGTCACGTGCAAACGATAATAAAAAAGATCACTGAAAATATAAAAACCATGGTAAAAGCTTTAATCATATAAAAATATAAAATTAAAAATACGTTAGTCTTGGTGAAAATATCGTTTGTGTTGAATCCGCGATTGTAATGAAATGCTCGCCCTCTGGTGGCCTAAGGGGAAATTACAATACGCGGATAGCTTTCATCAAAACGCCATTGCGTTCTGTATATTCAATGTTTAGTTTCACTTATTTATTGAATAAAAAAGAATAAATCCGGAAAAAAAGACTACACATACTGTTGTGTGCCGCAATGTAACTCCAAAGGATCCAGAAACCCAGAATTAAGCTTTCATATATTTCAAAATGACAAATATAAAATTTCTGTTGCTTAGGATAATGGAAGTAAAGCTTTAGTTAGTAGAAAATCTGAACGGGTTAGACTTTTACGAATTGGGAAATAAGTATTACCGAGAATGACTGTTTGGGAACGACTTCAGTATATCCCCACAGCGATATTTGGCGATTATGGCTAAATCATAAATCTAAAAATCATAAATGATAAAATCATAATCTAAATCATAAATCCAAAATCAGCAACATATAGGCTGCCATATTATATCGCAAACAGTCCAGAACGACATCGTTATCGGCGCCAAAGAAAAATCGCCAAATTCAGCTGTGGGGATATACTTAAGTTATACCATAAAATCTTTCAGATAAAGCTGATCGTTTCCTTCGCTAACGAGCAAAACAAAACGATCACATTTCATGGATGTCATGGAACAACTATTGTGTTGGTCCTCAAGTGCATTTGACGATTTTTCTTTGGTGATTATGGCGAAATGCCATTTTTGTAAATGGTTGCGATGGATTCCAAGCGTAAACAAAAGCGTATTGTATTGCAAAGAATCCAGAAAAGCATCATCGTTCAGAACGGTGCCAAAGAAAAATCGCCAAATCCAGTTATAGACCAACGCTATAGTTGTACCTTTTAGGTAGATTCCTTATAGGATATCTACCTATTGCAATGGTTCTCATGACACGACTTCTAGAAAATTTCTTCATATCTTCACCGATCATGACGCCTAGAACCCAAAACCACCCTCCGTTCAAAAGTGTATATATATATATATATATATATATATATATATATATGTAGGTATATATATATATATATATATATGTGTGTGTGTATAACGCTTTTTCCCATGTTAAGTTGTGAACACGATAACTGGAGTAATTTTTATTCAAATTTAACCAGCTCGGGATATGTTGTCAGGACCATAGAATAATAATAAAGGAAGAAGGAGCGTACGTGTTTTGGTTTCGGTTTGTAAAATCCAGGAATGCCGGGTATAGGGTTGTAACAGTGCTTCCATCTGATTGGTTGGCGAGTTGTTGGCGAGATTTTTGAATAGTCTCGTCTCTCTGTCAATCAGTCTGCGAGGCAGCACCCACAACAAACAGCGATAAATGCGCTGAGGATGGGTGCCCTACTTCAAGGTTGAGAGGAGCAAAAGTAGCTTTCGCTGGCATTTCACTAGAAGGAGTTTGTAAGCATTAGAGTATTGGCATGCTCCTTCTTCCTTTATCCATGCTCCTTATTCTATGGTCAGGACAGTAAAAATCTCGGTCGAGTTCGTAGATGGGGCATCCAGATCAAAGGGAATGGAAATGGTGGGGGGTGGACATTTTCAGTTGCCCATAATTTCTTTAATATTGAAAATAGGAAAATACTTCAAATCAGGCGAATTACCGCCTTACCATAAAGAATTTAAGTACCCTAATTTTGTATTTAAACTTTTTCGATCACTTGAATTGTTTAAAAGTTACAAGTTAAAAAATGATTTTTCGTCAATTGCCGACATTTTCTATAGCTTTCATTGCTTAAATTTATAATCTGATGCTTACGTCACGTGCAAACGATAATAAAAAAGATCACTGAAAATATAAAAACCATGGTAAAAGCTTTAATTAATCATTTAAAAATATAAAATCAAAATAATACGTTAGTATTGGTAAAAATATCATTTGTGGTGAATAATTTAGAACGCCGGTTTACGCAAGAATTTGAAATTTACGATTGAAATTGCGAGTAACACGTTACAGCTTCCTTTGATTTTTTATCTTGTGGAAACAAGATATTGGTCTGTGAAGAGATAAGGTTTTTGCGTGGGAAGAAAATATAATGGCGTCAACGCTACCATTTTTCATCGCCAAACTCGCCAAATTTTGTCATCAAATAACGAATTTCGTCGCCAAAAAAAAAATTTCGTCCTCAACTATCAAATTTTGCCGCCAAATCACAAATTTCATTGCTAAGTCGCGAGTTTTGTCACCAAATTGTACATGTTTATGGCTTCTATTTGTTGAATGATTATGAACTTGGATTTTAAAAAATTTAATCATTTACTGACCAATAAATCCAGCCTAAAATTTTAAGTAGAATGAATAGTAGTAGTTGATAATTAAATTTCTTAAAAACAGAATAACGACGTAAATAATGCAATGTGTGGGAACAAAGCCACACACACACATTGACTAAGTATATGTTAATACATATGTAACATTTCTTTACTTTTGTAGCATTAATGTAAAGGAATCTACCTTTGCCTTTAAGCTTGCCGAAAAGGGATTTTTTCCCCATGGAATTTTAGGTAGATTCCTTATAGGAGATCTACCTATTGCAATGGTTCTCATGACACGACTTCTGGAAAATTTCTTCATATCTTCACCGATCATGACCCCTAGAACCCAAAACCACCCTCCGTTCAAAAGTTTATATATATATATATATATATATATATATATATATGTGTGTATGTATAACGCTTTTTCCCATGTTAAGTTGTGAACACGATAACTGGAGTAATTTTTATTTAAATTTAACCAGCTCGGGATATGTTGTGAGGACAGTAAAAATCTCGGTCGAGTTCGTAGATGGGGTATCCAGCTCAAAGGGGGTGGAAATGGTGGGGGGTGGAAATTTTCATTTGCCCATGATTTCTTTAATATTGAAAGTAGGAAAATACTTCAAATCAGGTGAATTACCGCTTTACCCTAAAGAACAACTTTTGTTTTTAAACTTTTTCGATAGCTTCAATTGCTTAGAAGTTACAAGCTAAAAAGTGATTTTTCGCGAATTCTGTTGAAGCCGAAATTTTCTATAGCTTTCATTGCAAAAATTTATAATCTGATGCTTATGTCACGTGCAAACGATAATAAAAAAGATCACTGAAAATATAATAAAATTTTAATCATGTTTTTAAACAATATAATAATCTGATTTTTAAGCTATTGTATAGCTTTTATCGCGGGCTTTGAGCGCGGCGACCGAATCGAAAAATTCCGTAACGAAAAAAAAACCTAACACAGTTCGGCAGACTTCGGTAGACTTCGGCTATACGAAGCTCGCACGAATCGAGACGAGCTGCTCCGAAATCGGACGAATACGTAAGCAGCTGTTTGTGAGAAAGTATATAGGTGTATAGGTATCTATCATATATGTACAGTCCCTGGCCAAATTATTAGACGGACTGTAAGATTCTATGTAAAATCTTAATTATCAGGTGATACTATACAGCTTTATTGTTTTTACTAGATACAATGTGTTTTTTATTTTTATTATCCACCTTATTACCTGTTTTTTAACACAAATAAAATACCATAGTTATAGAAATATGTATTTATTAACTCTTTAAAAATTTTGAAATTAATGCAATTAAATGTTAATATTTTGTTGAGTCACCTTTAGCCGCTGTGAGAGCTTCAATTATGCATCTGAGGATGGTGATTCCACACATGAATGACCTTTTCTAAGAGTTGCGTTTTGTTTATGATCACACCTTTAGCCACTTCTCTCGTCATCAGCTCCCTCACGTTTTCAGTAGGTTTCATAGCTGGGCTATTACCCGGCCAATCCAACAGAGGGATTTTTTTTGGCACTTCCAAACAATCTTTAACAGGCCGTTCTGTGTGGCAGGGAGCTCCATCTTGCATAAAAATGAATGGTTATCCATTTGGAAACCATTCTCTGAGCTGCAAAACATGTAATTATTAAAAAACAATAGTGCGTCTAATAATTTGGCCAGGGACTGTACAACAGTGAATAGCTGTACGCGTAAAATTTGTGTATAAAGTAGATCAGATAAAACTTGAATATCCCCATTCGACTTGCAGGCCTTTAAAACCTATTAAATACCTTTTCTCTATTAAAATTTGTTTTCTTATCGGTCACCACGCTCAAAAAGTGTAACTTGAATTATTATCAAAGAAAAAACTTGAATATCCCCATTCGACTTGCAGGCCTTTAAAACCTATTAAATACCTTTTCTCTATTAAAATTTGTTTTCTTATCGGTCACCACGCTCAAAAAGTGTAACTTGAATTAATATCAAAGAAAAAACTTGAATATCCCCATTCGACTTGCAGGCCTTTAAAACCTATTAAAATACCTTTTCTCTATTAAAATTTGTTTTCTTATCATTATTGTTATCTTATCATTATTGTTATCTTATTCATTAATATCAAAGAAAAAACTTGAATATCCCCATTCGACTTGCAGGCCTTTAAAACCTATTAAATACCTTTTCTCTATTAAAATTTGTTTTCTTATCGGTCACCACGCTCAAAAAGTGTAACTTGAATTAATATCAAAGAAAAAACATGAATATCCCCATTCGACTTGCAGGCCTTTAAAACCTATTAAATACCTTTTCTCTATTAAAATTCGTTTTCTTATCATTATTTTTATCTTATTCATTAATATCAAAGAAAATCCTTGAATATCCCCATTCGACTTGCAGGCCTTTAAAACCTATTAAATACCTTTTCTCTATTAAAATTTGTTTTCTTATCGGTCACCACGCTCAAAAAGTGTAACTTGAATTATTATCAAAGAAAAAACTTGAATATCCCCATTCGACTTGCAGGCCTTTAAAACCTATTAAATACCTTTTCTCTATTAAAATTTGTTTTCTTATCGGTCACCACGCTCAAAAAGTGTAACTTGAATTAATATCAAAGAAAAAACTTGAATATCCCCATTCGACTTGCAGGCCTTTAAAACCTATTAAAATACCTTTTCTCTATTAAAATTTGTTTTCTTATCATTATTGTTATCTTATCATTATTGTTATCGTATTCATTAATATCAAAGAAAAAACTTGAATATCCCCATTCGACTTGCAGGCCTTTAAAACCTATTAAATACCTTTTCTCTATTAAAATTTGTTTTCTTATCGGTCACCACGCTCAAAAAGTGTAACTTGAATTAATATCAAAGAAAAAACTTGATTATCCCCATTCGACTTGCAGGCCTTTAAAACCTATTAAATACCTTTTCTCTATTAAAATTCGTTTTCTTATCATTATTTTTATCTTATTCATTAATATCAAAGAAAATCCTTGAATATCCCCATTCGACTTGCAGGACTTTAAAACCTATTAAATACCTTTTCTCTATTAAAATTTGTTTTCTTATCGGTCACCACGCTCAAAAAATGTAACTTGAATTAATATCAAAGAAAAAGCTTGAATATCCCCATTCGACTTGCAGGCCTTTAAAACCTATTAAATACCTTTTCTCTATTAAAATTTGTTTTCTTATCGGTCACCACGCTCAAAATGTGTAACTTGAATTAATATCAAAGATAAAACTTGAATATCCCCATTCGACTTGCAGGCCTTTAAAACCTATTAAAATACCTTTTCTCTATTAAAATTTGTTTTCTTATCATTATTGTTATCTTATCATTATTGTTATCTTATTCATTAATATCAAAGAAAATCCTTGAATATCCCCATTCGACTTGCAGGCCTTTAAAACCTATTAAATACCTTTTCTCTATTAAAATTTGTTTTCTTATCGGTCACCACGCTCAAAAAGTGTAACTTGAATTAATATCAAAGAAAAAACTTGAATATCCCCATTCGACTTGCAGGCCTTTAAAACCTATTAAAATACCTTTTCTCTATTAAAATTTGTTTTCTTATCATTATTGTTATCTTATTCATTAATATCAAAGAAAAAACTTGAATATCCCCATACGACTTGCAGGCCTTTAAAACCTATTAAAATACCTTTTCTCTATTAAAATTTGTTTTCTTATCGGTCAACACGCTCAAAAAGTGTAACTTGAATAAATATCAAAGAAAAAACTTGAATATCCCCATTCGACTTGCAGGCCTTTAAAACCTATTAAATACCTTTTCTCTATTAAAATTTGTTTTCTTATCGGTCACCACGCTCAAAAAGTGTAACTTGAAATCATAGCAAAGAAAAAACTTGAATATCCCCATTCGACTTGCAGGCCTTTAAAAACCTATTAAAATACCTTTTCTCTATTAAAATTTGTTTTCTTATCGGTCACCACGCTCAAAATGTGTAACTTGAATTAATATCAAAGATAAAACTTGAATATCCCCATTCGACTTGCAGGCCTTTAAAACCTATTAACTACCTTTTCTCTATTAAAATTTGTTTTCTTATCATTATTGTTATCTTATCATTATTGTTATCTTATTCATTAATATCAAAGAAAATCCTTGAATATCCCCATTCGACTTGCAGGCCTTTAAAACCTATTAAATACCTTTTCTCTATTAAAATTTGTTTTCTTATCGGTCACCACGCTCAAAAAGTGTAACTTGAATTAATATCAAAGAAAAAACTTGAATATCCCCATTCGACTTGCAGGCCTTTAAAACCTATTAAAATACCTTTTCTCTATTAAAATTTGTTTTCTTATCATTATTGTTATCTTATTCATTAATATCAAAGAAAAAACTTGAATATCCCCATACGACTTGCAGGCCTTTAAAACCTATTAAAATACCTTTTCTCTATTAAAATTTGTTTTCTTATCGGTCAACACGCTCAAAAAGTGTAACTTGAATAAATATCAAAGAAAAAACTTGAATATCCCCATTCGACTTGCAGGCCTTTAAAACCTATTAAATACCTTTTCTCTATTAAAATTTGTTTTCTTATCGGTCACCACGCTCAAAAAGTGTAACTTGAAATCATAGCAAAGAAAAAACTTGAATATCCCCATTCGACTTGCAGGCCTTTAAAAACCTATTAAAATACCTTTTCTCAAAAAATAGAGTTAGATCATTCAAATTTGGTACATCGAGGTTTCGATACCTACAAATCGATTGCGGATATTTTTGATATATTCTCATTGCGGATATATTCTCATTTATTCAATAAAAGAAAAAAATTTGTTTTCTGATCGGTCACCACGCTCAAAAAGTGTAACGTGAATTAATATCAAAGAAAAAACTTGAATTAATATCAAAGCAAAAAAAAAATACTGCATAAATAAAATAAATAAATAATTATAATTGCATAAGTTGATAAAAAATGCTATGCAATAGCTTTACCGCGGCAGTCCTCGAGTGCCACACGTATTTTTTTTTTTTTTTTTTTTTTTAACTTTAATTTAACAGAAAATATGACGTCACAATTACAACAATGTACTGAGAAAAATGAAATAAAATTTTATCCGTAATTTTAAACAAATAAAATAAATGTTAATAATAATAAAAAAAAATAAGTAAATAAAATCAACATATCTTAGGGCTAAGCAGATTTAGACTTAGCTTTATGCAATAGATGCTATAATGTAAAAGATAAATGTCATCGTTTAAAAAAAAATCGTGTAAATCGATGCTAAACGAATTAAACTGGCATGATAGAAAAAGTAATAAATTTGGGGACATTTAGGTATTATCCCTTTAACAAATGAACTAGGGACGATTTTAATGAATTTTCCGTTGAAGTTTATTTTCATGAAAACTTAAATTTAAATTAGATTATTTCATTACTCGAATTCCCTTATTTTGATAAAAAAAAATATATACCATTTAAAAAAAATTAAGAACACTCTGTTATTGAAAAATGAACTAATAAAGGTTTTAGAAAACTATTACATACTTTTAAATTTTTATTAAAAAGTATTAACTGTTGCCACTCGACATTATACAAATACATCCAAATCCTGTGTCACATACGATAGTTTTGTATATGTATAGATTTTTTGTTTGCCCCTGGAACCTGCCCCTGATGGGAAAAGTGCCTGGAAACACTTGTATCTAGTATTGGCATTGATTATAAAGTTGTGTGCAAAATTTCAGGTCCTTCGGACGACAAGAAGTTGCCGAAAATTGAATTGCAAAATTCCGTTACATACATTAATAGTTGCATCATATCAAGTTAATAAAACTGTGTAAGTTAAAAACCATGGTCAAAGTTTTAACTAATCATTTAAAAATATAAAATTAAAATAATACGTCAATCTTAATACAAATATCGTTTGTGGTGAATAGTTTAGAATGTCAGTTTAGGCAAGAATTTAAAATTTACGATTGAGAGTAATACGTTACAGCTTCCTTTGACTTTTTATCTTGTCGAAACAAGATATTGGTCTGTGAAGAGATATGAGGTTTTCGCGTGGAAAGAAAATATGACGACGGCAAAGCTGCCTTTCTCAATCGCCAAGCTCGCCAAATTTTGTCGCCAGACAACGAAATTTGTCGCCAAGTCAAAAATTTCGTCGTCAATTATCAACTTTTACCGCCAAATCACAAATTTCATTGTTAAGTCGCAAGTTTTGTCACCAAAATCTCGCCAAATCATACAATTTACTAAATTCATAACAATTAACATTGAAATTCAGCGGTGCCAAATGATCCGATGTTAAGTAATGTTAATGTTAATGTTCCAGCTTATGTGAAACAAAACAGTTTCACTTTTCAATTTTTACTCATCTGACAATAAGAATCACAAAAACACAATACAAAACTTTCAATAATTCAATAAAAATTGCAATGAAATAACTATCCAAAAATCGCTACCACTTATCTGTACTTGACTTGACCATAGCAACGCCAGGCTTACCAGAGCATAACCATAGTAAGATCACAAGTGCATTTTCACGTTTCTATTATTTTTTCTTTTAAAAGAAAGATATTGAACAACAGTTATATGGATTTTAAATAAAAATTATAATTTTGATTAAACTTGGGTGAGGGGGGGGGGGGGGTGTAGCCCAATAGCCCCCTCCGGGATTCACCATTGCTGGGATTGTATATCTTTAAGACTTCTATTTGTTCAATGATTATGAGCTTGAATTTGAAAAAATTGAAACTCTTACAAACCAATAAATCTAGCCTAAAACTTTAAGTAGAATGAATAAAACCCTTTTGTAGTTGAAAATTAAATTTCTTGAAAACAGAATAGCGACGTAAATAAAGCAACGTGTGGGAACAAAGCCATTGGCTAAGTATTAATGCATATGTAAAATTTCTTTACAACTGTAACATTAACGTAAAGGAATCTACCTTTGCCTTTAAGCTTGCCAAAAAGGGATTTTTTTTTCTTTCTATTACTCATTAATTCCACTACCAAATGTAATTGCATTGTGTGGTTGATAGATCGAGTTACAGTAGGTTCAAATAAATAACTGTTAATTTATTTGATTTACTGTATTGCATTTAATCAATGACAAATATTGATAAAAATATTCTTGTTATATATTAAATGATTTAATTATTTTTAATTATTTATTTTAATCACAACAGCTGCAACGGAGGCTATCCTGATTCCGCTTGGGAATACTGGGTGGATCACGGTCTCGTAACAGGAGGACTGTACAATTCCGGCGTTGGTTGTCAACCTTATACAATTCCACCTTGCGAACATCACACTAAAGGAAAATTGCCACCGTGCCAGGGTATTGTGGATACACCCCAATGCGTAAACATGTGTGAAAAAAGTTACAACGTCAGCTACAGAAATGACAAACATTTTGGTGAGTAAATTTTTGACGTAATTTAATTTTAATTTCTCCACATCATCAAACTTACCAGCCATACATATTTAGAAATGGTTTTAAGGATTACAGAGCAGGAAACATCGATAGTTTTTATTTACTATAACTTCGAGCGTAGGAGAGCGGGTTCCATTTCCGCACTGCCCCTGCACTGTAAAAAATATTTTCTTAAAAATGAGCTAAATTGTCTTAAAATAGCTCCGAAACAATATATACTTAAATTTGAAAACCCATGTACTCATTTTTGAGTATATTGACATGTTCAAAAATGGATTTGACCTATAAGAATCCCAATATCCCCATGTTTGACATGTCAATATACTCAACAATGAGTACATGGGTTTTCAAATTTAAGTATATAATGTTTCAGAGCTATTTTGAGACAATTTAGCTCATTTTTAAGAAATCATTTTTAACAGTGTGGGTGTTTTTTCAATTCTTCGTATTGCAATTCTGTCATGTGCTATCTATCTTTATCCGACGAAGATTTACAAGCGGACAGAAAGTCAAGCATACAAATCTGATGTATATGTGTTATCAATAAATTTACTATAAAATAAATCAATTGAAATTCATTGGAAGGAATTAATTTGTGCTGTAGTTATAACAGGGTGTCTGCTAAAATCCTACTCACACACGTTAACTTGAGAAAAAATGCAGCTATTGCCTTAAACGTGATGTATAGTTATAGTAAAGTGACTTTGAGCAACAAGTTGAGATAAGGTTAGAGCACCACCTGGCAGAAAACAACAGAATTAGCGTTATTAAGTCGGAAACGGTAAAAGGTACACACGGAAAAGAAGTCAATTACAAAGTTATAGAACGTCGTTGATTTACAGTGCGAAAAGATACCTTGCGCACAATAACGGTGAGAGCTGATTGATTAAAATGCGTGTTTGTTTGGTCGATATTTCTCTAATGTTTGACGCTAAGAAATGTGCACTAAAGGAGAAAAAATGAAAGGTATTCAAACCATGGCCTTTTCTAAAATAAATCATACTCTGTACCGCTAAATTATGACGCCAGCTACATTTTAGTCGAAAAGATATTTTCGTCCTTTGTCTGTAGTTTTTAACGTTACAAATTATGGAAATCTCGACGAAATAAATAAGAATTTATCATATCCTCAGTATTATTGCACGCAAGGGGTATTTTTTTTTATCAATTCGAAGACGTTTTATAACTTTGTAGTTGACATTTTTCTGTTTTCCTCTTACCGTTTCCGATTTAGGAACTCTAATTCTGTTGTTTGCCACCAGGTGGAACTTTAATCAATCTCAACTTGTAGCGAAGATACAGTCTACTATACCTGGACAATACGATTAAGGTAATAGCTGTATTGACGGTCAAGTTAAATTGGTTGGCCAGGACTTTAGCGGACACCCTGTCCAGCAATATAAGTAAATATTGAATGGCCTCTTTTTAATGTATTGTGAACTCTTGGTTCGCGGTCATAATGAATGTCTAAAACGGTCCCAACTGAATTTGTATTTAATGGATTCATAAGACTAACATGAAATTCTACCCCCCTCACCCCACCAAAAAAAAAAAAAAAAAAGTTCGGATATAATTAATTAAAATATTTTTTTGTAATACATTTCGCGGTTTTTTTATTAGAAATTTCTCTTTTTTCAACAAATGCTTTTAAGAACTTTTGATTCCTATAAAGCGAAAGAGAAGCCCTCCTTCTTGTTTATCAAATGCATTATGTGAATATGATAAAAAATCCTATCAAAGGTAAATAATTGAAAAAAAAAAAAAAAAAATGTGGAATGACTTCCTCTCTAATAAAAGAATTTGAACATTTTGATAATTGCAATGATAAACTTTTGGTATTCGAAAAATCGTCAGATGACTATGTTGTGTCACATGTAAGTGAAAAAAATTATCAAATGATGATTCTCTTCGGCTTAAAATATAATGATGAGGAAGTTAAATATATAAGTTTACAAACTTACCATTTTTTAGATAAACATAGAAATGAACATCATCAATAACTTCGTTTTAACAGTTTTTTTTTTCCTCTTTTTTTTCCTCTTTTTTTTTTTTTTTTTTTTTTTAAAGGTTTAAAGCATAGCTGCCAATATTTTAATTTATTCCGGAGTACTTTTAGCCCGCCTTTATTTTGCACCACTTTATTTATAGAAAAAAATTCTTCGATGTATAACTTCGATAAATTAAGGCAAAATTACTTTAAAAAAAATAAGTGGTACGAAATAAAGGCGGGGCTAAAAATACTCCGGAATAAATTAAAATATTGGCAGCTATGTATAAGGTACATACTGGTAATTTTGAAAAAGGATTTTAACCAACTGACCGCTTTAAAAATAAAAGAACAAAACTGTAGTGTTTTTTCCACTGTATAATTTTTACAATGTACATAATAAAATGACAGTTATTTCACTTTGAGATTAAAAATATAACTGAATATAAAAAGATAAACATTATGACTATTATGTATGGCATTCGCACTTGAAAAGAAACTAAAAACATACACTATTCAATTTTCAATTATAATTGCATTACGGAAAAAGCAATAGTTAATTGAATGGATATATTTGACAGTTGCGGTTAGTAGATTATATACGAAATGTTAGTTTAAAAAATGACCAGTTACTTTCATAGTGATAATTTTGTGAATAAAATTCAATAAATTAATTTTTAATCGAATGAAAAGTTGCTGGTATATATATATTTTTTAATTATGTATATTTCAATATTAGATAATAACTTAATCAATAGATATTTTTGTAATATAAAACCATACTATCTAGAATGTTTCAGAACTTTAGACCCAGACAATTAATAAACTAATAATAAGGTAAATTATAAATTTTATTAAATAACTGAATGAACATGATGATTTAATGTATATTTATTTTCACAGGTCAGAAGTCTTATTCTGTTGCAGCTGATACTGAACAAATTAAAACAGAAATCTACAAGAATGGACCAGTTGAAGCTGTTTTTACCGTTTACGGCGACTTTGTAAACTACAAATCTGGTGAGTTTAATTTTTTTTCATGCACGTGCATGCTAATGTTCAATTCTTTTAATTCTTTTTTTTTTTTTTTTTTTTTTAAATCCAAGTAATAAGAGGTGCATGTTATTAACCTTCGCTTTCCCAAGATCAAGGAGTTACGGCAGAAAAATTGCTTTCAGGTGCCCCTTGGCACGTTTGGCGAAAATCACTCCGTGCTTTTTTGTATAGTTTAGAAGTTGCAACATTCCACTGGTTACATTTGCTATCTCTGCTTAATTAGCGCACTTTTTGAATGAGGCGGGCCTAACTAAATTTCAACTTCAAAAGGGGTCAAAATTATCTTGGGAAAGCGAGGGTTCATAATACACTACATTCTCTTAAAAAATTATGGAATAAAAAACTGCCCTTCTTGCAGGCCCTGATTACCCAGTAGGCATGCGAAGCATGTGCCCCTCTCGGAAAATTTTGAAAAAGCCCCAAATTAAACAAAAAGTGAGCCCCAAATTTTAAGCTTGTGGACCGAAAACATTGTCTGATTATAAAATGTCTCGGTAGACCTGATTGTACAACTATCACTTCAAGATTATATAGGAAATATACTAATGAAGTTTTTACACATTTATTTACAATGGAATAATTTTATATATTGTAGTGAATGCAGGCTTTGACCAGTTTACATTTTGGCGATTATGTTAAGTGAATTTACTTATGTGCGTTTTCCCCAATTCCAGCTAACTACAAAGTTTAATGATAATTTTATAAATTTTTCGAGGTGCTTGTAGGAGTCTTTAGACCAAGCAGTCAGTGGAAGACCCCAAATAGATTTGTGCTTCCCCTCATTTGTAGGGTTAATCGGGACATGACATCTAATAAAAAATTACCATTGTTTTCACACGAAGACACACACACAAAAAGAAAAAAGAAAGAAAGGAAGAAAAAAAAATGATGAAAATATATCTTCCTTCTGGAAAATGGGACATTTCTCACATTTCGTGAAAAAATTAATTAGTTGAAGCTCCCTCAGTGCCGTCAAAGTACACTATCTACCAATAAGTATTTCGACACTTTCGAATTTAGACATTTTTTCATACATCTAGGAAAGTTGTTTTGGACTTATGTTGAAACTTTGGTAGCGTAAAGAACATACACATTATACATCATATATTTCAGCAAAAGTTGTGTCCTGAAAAAGGAAAGGGGACCAGTAAAATAAATAAATAAATAAATAAATAAAAATATTTTGGATCACCTTGTAAAAAGTAATGCTTGAAATACATTTTGGCTGTAGTATGTGATTAAGATGGTATTTTTCATTATCTGTATAAATTTTTGAGAGGTTATCATATATATTTATGGAGATATAACGGATTTTTTAAAACTTTAAAAAAAAAAAAAAAAAAAAAAAAAAATTACACTTTCTTAATTATAATACGTAGAATATTAGACCCAAAGCATTTTCAGAAAATTTAGCATACAGCATACTGCAATCAGTATGCAAAAATGTTAAATATCTTAGAAAATATGAGAATTTTCACTAAGTAACTTTTATCTACGCATGCGCTAACTTTAAAAAAAATTCATTTGCATAATTTAATAGCCAAATGTGTTGAGCGACTTATATGAAAATCCCAAATAAATATCGTGTAAATTAAAAAAGTTATGACGTTATAAGGGATGGAATGAACATAATTTCAGTTCTCTCAAAATAAAAGTTAAACTATAAGAGGCTTCCACCAAAAATAATTTCAAAAACTGGCGTACAGTCAATAGAAAGAAATTAAAACTTCTTCATATACCATAAATTTTAAATCAGCACAACCGGTTTCGAAAGGACGTAGCCTTTCTTCATCAGGTGCAAACACGTGCTCCCCATATTGATCCCCATATTCAGTTTACCTTCGAGTTAGGAAATTGTAATCAACTTCCCTTTCTTGATGTTTTAGTTACTAGGTGCGATTCCTCTTTTAAAACCTCTGTGTACAAGAAACCTTTCTCTGTTTCTAACCCCATGCTCTCTCTAATCATCCGGCTAAACAAAAAATTGGCACCTTTTACACTTACGTGTATCGTGCCCTTAAAATTTGTTCTGATACTTCTTCTCTTAAAGAAAAACTCAATTATTTAAAGTCTGTTGCTATTAAAAGAGGTTTTAGACCCTCTATAATTGATAAAGCTCTCAACAAGTTCAGTAGGCCAACTTATAATTCTATTCTTTCCATTGATGATAAAATTAAATTGATAATCTTGTTGACTTGCCTTTTTATCCCCTCTTATGTTTTAAATTAGCCAAATTTTTGAAGCGTTTCAATTTTCACGTTATTTTTAAACCTGTCAATAAATTCCAATTCCCTTCAACCAAATTCCCTGTTCCTGAGCTTCATAAATGGGGTATCTATAATGCCCCTTGTAATAATTGTGATTTATCTTATATTGGTTAAACTAAAAGAAATCTTGAATGTCGTTTACGTGAACATTCTTGGTATGTTGTTAATCAAGAAATTTCTAAATCTTCCATTGCGAAGCACAGTTGGGAATTTGATCATAGTTTTAATTTTAAGAGTGTCAAAATTATCTTTCATGCCAAACGCGTTTCCGAACTGGATTTTTTAAAAATTTTAGCTATTTACCTTAATCGTGATAAAATTGTCAATGAAAAATCTGATTCCACTTTGCTGTCTACAGCCTGGAAAAATTTGTTTAATTCAATTAAATAATTTCCTTAATTATTTTTATAACATAATATTGTTATAATAAATTAACTCTAATAAAAAAAAAATAATAATGGATAAATTTTATTAAATTTACTTATTAGTTTAATATTATTGAAATTAAAAAATAAAATAAAAAAATAAATAAAAATTAAATTGATTACTCCTTCCCTCCCTCCCTTTTTGTAGTGTGTGTGTACGTGTGTTCCTCTCTGATTGGTCCTGCCCTGCATGATGTTTCCTATTGGTTGTTTGTGTTGCTCCTCCCCCTCTGGATTTTGCCCTGCTTTCAGTCTTGCTTTTGCCTCCAAGGCAGTTGCACGTGTTTGCACCTGATGAAGAAAGGCTACGTCCTTTCGAAACCAGTTGTGCTGATTTAAAATTTATGGTGTGTGAAGAAGTTTTAATTTCTTTCTATAAAAGGCTTTACTCACATTGTTTTATTTTGATTCGATCAATGTCCAATAGCAATTCAGTGTTCGCTGATTGTAAATAACTATTGATAAAACCCCCTATTATCTTGCTTGGTTTTGTTCATTTTTTTTATTTTTCAGGACACAACTTTTGCTGAAATATATGAGATATAGCGTTGTTTTTTACGCTACCAAGATTTCAAGATGATTCCAAACGAACTTTTCCAGATATTTGAAAAAAAGTCTAAATTCGAAAGTGTCCAATACTTATTAGTAGGTAGTGTATCATGACGCACCATTTCAGCATTAGAATTTTCGGTGCTGTGTAAGTTATCAGAAAATGATGTCGTTTTCATGTCGTTTGGAAATGACTGAGAATTTCTAAGTGTTAGAAGTGTGTGTCTCCGTGGTTCAGTGGTCAAATGCTTGTCTGCCATACGAATAGCTTGTGTTCGACTCTCGTCCAGTTTGTTCAAAATGTTGTTCCCTTTACCCCTTTTCAAGCATACAACTCTAATGCAGACAAACGCTCAAACGGTTTTAAACCACAGTGCTTTGGTGCATGCTCTTTTTTTAAAAATAATCTGATGTGTCACTCACATGACTTTCTCTTACCCTGCATTTCAATATTATAAAGATAAACTGCAGATTAAATCGTAAGATCAATAAGGTAAGAAAGTAAAGTTCAAACTACTTTGAAAATAATCCAAAATAGGTTTATATTTCTGTGTGACAGGGACTACCATCCCCTCAACCATCCGTTCAATTATAATGCCTACAATTATTAAAATGAATAAATAAATACCAGGCTCTAATTAATTTGCCTCCAAACTTGCCAATATTAATAAAATATATCAAGTAGCAACCTAATACGAACTTTAGAATACCAAATCTGAAATTTCTGCAGTTATTTGCTTTTAAGTTAAGCTCTTAACAGATATACATACACATCAAACGTTAAAAATTTGGAACCTCAAAACGTGATATATATATATATATATATATAAGAAACAGAGTTGAAAATAGAACTTCAAAAAGTACTTTGTTTAAATTAAAGTACGGGTACGAAAAATGAATTTTCCTTCGTGATCATTGTTCGTTGACGTAGTAAAGTGTAACATAACACTTACATCTATTATATTCAATAGAAAATAACGTTTAGCTTAATTTTGGGTAGCCCTATATATTGTCTGCAAACTATATACGCATCATATTGTGTACTTAAATTTAATCTTACACGAAACGTACATAACACAAAATGAAATACGCTTCTATCAATTTGGAAATATAGCCCCAATTGTATTAAAATACTTTGGTTAGCCCTGTAAATGAAAGGTGAACGATTTTCCTACCACAATCGTCACAAAACATGCTTTTATACTTATAAACAAAATATGTTCAGTCCGTTTTGTTTAGGGCAGGGCAGCTTATAGATTTTACACTGTACTTACCAGAAAACTTCCCCATAGACGTAATGCATTTGGACTCTGTTGGACGTCCCTGTATACGAACCACTTGCTTGATCTCAGCGAAAGGTTTAGTGTAGCATCATTATAATATGATATAGATTTAGAATACCGAGTTTGGACTTCCTGCTACTATTTGTTCTTGAGATATGCTGATAACACACATACACAAACCAACAGCTAAAAACATGTTTTTTGATTCAGAGGTCTCAAAACGTCCAAATATAACAAAATTTCGAATATTTGACCCCCCCCCCCGGAAAAAAAACCTTCTCTACCATATATATAGGTAAGAGAAAGAAGAAAAAGAAAAAGTACCGCACATATATAAATTTAAGTGAAAAGGTGTTGAGTGACTTGGAATAATGTATATAATTTTTTTCTAGAGGGAAGCAATATTTTTTAGGAACGGATTTTTCTAATTTTTCTTACTGGAGAATAAAAAAAATCTCCTACTTCCGAAAAAAGAAAAAGAAAAAAAAAATCTCATTTTTTAGTAGTCGGCCATGTTTTGGAAACTTTCGTCGGACATTGTTAAGCCATTTGGTATGCCATTCTTCTAAATCTCACTCTACTTATTTTAGAAACTTGCTAGATACTACACTGTGTTTATAAACGCAATAATCAGTTCGGAATCCCCCTTTATTAGTAGAATCTCTCGCCAATCAATCTTTTTCATCCACATGCTCTTTCTGAGCATCTTCCTTTCTTTTATACATACATTTATCTAAATTCTTTTTTCTTTTTCAAAAATCACCAAATTTGACATTTAAATGTAGGGATGAAACAGATAGTGATTTTGGCGGGTACCGAATACCAAGAGCTGTTAGGCTGCTGGATATCAATATCCTATATCCGGCAAAATCACTATCCGTTTCATCCTTATTTTTAAATAATCAAATTGGCCGTTTTTGACAAAAAAAAAAATAAATAAATAAAATAAAACAAAATAAAAAAAAATAAATAAAATAAAATAAATAAATAAATAAATAAAATAAAATTACTCAAATGCGTTTTTTTTTTTTTTAATGAATGTTGTATATAAAATGTTTTTTTTTTTTTTTTTTTTTAAACTAAAATGAAAAATTAAGTGCATTTATCTAAAACGAAGGAGAAAAATCTATGTTCCTCGTTCTAAATTTTATTATTATTATTATTATCTTTTTTTAGTATCAAATAAATTTGAAATTTTAAAATTGTTGTATATTCATTCATTTCAGGAGTATACCAACACCACACTGGTGAAGTTCTTGGAGGCCACGCTGTTAAAATTCTTGGATGGGGTGTCGAGGACGGAACCCCTTACTGGTTGGTTGCTAATTCATGGAACCCTGACTGGGGTGATAGAGGTAAATAATTTTGTTAAACTTATTTAAAGTATGTGATGGCAATGAATAAATCTGATGAAAAATTATTAGAATATTTCTGTTTTTAACAAAATAATAATGATAATAAAATATTTAGATCACACCTGTTATCCACTGAGGTTCATAAATATAAGGACAGTTGTGCTTTTTAAAAAACAAACGATAAAGTAAAGTTTAAACATTTTATTGACTTTTATTTAAAGATTCACTTGCGTTTGAGATGTTTGGAAAGAAAGTATTCTTCACACCTCACAATTTTAATTAATTAATTGATTATTAAAAAAAATATTTGTCATAAATTTTGGCCCATAAATATAAAGACATTGTTACTTTTAATTGAAATTTCCGAAATATTGTTTAATTTTCACCAGATTTAAATTTCTCTAAAAATACGGTTTTAATTTATTTAGACGAAAAATTTTTTTTTATCAAAATTGAAATTAGAAAAATATGAAGTTTACGTGGTTTATCAACCTATATAATATTTCTCTAAAGTGGAACAGTTACAATTATTTTTTGTCGAAACGATACGATAGTGGTGAAATTAATAAAATACGCGAGGATTAAAAACAAGTCCTTCCGGCTTATTCGGAAAGGTAGGTTGATTTCTTTTTCCTTATCAAGTAGCAGTCATTTTGTTTCAAAATGGCGCTACAAATTATTAACGAATTAGTAGAAATATTGATGTATTCTATCTACATATGGAGTTTTAAGCAAATCGGTTCATAAATACCTTTTCCGGTGAGTTTAAAATTTTCAAGTGGCCGGCGCTTGAAAACAAGATGGTGGGCCAAGTTGATAAATATATCAAATGCATTTGTGAGATAAGACTACTGTACAAATATAGTTGGAACTAATTCAGAATCTCAAAAGTCATCGTGTTGAAAAATTAAGTGGCTGCCACTTGGATCAAAATGGCAGAGAAAGTTGCTCAGTGAACTAATTAATCTAAAATATTGTTGCAAATTTGTAAATAATTAGATTTTTTTTTGTAGAAACTCTTTCAAAGAGGCTTAGTAAGTTGATTAAATGTTAATTTTTTGCCTTTCTAGTTTGTTTTAACGTTAAAATAGCCTAATTTTCCCTTAAAAACGCATTAAAAAGCTCCAATATGGCAGGTAATGGATTTGGCGCCAAATTTGGCGACTTTTCCACTTGGCGACTTTTTTGGCGACTTTTGGCAAGAAAATCCATAGTTTATTAATAAACTTCATTGAGACACTTATATAATCTATGTATACATCAAAATTCAAACAAATTCGGAATACGCTTTTTACAATTTGAAAATTTCAAGTGGTCTCCACTAGAAAACAAAATGGCGGAGCAACTTGGTTAAGAAACTCATCCAAGATATTCATAACACAAGTTAAGACACTGTCCAAATTTGGTTCGATTTAGAGTATTATTTCGGATGTTATCGTGCTTTTAAATTTTCAAGTGGTAGCCTGATTTCAAGTGGCCTAGCTTAACTTAAGGTATCCGCCACTTTATTAAAAATGGCGGATACGTTCATTAATAAACTTCATTGAGGCACTTATATAGTCTATGTATACATCAAAATCCAAACAAATTCGGAATACGCTTTTTACAATTTGAATTTGAAAATTTCAAGTGGTCTCCACTTGAAAACAAAATGGTGGAGCAACTTGGTTAAGAAACTCATCCAAGATATTCATAACACAAGTTAAGACGCTGTCCAAATTTGGTTCGATTTGGAGTATTATTTCGCAAGTTATCGTGATTTTAAATTTTCAAGTGGCCCCACTTAACTTAAGATATAGGCCACTTTATTCAAAATGGCAGATAAATTTCATTAATAAAGTTCATTTAGAGCCTCATGTAGTCTAGATTTACATAAAAATTCAAGCAAATCTTGCTTTAAATACGCTTTTTACAATGTGGGTTAGAAATATTCAAGTGGCTGCCACTTGAAAACAAAAAGTCGGAGCAACTTGATTAATGAACTTATCCAAGATATTTATAAGATCAGTTCACTATCCAAATTTGGTTCGATTTGGAGTATTATTTCGGGAGTTATCGTGATGACAAAATTTCATTATATATATATATATACTAGCAGACCCGGCCACGCGTTGCTGTGACTAAGTTATACGTTGAATTATACGGCTGTAAACTATTTAGTACAGTCAAATTATTATTTACGAACAAAGACGAAAACGTTGTAGCCGATGTAAAAACCCACAGGGTTGAGATTTGAAACTTAGGTCAAAATTTGGAAGCGATTGATAAAAATTTTCGTAGTGTTGATATTAAGCACAAATTAATTTTATTGTAGGGTCCTATAAATTTTAATGGAGAAGTGATATATATTATTTCTAATGCTACTTTGGATAAAATTGCTAAAATGACTAATATATAAATTAAATTCTATTAAAATTCTATTAAAATAAAAGTATAAAAGAAACAGACGATTTTAAAATCAATTTTTATGGAGGAGTGAAATATAATATATGCTATAATGGATAATTTTACTATAAAATGACCTCATCATTTTAAATATTTTAAAGAGGGCAACAGCTGTAGTTATAAAAAGGAAAACAATAAGGCTAAACCAGAAAAATAAGTAAATTTGATAAATATTTTAAAACTTTAAAATTGGAAATCTTATGAAATATTGGACATTTAAAGTAAATACATGTATCATTTTAAATAGAAAAAGATTTTGGAAAAGTTTAGTGTATTTTAACGAAGTGATGAGAAGTTTTTGAGTATGTTAAAATTTTAATAGTAAATTCAAGTTAATAAAGATGGGAAACATTGAGGATTAAGATAAGAATAATTATAAGATTAAAAAAAAAAAAAAAACTTTTTATATACCATGCTTTTAAATTTTAATATACTAATAATATACTAATTAAAAGGAAAATGATAAATATTCTATCATAGTTTGAAGTCAAATTTGTTTTCAAATGTCTAAATAAAATATCTGATGTAAGATACTAATATTTTGCAGCGGAATAGATTTCATTTCTGTCATCCTTGGCGAAAAAAAAAAGAATATCGCCAAATTATCTGGCGAAAATATTTAATTCCTTTCAAAAATCATGGTTATTTTAACAACTTATATTAAAAGAGTAATGAATAATATGAAACAATATTTCGTACAATACATATTACATGTCATACATACGTACAATGAATAATACATATTACATTTCGTACAATGCATACATCTGGCATGTATATTTTCGTGTTACGCTTTTGATCACCAAATAATAATAATAATAATAAAAAAAGCCAAGGGCGACAGAGTTTTGAAATTTAAAATTAAAATTTTGTCAATTTGACAGCAAAATAATTCAATCTAACACCCGCGATAACTAATACATATCTATACCCAAATATAAGGATTAAAATCGGGAAAGAAATTTCCTCGATTTTTAATAATTTCTTACAAAAAGACCAGTGGGCAATTAACATAGGAAATCTTTTTCTTGGCTGCACAGACGGTCAGTGAGTCACACTTCGCTTGCGTATAGAACTCATAGATATAGTATAGCATATATAGAATAGAGTGATCATTGGGGAGAAAAAAGTTATTCCTTTTCATTTGGGAAAAGACGACGTTTTTACCAAAATATGGCCGTCTTTCCCCTAGTGAATACACACGGAATACATACTAATATTTTAGCAAATAAAATTTATGAATAATTTATTTGCTAAAGGGGAATGGAAGACTCCAGATACAGTTTCAAATTCATATTTCTTTCTTTCTTTCTTTCTTTCTTTTTTTTTTTTTTCAATACCACTTATGGCTGTTTCCAAAGCTTTTTTTTTTTTTTTTTTTTTTTTTTTCGGCATCAAAAATCTTTGTACGATAACATGGGGATGAGAGATCTATATATATTACTATATCTATGATAGAACTACATTAGCACTTTATCAATGTGTATAAAATCTTTAAATTGATTATGACGTCAATTTTCGTGAGATGCATAATTTAACTTTTTATAATTTTTTAACGTTCACGTTTGATTAAATGTATTTATTTTTATGTCGAAAGAAAATGAACTCGTATTTTTTTTTTTTTTTTTTTTTTTTTGGCAACAATTAAATTAATGGAACTCACAGATATTTTGGAGCAACTTTAATAAAGGTCTATAATTAACAAATAATTGCAATAAAACAATATTGTGACAATAAATTGAGATAAAAACTATCCTATCTCTCAAGTTGGACCAAACTGCACACAGTGTGCAAAATTTCATTAAAATCGGTTCCTTAGTTTAGGAGTTTACCCCGGACAAACATCGTGACACGTAATTTATATATATATACAGATATATGGGTCATTCTCTGAAAAGTGGGCATTTTTTTTTTTTTTTTTTTTTTAAAGTAAAAAATATAAAACCTTAGTCCAAATAAAATTGCTCCAAATTTTTTTTTTATTTTTGTACATGTACACATATGTTACAATTAATAAAAAAAATAATATAAACCAAACTGTATCTGATAATTTTTGATATAGCAATTACTTTTATTAATTAGAAAAATGAGGGAATGACTGTGAGGGAATGACAAATTTCTTCTAAAAACTACTTTATAAAAATATTATTAAGTTTAGTTATATTTTCAAACACTAAATATTTATTAAAACATATTTTTATTAATATAATATCATAAAAAAGCAAATTTTATTTATTTTAGTTAACTTTATAATGAGTGAGGGAATGACGTATAATAAAAATACTGTATTTCAATCTAACGTTTGAGAGCCTTATGCAACTCATTGTAAAAAGTTTCGAACAGAACACAACATGGCTTTTTACTTTGCTGCTATACAAATTAAGTTTGACTTATATAAAGCACGGGCTGCCATTAATGGAGTAAGTAGGGGTGTGATTATAGTTTGATGAGGGAATGATATCTAATACCAGGGACAACAATAAAGTATCTTCTAATTTCTTTCATTGCATAATATATAAATGTAGTATAATGGATAAATATTTATTAAAGTATGTTTAATAAATTTTTAATTCAAATAATCCAAATATACATGCTTAAATACTATAGAAACCATTTTATTTACTTACATGTGGGAATGGGGACACAGTGAGGGAATGATATTTTGCATTTTAAAAATTATTTAAAAATTATATTTGAATTCCAATAACCAAAGAATAACAGTTTATATGTAAAACCAACTAATATTGATAGTTTAAACAGCGTTTTGTTTTTGTGCTTTTAAAAATATACCCTCAAGACTACTGGGACATGAAATGACCACTTTTCAGAGAATGACCCATATATAGATTGCAATAGGTCGATTTCTAAAGAAATCAACCTAAAATATTTTAAAAGGAACAAAAGCACACGGACTGAACTAAAATAAGAAAAAATGATGACATTTGTATGATTACATTATTTTATGGAAAAATGTATTTTTAAAAGTTGCTTCTTCAGAATCTTTGCAAGCGTGATTTTAAACCTAGCATTATTTTAAAGGTATATACAGAATATAAATCATCATCATAAATTGACTAAAAAACGCATTCATAAAAAAGTATAATCAAAATAGGATTTTTTTTCTTTTAATAAAAAATTATGCCAAAATAAATAAAATGTCATCACTCTCTTGGCAATAAAAATTTAAAAGAAGTCATGGGTGTGCTTTAATAAAACTGTACTGCCTGCGAAAATATGAAAACTGGGTCGTCAACCATGAATTTTATTTTAAAACTTTCCTTTGAATGATTCTGGTTTCATTATTTGCGCAATATTTACTTGGTTCTAATAATAATTTGGCTTCTGGTAAATTAAAATTTTAATTATGTGGTGAAATTGGTATAATATTTATAAATTTCAAATTTTAAAAGTAAATAATAAAAGAAATAAAGTGCGAAATTTTCGCACGGGTTTGCTAGTTCGAAATATTTCAGAAAAGATAAACAGATCTAAAGGTGCTGTTGAAAATGCATGAAAAAGAAAAACAGACGAAAAAAAAAAAATCAGGAACAAAATCCAAGATAACTTCAGGCGATAAAGTGTATATCGTTTGTCTTACTGTTCTGAAAAAAATGTCGATAAATGTCGATAAATTTCTCGATAAATTGCAAGTGAATATTATAAAAATATTTCTAAATAAACTGTTTAAGAGATCTTAACAACTGGGATTTCCCAAAATTTGTAAACGTCAATAGAAAATCATGTTTAACAAAACTTCGTAGATTCTTAGGCAAAGAATCCGTTATTAAATGGTTACAGGAGAATATTAATTAGAAAACTGTCATATTTTCTGATGAAAAATGCTTCAATTTAGACAGACCTGACGGTTTTAGTCACTACTTACATGGCTTATGGAGAGAAAGAAGACGTTGATTGGAGTCGTTTTTTTAACTCGTTCATTGCCAAGTTGAGAATTGGAATTTCGTACAAATAGAAAAAAAATGAAAATTCTTTCCCTAGTGGCCAATATAAATATGCGCCGTCTCATCGTTGCCGCTATACTATTTCGCTTAGAAACTTAATAACGACGTCCACGCGATAACGCGTGATTGCCCGTTTGGAGAGAACTCGCATCGCGCGATATTGCGCGATTGGCAGTTAACGTGTTAAAGGAGGTTTTGTTATTATAAGTATTGTTATTATCATTTATTTATTTATTTTGGGGGGGGGGGTAGTTTTTGCAAACGAAAAAATTGATTTAGTGCTCATTAAAAAAAAAAAAAAAAAAAAAAAAACACTCTAAAATGTTTACATAAGTATTAGAACAGCATCTGCACGGTTCTCCACTACGAGGTTAGAACTTCATACTCCAATACATCTAAGATAAAAAAGAAATGATTTGAACAAAGTAAAGTAGATGTTCTGAATTGGTCACCGAATTCTCTTGATCTAAATGTAATTGAGAATGCTTCGGGGCTACTCGCAAGAAAAATTAAAAAAAAAAAATGGGAAGCAATATTCAACTTTAAAAGATCTCGTTAACTCTATTTACGATGCATTGAATGAGTTAGGTATAAATTATTCAGAAGACCTAGTAAAAAGTATCCAGACAGGATGGCCAATGGTTACAAAGAAACGACGGTGCAACAGATTGTTAATTATTTAAAAAATGGCTTTTAAACAATAGATATTCTTTGTGTCTTTATAATTGTGGATTAGCATACTTCGTGTTTGTTTGATTTATTTGGATATATTTTTATTTTAAATTTTAAATGCAATAAAATATTTTGATAAAATTAGTTTTACTGTTGTAATTTTAAATATGATTTAGTAAAATTAACTATTGTTTGAATTTTTACTAACATTTTTTAAATTAATACCTGCCCTTATAATTATGAACCTCAGTGTAATTACCTGCAGAATAAATCTTTGTTTCTGTCTAAGTAAGCTAACGTTTTGAATTCGTGAACTGATTTAGATTTTTTCTATTTAAGTAAGTTTTTTTTTTTTTTTTTAATTTCTTTATATATTTTGTTTGTTTCTGCTTAAGGAGACTTGGAATCTTTGACTTGGCACCACTGCAGATTTCATATAAAAGTTTATATTTCTATTCAATATTTATAACTTGAACTATATTAGATTTGTTCAGTAAAATATATATTCAGGCAACAATTTTTATGGCTTTTAATAAATTTTTCACAGATTTTAAATTTTTAAATTGCATTTTTTCTCAGTTTTCATTTTTGCATAAATTCATGATCTTCAAAATGCAGAATAAATATTTGTTTCTGACTAAGTAAGCTAATGTTTTTGAATTCGTAAATTGAATTAGTTTTTCCTGTTTAAGTAAGTTTTTCTTTTTAATTCTTTTTTTTTTCTGTTTAAGGGAATTTCGGACCTTCGACCTGGCACCACTGCAGGTTTCATATAAAATATTATATTCGCATTCAATATTTATAAATTGAACTATATTAGGTTTGTTCAATAACATATATATTCAGGCAACAATTCTTATGGTTTTTAATATATTTTTCATGGATTTGAAATCTTTGATAAAATTTTTACAGATGTTTAAGAAAAGACTTCATATTATTTTTTAATATTTAATGGAACTTACTTAAAAGAATTAGGGATGGATTTTGAAATTTATTCATTAGTTTTGGGGAAAAATTAAAAATGCATGTCTATGTAAAAATTTGAAAATAATAATAATAATAATTTTTGTTCTATTTTTGTGTTGTTATTATTTTTTTAAGATATTGCAAAAATCGATCCGTAATTCTTTTAAGTCGGTTTTTTTAAACATAAAAAGAAAAAAAAAAAAAAAATCTTTTTTTAAATATCTGTAGGAGTATCATTTAAAAAATCAGGAATTTATAAAAAAAAAAAAAAAAAATGCAAACAGGGAAACACAGTTCAAAGGTTTCAGATCAGTAGAAAAATTTATCAAAAACCATAAAAAATGTTGTATGAATACATATTTCATTGAACAAACTTAATATAGCTCAGTTTATAAATATTAAATGAACTGAGAAAAAAAATATACCGCCTTCATCTAGAACGAATAAGTGGTTATTTCCTAAATCCCTAAATGAGAAATATAGATTTCCGAGTTATACGTATAAGGCACGCCAATAAGCTGAATAAACAAAATGATCGAGAATTTCTGTCCTATACATTTCTAGTTGGCGAAACAGCATCCCGAATCCTTTCTATTACTAGGAATTCTCGCTTGATTTTCTAGAATTGGGTCATAAACCAAGATTATAATTGTTAAAACTCGCCTCTTGTATTCGCATTTATTTGTAGAGATTTTTAAATAAGTGTGACCTCGATAATACAGGCAAATGCTCTAGAATTCTTACAGGGTTTTCTAGAACTCGCTTTCAAAGGGGAACTAGAATTTATAAGGATGACATGGAACTATTTTTATTAGAGCCATCATTTAGATTCTTGATGTCAGTTACATATTTTTTTTTCAGTGTGGAAATATAAGCTTTTATAACGTATTTCAATGGTGCCAAGTCAAACAAGCCAAGTCGCCTAAAGTAAGCAACTGCTTTGGTTTCCAAAAATTATTCTCCTTGTTTCCGCCCAAGTAATCTATGGTGGCGAATTTCCAAAACTTATTTCGTTTGTTTCTGTCTAACAAGGAAGCATTCAAAAGGTGTCGTCTTAATTTTTTCTTTTTTTTTTTAATATATGTGATTCTACCCTTCATAAAACACCAGAAAGTGAAAAAAAAATTATCGGCTGAAGTGAATTACAGAGACCACAAAAAATTAGCAAAATTAAGCATATTTGGCGATTTCACACTGTTAGGCAGTTGATTTTGAGTATTTGGCGAAGAAGTAAAACACGTTTCTGTTCGTACACGGCAATCTCCGTGCTAGCAAACGTATCATCTAATAGCGCTAAATCGCCAAAAATGCTTAATTTTGATTATTTTTTGTGGTCGTTGTAATTCATTTTAGCAGGTAATTTTTTCACTTTCTGGTGTTTTATGAAGAGTCGAATCACATACATTTCTTTCAATATTTTTTGAAGACGAAACCTTTTGAATGTTTCCTTGTAAGGTATCAGCTCTTCTGTTATTCACAAATTTAATTTATTTCTGTTTTCTTCTATTGTAGGCTACTTCAAAATCCGCAGAGGAACTGATGAATGTGGAATTGAAGACGGAATTGTTGCTGGTATCCCCAAAGTTTAAGCTGGGTCTCCGTCATACTGTTATGATTTTGCAACCTTATGAACTTTCTTAAATGAAATGTTCTAAACAATAAATCAAATAAAAATATACTTTGTAGAAAAAAAAGACTTTAGAAAATAAAAACTTGTTATTTTTCTTGTTGTTGATTTACTCATTCGTACAATAAATAACTATTTTTAAAATAATTTATATTCTTTTATTATTAACCCTTTAGCTACCCTTTGACTGTATATACGTTTTTCCGAAGTACAGATCCTTTGCACTGTGCTGCTACCAGAGAGGCTACTGACACGGATTGACAGTGCAATAAAATAAACATGAAACTGATCTTGATAGTGTTTTTGAAAGATTTTTCCGGTTCAGAGTTGAAAGAGAACAGTGACACTTGAAAGCAAACCTCCTAAATTTTCCTCGGCAGGTAAGGTGTTAAGCGTATTTTGCAGAAAAGATCTTTTGAATTCTGTAAACAGCCTCTATCTATACGTATTTTAACCCTTTGACGGTCAAATTTATCTTCATTCCTCTAGTCAGTGTTGCAAAATTTCATGATTCAAATAAAACCAAAACCAAAACATAAGCAGATTCATCTTTTTTTTTTTTTTTTTTTTCCCTTGCTGTTTTAACCCTTTGCCGGTCCAATTTAATTTCCCTCCTCTGATTAGTATTTCCATAGGGATTTTTTATTCAATATCCACCACTAAATGTTAACTGTAACGGTTGCCTGATCATTTCGAAGGTTATTTGTCCACCATATATAGAAAATATCACTCCTCAGAATTATTGATGCTAACTGAATAAGAGAATCCCTAAATTTGGTAACACTGTTTTAGAGCGCTTTGGAGCATTAGGGCCGGCAAAGTGTTAATAAGTGGCTTAAAAAAATCTTTTGACTCTTTGATTATAAATCGATTTTAATTTTGTTTGATAGTAGTACATAAGCTGCGTTTTGCGTCACTCAAGCACATGAGGTTAAAATATTTTCAAAACTTTTCTCTACGAACCATTGCATAGTTTTTACTTATTTACTATTTTATTTACTTAAATCATAATTTCCATCAAAAAGTTCCTCAAAAAAAAAAAAAAAAAAAAAAAAGGTAGTACTACCATAGCCTCCTAAACTAGATGTCTTCCGCGTGGCTTGGAAACTTGGCAACAGTTCAAGCGGTAGACAATGCCACCTGGTACAAATCGCAAGACTTTTTTATTCAACAGCCACCAAAAGTTTTTAAAAGTGAGATTTTCTATACATAAAAGGCGAATAGAATCGAAGAAACGTCGATTATATATATCATGTATCACTTCTTAAAATTATTGGGGACAGTTGAATAAAAAAGTCGCACAATCTGTACCAGGTGGCGCTGTCTACTGCTTGAACTGTTGCCAAGTTTCCGAGCCACGCGGAAGGCATCTAGTTTAGAAGGCTATGGTGCTACAGGAGGGTTTAATTAAAATTCCGCAAATTTGATCTGTGGACCATTTATTAAATGAGCTAAAATGAATTAAAAAAAAAAAAAAAAAAATCTATATATTGGGGCCACCACAAGGCTTTCATCTATATTTTCTCATACAAATTCATACAGTATATATTATTTATTAAAATTATTTTTCATGATGAATGCAAACGATTTTCATCTCAGTATGTAAACACTAAATTCCGAAAGAAAGTCAATTTTTTGTCAACATGAGAGGAAAGGAGTCCTCCCCCCCCCCTCTTAAAAACGAAAATTTTTGATAAATAATTCCTTTTATTGGAACATACTTATTGACTGTTTATGTTCGAATTATAGGGGTCTGCCCAAAGTGTGCTACAGTAAATGGATATTTTTTTTTTTTTTTTTTTTTTTTTTTTTTTGTGTGTGTGTGTGTGTGTTTCTTGCGTGCACTGAGAAGGAGTGTGGGAATTCCTAAATGTGTTAATATTAATTTTTGAAAAAAGTTATTGTTTCATGTTGTCACAAATCTATCGTACAACGACTCGTTTTAAAGGTATGGACGAATCCTTTAGAAAGATACTCATATTGAAAATTTACATCACCCCAGGGGAGCTACTTGCCCCCCTCCCCCCAGAGGTTGGTGGGTAGATAATCAATTCTCCTGCATGCACGCAATTGTTTTTGCTATTATACTACTGCTATTATCGATAATTCATATTAATTTTGCAACAATTCGCTAAAAATAATTCTCATTATTTATATTTATACGGAATTTTGTCCTATGCTGCCATATTAAGTAAAAGGTGATGACAGTGCCACCTGTTGAGGGATTGATTCCAAAATGTAATCTGCCCCAGTTTATGTCAAGGTGCAATTAAATACCAAGTTTGGAAAAATTTCTTTCATTGTTTCATGAGATACAGCGTCCACAATATTTATGATTCGCAGACATTTTCTGAAAATTGTCAAATCGTGTTCAGGATATCTCAAAATGTGTTAATCCATCGAAAACCGGAGGTCGAAAATTTTCAGAGAAAAATATTGTTTTAACGGATTAAGTCTTTTCCCCTGCATCAAATGTTCTATTGCAGTGAAAGTAGTTTTACAGGTAAAGAGAAAGTAAAGAGACAGTTCATTGATTCCCATAAGCATCTATAATTTTGCAAGTTACCATAACTTTCGTTAATTTAAAGTTAAATCCCACAATGAATACCGCAGAATTTCTTCTTTACTAGACCTGAAAATAGTCCTAATCTCAATCTGCTCGAAAATGTTTAGTCTATAAAATAAGATGGGGATTCGAAATTTGTAGCCTACAACTTTGCAAGAACTAGAAAAAATTATTTATGATATTTGGCATAGCGAAATTTCTGAGTTTTATGTTGGAAAACTGTAAAATACTGTGCTATTGCACATTAAAGCAGTAATTCCATATAAAGGTGGAATTATCCAATGCAGAATACATATTTTTATTAAGTAATTGTTTAGATCTAACAAATAAATTGTTTTAATTCATATATTGAAGTAGTAGGGGAGACAGGGGCAGAGTGGACCACTTTTATATTTTTAATTTTTTTTCACCAAAAATAAAAAAGCAAGGTACTTGAAAAGATTAGCAAACATTCCTTAAACCTTTCTTGACATGTCCTAATTTTTTTATAACAATACTTTTAATACATTACGAATAAAAACAAGTCCTTCCGGCTTATTCGGAAGGGTAGGTTGGTTTCTTTTTCCTTATCAAGTAGCCGTCATTTTGTTTCAAAATGGCAGCTACAAATTATTAATGCACTTGGTAGAAACATTGATGTAGGCTATGCACATATGGATTTTTAAGTAAATCGGTTTATAAATACCTTTTTATGTGAATTTAAAATTTTCAAGTGGCCGGCGCTTGGAAACAAAATGGTGAGTTAAGTTGACAAATATATGAAATGAATTTGTGAGATAAGTCTACTGTACACATATAATTCGAATTAATTCAAAATCTCAAAAGTCATCGTGTTGAAAAATTAAGTGGCTGGCACTTCGATCAAAATGGCAGAGAAAGTTCCTCATCTAAAATATTGTTTCAAATTTGAAAATATTTTTTTTGTATAAATTCTTTCAAAGAGGCTTAGTAAGTAGATAAAATGTTAGTTTTCTGCATTTCTAGCTTCTTTTAGCATTAAAATAGCTTAATTTTTCCTTAAAAATGCATTAAAAAGATCCAGCAACGCAGGTAATGGATTTGACGCCAAATTTAGCGACTTTTCCCCTATGGCGACTTTTTTGGCTACTTTTGGCGAGAAAACCCTTATTATCGATATACCAAAGATGGACGCAATAACGTGATTGGTTCACGAGTTACGTGAATTTTCTAGATTTTTGTTGTTTGAATGATAAATCCATTTTTCAACTTTGATTTGAATTGATTAAGCATTTCTAAAGTTACCGTGATAAGAAATTTTCCAGTGGCCGCCAGTTGGAAACAATACAGTGGAAAGAGTTGCCCAGCAAACATTTCCAATATATTTGAAGCATAGGTTCACTGTCCAACTGTGGTTTAAATCAGTGCCGTGTTTCAAAAGTTAATTTTATGGCAAATTTTCAAGTGGCAGTCTAAGTGGTTGCAACTTGGAAACAAAATGGCAAAACAACTTGCCCAGCGAAATCATCCAGTACACTTGTATAAGTTCCTTGTCCAGTTCTAGTTCAAATTAAATCAGTATTTCAAAAATTATCGTCATAAGAAATTTTCCGGTGGCACCACTTGAAAAAAAAGCGGAGTGAGATGCCCAGCAAACTTATCTGAGATATTTGAAGGATAAATCCACTACCCAAATTTGATGCGAATTGATTCTGTATTACTAAAGTTACCATATTGACAAATTTTCAAGTGGCAGCCACTTGGAAATAAAATTGCAGATCAAGTCACCAAGTGAACTTATCCTAGATATTTGAACCATCAGTTCTCTATCCAACTTTTATTTGAAACAGTTTAGTATTTTAAAAGTTATCGTGATGGCATATTTTCAAGTGGTAGTGTGATTTCAAGTGGCTGGAACTTAGAAACAAGATGTCGGGTCAAGTTGCCCAGTGAAAACATTCAGGATAATTATATGATAATATCACTGTCCAAATTTGGTTCCATTTGGAGTATTATTTCAGACGTTATCGTGATTTTAAATTTTCAAGTGGGAGCCTGATTTCAAGTGGTCCAACTTAACTTAAGATATCTGCCTTTTTATTAAAAATGGCGGATATAGTTTACTAATAAACTTCATTGAGATCCTTATGTGGTCTGTATTTACATCAAAATTCAAACAATTTTGGAATACGCTTTTTACAATTTAAATTTGAAATTTTCAAGTGGTCTCCACTTGAAAACAAAATGGCGGAGCAACTTGGTTAACGAACTCATCTAAGATATTTATGAGATAAGTTAAGACACTGTTCAAATTTGGTTCCATTTGGAGTATTATTTCAGAAGTTATTGCGATTTTAAATTTTTAAGTGGAAGCCTGATTTCAAGTGATCACGCTTAACTTAAGATATATACCACTTTATTAAAAACTAGCTGACCCGTCCGGCTTCGCACTGATGAACAAATTTTAGTTAAAGATGGATTGATATGTAAAAAATCAAGAAATATATCAGTTTATATGTTATAGTCAGGCAATATTATTAACTGGAAAGTCAAAATATAATTTTACAATTATTTTTTTTTTAATTAGTTGTTAAATGTTGGCAATTTTTACTTAATGCTATTTATTTATTTATTTATTTATTTCATAAAAAGAAACATTTCTTTACTCATGAATAAAAAATATTGAAAAATAAACCTATGACATGAAAATGTTTTTGATAAAATTAACGTCATAATAGCTTTAATTATTATTTCTTTTTTCATTTCGCAAATATATTTATTTTTTTCCATAATTGATTATTATTTTAATAATGTATATTAAAGGAGAAATCAATAATATGAAACAATATTCGTACAGTATATACTATTACAGAATCTGGTGTGAAACAACCACACGACTTCCATTACCCACTATTACACGTAATATATACAATTTTTTGGGGATATTACTTGCATTTTTTGAGATTTTTGAGTAAGAGAAACTTGATACACGTATAAAGACACATACAACAGAGTTTGCATAGCGAGTTAAAAAATAAGGGGAAAAAAATAGATAGTTATTTTTTTAAACACGAATTTCCGAGATCTAAAACTGAACTACCTAATCAGGATGACCGTTAATATTCCTGTAATAAGCACGTAATACTTGAGAAAGGTTATCTAAATTGGATTAAAGAAAAAATTTTCAAGAATACCTTAGAGCCGTTTTTGAGATAAAAACTTTTACCAAAACTTAACATACTCAATTATTGACCTAAAAACAATAATTACATACAAAAGAATATTTAATAGGAAGTTAACATGGCGAGTTTGAAAAAAATCCGTACAGGCGTTTTTAAAGGAACGCACTTGCGAAGTCTGAAATTGAGCTGTTTATAGAGGACGCCTATCAATTTTCCTAAACTAAGCAACTTTTCAATCGAAAGGGCATCTAATATATTATTTATATAGCAACTTTGAAGAAAATCATTAGAGGTGTTTTTGAATATGGGCTTAGGGTCCCATTTCTGGTTTTCGATGACCCAATTCCGGTTTTTCAATTTTCACGAAAATTTGGAAAATTTATCTGTACACCAGACCTGAATCACTTGTGAAGTTTAGTAATTCTATTTTTATTAGTTTTGGAGATATGACAGCCAGAAGATTACACACACACGTGCACATATACACACACAGTGACCAATTGCCAAAACCTATACAATACTTCCACTACCTACGGTAGTAGGGTAATTGAAGTAAACACATACGTCTCGTATTTACTACGATAATATACAGATTTTCGTATTACGTTTTCGATCGCCAAATACAAAAATCGCCAATGACGATAGATATCAAATCTATGCTTTGTTTTCAATTAAAATATTGAAAATTTTAATTAAAAATTTATTTTACCAAAATTTATTATAGCTTCTAGCACTTAGAGAGAGACAGTGTAACTTTTGATTATTGAAAGGAAAAAAAAAAAAAAAAAAAAAAGCAATCGGCTTTTTAGTTCTAGCGATCGTTCTCTACATATGCATATAAACTTTTCTTTTTTTTATATTAGTATAGCTATAGAGCATAGGTATATTAAATAGGTTTCCAGTCAACATAATGTAACTCAAATAATTAAATGCTATTTACATTTCAGTAATGGCTGTATGCGCTATGTATATTGAGCTACTTGCCATAACTGTTAGTTGCTAAAAATAGTCGCCAAATAAATTTAAACATCTCAATACGCAAGCGAAGTATGACATCACTGACCGCCCGTGGATGCAAGAAAAAGATTTTCCATGTTAATCGCTTATTGGATTTTTTTTATTTATTTATTTTATTTTTTTTTTTTTTTTATTAAAATTCTAGAAGAATTATTTCCCGATTTTAATCCTCATATTTGGGTATAGATATGTATTAGTTATTGTATGCATTCGTTAGATTGAGTTATTTTGCTGTCAAATTGACAAAATTTTAATTTTAAATTTCAAAACTGTCACCCTTGGCGTTTTTTGTATTTGGCGATCAAAAACGTAATACGAAAATATACATGCCAGATGTATATTTTCGTAATATGTATTGTACGGAATATTGTTTCATATTATTCGTTACACTCTTAATGTAAGTTTTTAAAATAACCATGATTTTTGAAAGGAATTAAATTATATTCGCCAGATAATTTGGCGATATTTTTTTTTTTTTCTGCCAAGGATGACGGATATCAAATCTATTCCGCTGCAACATATTAGTATATTATATCAGATACTTTATTTAGACATTTGAAAACAAATTTGACTTCAAATTATGATAGAATATTTATCCTTTCCCTTTTAATTAGTTTATTAGTTGGATGTTTATTGTGTAAATATCATCCTTTGAAATGAAATGTTTATGTTTTCAATCGAATATGGAAATTTGCCATTTTTTTTTTCTAGAGTTTTAAAATTTAAAATTCCAATTTTATCAATTTTACAACAAAAACAATTTAATCTAACGGATGCACATGATAACTAATACATATCTATATCCAAATATGGGGATTAAAATGGGGAAATAATTTTCCTCGATCTTTATTATTTTTTTACAAAAAATCCAGTTCACTTTTTATATTATTGTTCGCGTGAAAATATATTTTATTATATGTCTAAAAATAAATTAATTCGTAAATCTTTTTGGCAACAATTATAAATTAAAATAAATAATACTATAAAATAGAATTTCTTATTTTATTTTATTTTATTTTATTTATTTATTTTTAAATTCCAATTTCGTTTACACACATCAGTTTAAACCACGGAGTAATAAAGACTCCGTGGTTTAAACATTGATGCTTAGATATTATATCATATCATATCAAATTAAATTATTAGAAAAATAAACACTTTTAATTCTAAAATGACGTCAGATTTAACGTGTAAGTTTAACAATTAAAAAAGCTTTATATGAATTTCAATTTAATGCACGTGCAAATATATTTCTTTTCTTTTCACGTCAAGATATTTTAAAAACGAAATGAATATGTAAATGTTTCTTTTATGTTGGCAGCAGCTAATTTTTTTAATATTTCATTATTTCCATTTCTATTACGGCTTCTATGGGGATTTTAATTAAAATACTCAGATTTTAAACTAAAATTTATTTTATCAAAATTAAATATAGCCTATAACAATATGGCATACTGTAGCTTTCGGTCAGTATAAGAAGTTTTTAAATCGGTTCAGTAGTTTCAGAGATTACCCTCCACAAACAAACAATTTTTTGCGCTTTATATAATGATATAGATGACGGATAAATTTCATTATTAAATTTCATTGAGACCCTTATGTGGTCTCTATTAACATCAAATTTCAAACAAATTCGGAAAACGCTTTTAGGTTGTTTTCTCTATCTATCTATCTATCTATAATGAAAATTTTGTCATCACGATAACTCCCGAAATAATACTCGAAATGGAACCAAATTTGGACAGTGAACTGATCTTATAAATATCTTGGATGAGTTCGTTAACCAAGATGCTGCGACTTTTTGTTTTCAAGTGGCAGCCACTTGAATATTTCAAACCGACATTGTAAAAAGCATATTTAAAGCAAGATTTGCTTGAATTTTGTTGTAAATAAAGGCCACATAAGGGTCTCAATGAAGTTTATTAATGAAGTTTATCCGCCATTTTTAATAAAGTGGCAGATATTTTAAGTTAAGTGGGACCACTTGAAATCAGGCTACCACTTGAAAATTTAAAATCACTATAACTTCTGAAATAACACTCCAAATCGATCCAAATTTAGACAGTGTCTTAACTTATCTTATAAATAACTCAGATGAATTTGTTAACCAAGTTGCTCCACCATTTTGTTTTCAAGTGGAGACCACTTGAAAATTTCAAATTCAAATTGTAAAAAGCGTATTCCGAATTTGTTTGAAATTTGATGTAAATATAGACCACATAAGGGTCTCAATGAAGTTTATTAATGAAATTTATCCGTCATTTTTAATAAAGTGGTAGATATCATAAGTTAAGCGGGGGCCACTTGAAATCACTCTACCACTTGAAAATTTAAAATCACAATAACTTCTAAAATAATACTCCAAATCGAACCAAATTTGGATAGTGTCTTAAGTTATTTTATAAATAACTCAGATGAATTTGTTAACCAAGTTGCTCCACCATTTTGTTTTCAAGTGGAGACCACTTGAAAAATTCAAATTCAAATTGTAAAAAGCATATTCCGAATTTTTTTAATTTTGATGCATACATAGATTATACAAGTGTCTCAAATAACTTTATTAATGAACTTTATTCACCATTTTTAATAAAGTGGCGGATATCTTAAGTTAAGCGGGACCACTTGAAATCAGGCTACCACTTAAAAATTTAAAACCATGGTAACTTCCGAAATAATACTCCAAATGGAACCAAATTTGAACAGTGTCTTAACTTTATAAATATCTTAGATGAGTTTGTTAACCAATTTGCTCCGCCATTTTGTTTTCAAGTGGAGACCATCTGAAATTTTCAAATTTAAATTGTAAAAAGCGTATTCCGAAATTGTTTGAATTTTGGTGTAAATACAGACCACATAAGGATCTCAATGAAGTTTATTAGTAAACTATATCCGCCATTTTTAATAAAGTGGCAGATATCTTAAGTTAAGCGGGACCACTTGAAATCAGTCTCCCACTTGAAAATTTAAAACCACGATAACTTCTGAAATAATACTCCAAATCGAACCAAATTTGGACAGTGATATTATCATATAATTATCTTGAATGTTTTCACTGGGCAACTTGTCACGACATCTTGTTTCTAAGTTCCAGCCACTTGAAATCACACTACCACTTGAAATTATGCCATCACGATGACTTTTAAAATATTAAACGGATTCAAATAAAAGTTGGAGAGTGAACTTATGGTTCAAATATCTAGGATAAGTTCACTTGGTAACTTGATCCGCAATTTTATGTCCAAGTGGCTGCCACTTGAAAATTTGTCATCATAGTAACTTTAGTAATACAGAATCAATACGCATCAAATTTGGGTAGTGGATTTATCCTTCAAATATCTCAGATAAGTTCGCTGGGCATGTCACTCCGCTTTTTTTTTTTTTTTTCCAAGTGGCACCACCTGAAAATGTCTTATGAGGATAATTTTTGAAATACTGATTTAATTTGAACTAGAACTGGACAAGGAACTTATACAAGTATACTGGATGATTTCATTGGGCAAGTTGTTTTGCCATTTTGTTTCCAAGTTGCAACCACTTAGACTGCCACTTGAAAATTTGCCATAAAATTAACTTTTGAAACACGGCACTGATTTAAACCACAGTTGGACAGTGAACCTATGCTTCAAATATTTTGTATATGTTTGCTGGGCAACTTGTTCCGATGTATTGTTTCCAACTGGCGGCCAATAGAAAATTTGTTATCACGGTAACTTTAGAAATACTTAATCAATTCAAACCAAAGTTGAAAAATGGATTTATCATCCAAACAACAAAAATCTAGAAAATTCACGTAACTCGTGAACCAATCACGTTATTGCGTCCATCTTTGGTATATCGATAATAAGTATTTTCTCGCCAAAAGTAGCCAAAAAAGTCGCCATAGGGGGAAAAGTCACCAAATTTGGCGCCAAATCCATTACCTGCGTTGCTGGATCTTTTTAATGCGCTTTTAAGGAAAAATTAGGCTATTTTAGTGCTATAACAAGCTAGAAATGCAGAAAACTCACATTTTATCAACTAACTAATTGAAAGAATTTCTACAAAAAAATTATTTTCAAATTTGAAACGATATTTTAGATGAGGAACTTTCTCTGCTATTTTGATCGAAGTGCCAGCCACTCAATTTTTCGACACGATGACTTTTGAGATTTTGAATTAATTCGAACTATATGTGTACAGTAGACTTATCTCACAAATACATTTCATATATTTGTCAACTTATCTCACCATTTTGCTTCCAAGCGCCGGCCACTTGAAAATTTTAAATTCACATAAAAAGGTATTTATGAACCGATTTGCTTAAAACTCCATATGTGCATAGCCTACATCAATATTTCTACCAAATGCATTAATAATTTGTAGCCGCCATTTTGAAACAAAATGACGGCTACTTGATAAGGAAAAAGAAATCAACCTACCCTTCCGAATAAGCCGGAAGGACTTGTTTGCAATTTGAATTTGAAAATTTCAAGTGGTCTTCACTTGAAAACAAAATGGCGGAGCAGCTTGGTTAATAAACTCATCTAAGATATTAATAAGATAAGTTAAGACACTGTCTAAATTTGGTTCAATTTGGAGTGTTATTTCGGAAGTTATAGTGATTTTAAATTTTTAAGTGGTAGCCTGAGTTCAAGTGGTCCCACTTAACTTAAAATATCTGCCACTTTATTAAAAATGGTGGATAAACTTAATTAATAAACTTCATTGAAACCCTTATGTGGCCTGTATTTACAACAAAATTCAAGCAAATCTTGCTTTAAATATGCTTTTTTCAATGTCGGTTTGAAATTTTCAAGTGGCTGCCACTTGAAAACAAAAAGTCGGAGCAACTTGGTTAACGAACTTATCCAAGATATTTATAAGATCAGTTCACTGTCCAAATTTGGTTCCATTACGAGTATTATTTCGGGAGTTATCGTGATGACAAAATTTTCATTATAGATAGATAGATAGATAGATAAACGAAGTGAGAAACGAAGGTCGATTTCTAAAGAAATCAACCTAAAATAAATTGTGTGCACCCACAAAGTGGACCACTGTGCACCATCACCGGGGTACAGTGGACCAACCACTGTTGTTCATGTTCAATTAATATAAAACGAACACTATAGTGAGGAAAGTATTGTAATCATGTCAAAAATCCGAATTTGAGATTTTGATGTTTCTATACGTTTCGAGGTCCACTGAGTCTGTTTTCACTATTTTTACGATGATGTATGTATGTGTGATTGTATGTCTCAGAGTGAACACGCTAGCAACTAAACGCTTCGTTCGAATAAGCTGAAAGTTGGTACGTATATTGTAAGTCACCATAGTACGAACCCTATTGATTTTCGTGAATATAGCACTTATAGTTTTCATTCCCCATCATACTGTAGGTATGGGGAACTTAGGTAATCGTGAAAATTTTCGACCTAGGTATTTTTACTTTTTTACACGTTTTCAGGTGTGAGTAATCCGAAAATGACAAAATTTCCATGGTGTCTGTCTGTAGGGTGTCTGTTAGTGTGTTAGTCCGTTAGTTTGTTAGTCTGTGTACACGATATCTCAAGAACAAATTGTCGCAGAGAGGTCAAATCAATTTTTAAATATTACTTTCGACACTGGCAAGAAACCTATTCATTTGCAACATTCGAATTAAAAAACTTTGTAAGTTATTAGAAATTTACGATTTTCTTAACATGGGAGAAAAGGACAAAAATTCACTTAAACGTGCATTAAATGGAAACTTTTTACTGTAAAAATGTCAGACCAGTTTTAAAATATCAGTTTTGATGCCGGAATGAACATCAGTAACTAAAAATATGCTACTTTGAAAATTTCGCAAGTTATTGGAAATTTACGAATTTCTTAACATGGCAGTATAGGGCAAAATTTCACATAAACGTCAATTTTGAGAGATATTTTCATCGTAAAGATGTCAAAACACTTTCCAAATATTATTTAGGATACTGGCATGAATATCATAGACTATGGTTTTTCCAATTTAAAAAATTCGTAAGTTATTGGAAATTTACGAGTTTCTTAACATGGCAAAATAGAGCAAAATTTCACATAAACGTCAATCCTGAGGGATATTTTCATCTTAAAGATGTCAAACCACTTTCTAAATATTATTTAGGACACTGGCATGAATATCATAGACTATGGCTTTTCCAATTTAAAAAATTCGTAAGTTATTTGGAATTTACGATTTAATTAACATGTCAGAATAAGGCAAAATTGAGCATAAACTTCAGTTTTGAGGATCATAAATACATTAGACAACTTCAAAATTACATTTATGATATTTGTTTGAACATGATTGAATACAAATATCCTAATAGGAAAATTTCGTAAACTATTTGTAATTTACGATTTTATCAACATAGCGAAATTGTAAATTTTTCATATAAATATGAATTTTGAGGATTATTGCATTGGAAATAGTCGCATGAAAACTAAACAGCGGAATTGACCCTGATAAAATAAATTAATAGATTAGAATAACATAAATATATCGAAGTTAACGGTGGATAGCCTATTAGGCGGGGATTTCATTCTGTCACTGTATCAAGCTTTGGTCAAATTCATTTATTTTAACATGATTATAATATGTCTCGCACTAGAAATTTATGAGAACATAAATATGATGGGGAACTGAGCAGAGTCCACCTATGCCAACTAGTTTTACAGGGACACCAGGAAAAATTCTTTATCATTATGGCCTATGGGGCCAAATTTTTAATAGTGCGATAGCGTCTAAACGCTTTATTAATCTGAGCAAAAAATTTGTACACATGTTATAGGTTACAGTTTCACGAACTGTATAGATTTTGGTGAATTTAGCACTTACAGTGTTTTTACAGGGCACAAAAAAAATTCTTTATCATTATGGCCTATGGGGCCAAATTTTTAAAAGTGTGATAGCGTCTAAACGCCTTATTAATCTGATCAAAAAATTTGTGCACATGTTATAGGTCACAGTTGCACAAACTGTATAGATTTTGGTGAATCTAGCACTAACAGTTTTTTTACAGGGACACAAAGAAAAATTTTTCATCATTATGGCCTATGGGACCAAATTTTTTAAAGTGCGATAGCATCTAAACTCCTTATTGAATTGAGCTGAAAATTTATATGAATATTATAAATAACAGTTGCTCTAACTAAAAGCATTTTGATGAATCTAGAATTTATAGGTTTTTACAGGGACACAACGAAAAATTCTTTATCATTATGATCTATGGGCTCAAAGATCAGTAGCGTTAAATAAAACATCGTGTAATATATGGAGTAAAATACTCAAACACTCTATTATTGTTTTCTCTCTTTTGTTTGTTTAACAACTCCTCTTTCTTTACTTTACCTACAAAACTGTTAATTACTCAATGTTCGGAAAGTCGAGTAAAGTCACTCCAGATATTTTTTTTTTTTTTTTTTTTTTTTTTTTTTTTTTTTTTTTATAAAATGAGTTTCTTATGCAATTCTACTCTAAATAACATAATTCGAACATTTTCATGAAATAAAATTACCAAAATTTAAAGGAAATAAAAAAAAAAAACAAGCAATCAAATTAGAGGAAGAATCATATATCAGATTTCCTTTGTCTTTTATGTGACATCACTGAAACAAGGAGATACATTTTTAATTATTTATTAAGGTTACATAGTTATAAAAATTATGAAATATATAATTAAACATTTTATTACTATTAAACATTTTTATTAATCATTTTGAGATATTAATACTTTACATTATATTTGTGAGATAAGTTTAACTAAAATTATTCTACTTTTATCTTTTACATGTTATTTCTAAAAACTACAACAATAAACTTATATAACCTACTCTTTATTATATCACATAATCATTTTATTTATTTTTTTAATATTAAACAATTCAAATAGTTATTAAATTTAGATATTCATAATTATTATACTACTATTCAACTATTTTCCCTTTTCAGAAATTTATTTTATTATAACATTAAGTTTATTATTTCTTTTCTTAATTATTTTGAGTCGCATTATATTTGTATATGTGAATTTAACTAAAATAAATAAGATATTAAATATGATTTGGACTTTTAGGCACATTGGAAGGCGGTCCACTGTGCCCTATGTCCAGACAAAACAAATAATAATATTAAAATTATATATAGACTATAAATATGCTAACAAATTTATAAATTTAAAAACAACAATATCTTACCTTTTCCTAACAACTATCCAATACTTGTAGTCAATATTTCAGTCTTGATAAAATTAAACTAGTTGGCATAGGTGGACTCTGCTCAGTTCCCCATCATATATATGTTCTCATAAATTTCTAGTGCGAGACATATTATAATCATGTTAAAAGAAATGAATTTGACCAGAGCTTGATATAGTGACAGAATGAAATCCCCGCCGAATAGGCTATCCACCGTTAACTTCGATGTATATATCTTATTCTAATCTATTAATTTATTTTATCAGGGTCAATTCCGTTGTTTAGTTTTCATGCTACTATTTCCAATGCAATAATCCTCAAAATTCATACTTATATGAAAAATTTACAATTTCGCTATGTTGATAAAATCGTAAATTACGAATGATTTACGAAATTTTCCTATTAGAATATTTGTATTCAATCATGTTCAAACAAATATCATAAATGTAATTTTGAAGTTGTCTAATGTATTTATGATCCTCAAAATGGAAATTTATGCTCAATTTTGCCTTATTCTGACATGTTAATTAAATCGTAAATTCCAAATAACTTACGAATTTTTTAAATTGGAAAAATCATAGTCAATGATATTCATGCCAGTATCCTATATAATATTTCGAAAGTGGTTTGACATCTTTACGATGAAAATATCCCTTAAGATTGACGTTTATGTGAAATTTGGCTCTATGCTGCCATGTTCAGCAATTCGTAATTTTCCAATAACTTACGAAATTTTTATATTGGAAAATTCATAATCATTAATATTCATGCCAGTGTTCTAAATAATATTTCAAAAGTAATCTGACATCTTTACGATGAAAATATCTCTCAAAATTGACGTTTATGTGAAATTTTGCACTATACTGCCATGTTAAGAAATTCGTAAATTTCCAATAACTTGCGAAATTTTCAAAGTAGCACATTTGTAGTTACTAATGTTCATTCCGGCATCAAACCTGATATTTTAAAACTGGTCTGACATTTTTACAGTAAAAAGTTTCCATTTAATGCACGTTTAAGTGAATTTTTATCCTATTCTCCCATGTTAAGAAAATCGTAAATTTCTCATAACTTACGAAGTTTTTTAATTCGAATGTTGCAAAAGAATAGGGTTCTTGCCAGTATCGAAATTAATATTTTAAAACTGATCTGACCTGTCTGCGATCATTTGTTCGTGAGATATCATGTTAACAGACTTAACAAACTAACGGACTAACACACTGACACACTAACAGACAGATACCATACAAATTTTGTCATTTTCGGATTCCTCACACCTGAAAACGTGTAAAAAAGTCAAAAAACCGATGTCGAAAATTTTCACGATTACCTAAGTTCCCCATACCTATAGTATGATGGGTAACTAAAAACTTCAAACTTGAAAAATTACTTTGAGCAGCTCAAAACATAAAAATTGTATAAAATGGCTACCTTAGCATTTATCATGTGGTTTTTTGGGTGCATACAAGTAGTACCATGCTGCCATCAATGAGTCTCAATATAAACTAAAAGAGTTAAATATTAAGAGATTTAAATAGCGGTGGTTCACTGTGCCCCAGTCTCCCCTACCTGTTTATTTCATATAATAAATCATGATAGAATACAAAGTATATGTTTGTTATATTATATTTAAGAAGAAAATTTTAAGTAGATTTTTATTAAATACTTCATAGAGTGTAATAAAAACGAATTATTAAATCAAAAATGTACATAGGCATTATGTTATGACTTTCGTATAATACAAACATAACAATTTTATTTGTTTCAATTATTCGTTTTAAGTTATTACAAACACAAAAGGTATAATAAAAAAGCACCACAAAACTGGTGTTGTAAAAAATATCACTTACAAACTTTGAATAAACACTATAAAATGCAATAATCTCGCAACAATTGTTTCGGGTCGAAAAAACACACGACCCTTCATTTAAAGGTGCGTTGCCGCTTTGACTGCAGCACTCGTGCTTACTTTATTCGCCTGATGAAGGGTCGTGTGTTTTTTCGACCCGAAACAATTGTTGCGAGTTTATTGCATTTTATGGTGTTTATTCAAAGTTTGTAAGTAACAAAAGGTATAAGTCAATTTTTCTAGAGTGTGGCTTTTTTCTTTTTTCTTTTTTCTTTTTTTTTTTTTTTTTTTTTGTCCCTTAGTGTAGTTATTGCGACTTAGAGTTGTTCAGGGACCTATTCTGAAAGATTACCCTTTAGAGATTGTACTCTATGCGACTGAACTTTGTTCGTGAGCTAGCAAAAAGTATTTGGAGTATTTGATGTTATTTCCTTTACTTCTGTGCAACACGTGACTGTTTTCTTAGGCTGTTCAGAATACTGGTCGAAATAGCGACCTTTGCGATACGAGTGACAATTTCATTGGACTGATACTACAATATTCCTTGAATCAAAAGCACTATTAGATTGTTTCTAGAATATTCGTTGTAGTCACAGTCAACGAGATATATAAAGTAGAGTGATAAATGGTAACCCTTGAGAAGGTCCAAGATGAGTCATGTGACATGCTCTCCTTGCACCTGCATATTCGGTGGTTCCCTTGGTAACAGCTTATTTTCAGTAAATTCCTATGGCAACGGTTTGGAGATTGTTCTTCGCATAGTCATAAACGCCAATGTTTTTGTTTACTTACGTAGTTTAATATTCTTTTGTTCTAAATCATTTTGATTTTGATTTTACCTCTTTTTTATTTCGTGTAGTTGAACTTTAACCGACAAAACGCTTAAAAATAGTTGAAAAATTATTATTTTATGCTAAATTTAGCTCTTTAAAAGTTTAAATTTTCTTTTATAAACACTTTTAAACTTTGTTGGGAAACGATGAAAAAAAGGTATTTTATTATTTATTAAAATGTGAAATACGTGTAAAATTATTTTAAAAACAATTTATTTCGGTCATAGGACTGCCATGTTACCTAATAATAATGATAATTTGTCGAACTGATATTTTAAATGCCAAAATAGTGATAAAGGGCCAAACACAGCAACCTATTGGAGCATGTCACGTGATTCGTCTTGAACCACGGAAAGCTAATCCTTCATCCATTGAATCAGCACTCTAATATATATATCTCGTTGGTCACAGTTTTGTTGAACTGATTCCAGAAGTACACTGAATAAAGAGCATTCATCGAATTGAACCTGCCTGTTTTTTTACGAACTACTTTCTCACACAAGGAAATCGGGAAGTTTTACGTAATAATAGTTTTTATGCCATTTTGGGCATCAAGATACCCACTCAATTTCAAAAATAAAACTCTTTGACCTTTCAAGGTCTCATTTTATAAAATTTCAGGTCATATAATATGGTTTCTGATATAAAAGGTAGTTCGCAACAAAAGATAACATAGCTCACGACATAAAAGATAACTCACGGCATAAAAGATATATAACATGGTGCATTTTTTTAAAATTTATGCTGAAAGAGCATTTTCCAGATTTATGTCATAATTCTTTCAGGTTTTGGAGCAATATTTGCAATTTTTCCTATGGCATTTTCCGGACTTTTTTCACTAATTTCAAATTCCCTGACTTTTCCAGGTTTTGCAAGTTCTTCCTGCTCGTGAAAACCCTGTATATGAAATATGCTTTTGTGCCTATAATGAATGTATGTTTGTTTTATTGCGTTTAGTGCAGTCAAAAAATGTTAAACTGTACTTCACAGAAATTTCGTCCATAGGCATACTGTATTTGAATATTTTTGTATATCATTGTACACAAAGCATTTTTCCGATTTCATTATAAAAGTTCAAGTAGCATTCAACCTGTGATACAGATTTAGAATACCGAGTTTGGACTTTTAGCTGATATTTATTATTCAGTTATGTTAAAAACATACTCACACACACATCACACAGAAAAATGAAAAGTCGAAACTTGTCAAGAGACTTGTCTTTGTGACACTAAACGTTTGTCAAGTACATTGACAAATTTGCACAAAATTACGCAAAATTTTAAACAATCAAAACGCTACCTGACAATCCCATTTAGTCATGAGACACAAAAGTCGTTTTATTTTACCATGTATCTTTAATGTGTTTCGTCTGATGATCCGTTTAGCCTCTAAAACTTGTCAGATGACTAATTTCCCAGGTACAGTTTTCATTTTCCTCAAATTTGACCGGTTAGTCAGATGAGAGAATAAAAATAAATTGTTCCTGTTTTGTCAATTGACTAAGAAAATTTTGTTTTTGGCTAGTCCAAAAGCTCAGCATTCTTTTTTCTTTTTTTTTCTTTAATTTTTTTTTCTTTGTTTATTTGTTTTTTGTCTCCTACTGACAACTTGTGTTAGTCAACCGAAACCGAAAAATAAACATATCGCATTTCGCGGGATAGTGCAATTGCCGTTGGAATGATTTTCATCTTAGAAAGAGACCGAGAGATTTAAGTAATCAGCGAATCGAGTTTACAGCCAAAAGTAAGTGCTAAATACTTTATTTTATTGTATAATTTATTTTATTGTAAGCATTGTTAGAATAGTAAATAGTAAATTTGTTGAATTCAAAGCTTCAGCAAACTTCTAACAATACGAATCGTATTTAGAATTTGTTCTAATTTATAAAGTTGTTTAAAATGTATAAAATTTAAAATACGTTATTATAAATCTTAGTTTTACGTATCGTTGTATTATAAAAAATAAGTACTATATTTAATTTGTCTGAACTATAGTTGTTTACATACACTTTTAACATTAAGCTCATATTAATATTTTTATACACAGAATAGTAATGCTTTATTTTTCCCTAAAGATGGTTCTGAAGGTATTTGAATTTCCAAAGGTCGACAATTTAAGAAAGATATAGAAAAATGCTATCCATGGGGATTTTGAAGGAACTCCGAATTTTAAGGTATGTTTTTTAAATTATCGTTCGCAGCATTATATCTATCTTAAAACAATAAAAAATAATTTTAATATTATAGGTATTAATATTTTTTTTTTAATTTAAACTTTTTAATGAGATAAATTAAAAAATTTTTTAAGTTTCTCCTTTATCTGTTATGTTTTTTTTTTTTTTTTTTTTTTTTAAATTCCTGTTCTAAATAAATAATCTCTTTAATTTAAATAATTTTGGCAAATGGTTGATAATAGTATGTAATAAAAAAAAATGACTTATTTATTATTAAATGTTTGATACAATTTTTTTCAAAACAACTTTTAGCAAAAATAATATGAATTTAATGTTACATACTATATTCTGTTCTCAATTTAAAGTCAAATTCTTGTATACAATATTAATTATTAGCGATACATAATAAATATCCTGGTAAATACACACACACATATATATATACACACATATTCAACTTCATGTTACTTGTTGCATTCAAATGATTGACGATTGTAATAAAAGGTTGATATTTTTAGTTATTAAAATTTTGATTTGATATATATATATATATATATATATATATATATTTTTTTTTTTTCAAAACAAATTTAATCAAAAATAATATGAGTTTAAATTATTAAGATACTGTATTCTCGATTCAAAATCTAATTGTTCATGCGCAGCATATTAAGTATTCGTGATAAACAAAAGATATCTTGTTAAAAATATGTACTTAATTTCATGTTATTTGTTTCATTCTTAACACATTTAAATTAAAAAACTATTTGGTATTTCAATTAATTTTTTTTTTCTTTTAACTATGCTCTATAAATTAAGTAATCGATTGCTAACATTTAGTTGTATACTCTATTTCTACAATAGCTTAAAACTCATTTTTATTTTCTTCTATATATAAGAATGAAGTATTAGATTTTTGAATTTTTGAATTTTCTGGCTTTTGGTGCTTTTATAAATTTGAGATTTCCTTAAACTCTCTTAAACCATTTTTAGGAGATGTCTGTCTGTGTATAATCAAAATTTTATGTTTTGGGTGCTGTATCTCACAAAATAATGAACAGAATTGTACAAAAGTTTATAATTGGATGCACTTTGACATAAATTCGTGCTGAATAGCTCTTGGTACATATTATCTGAGAAATGGCGCTACTATGCTGAAATTTCCCACAATTAAGGAAAGACTATATCTTAGCTTCTATTGTGTAGAACTTCACATAACGTAATGTTCAAATAGTCGATAGTAAAAGACTATGTTTATTCAACTTAGGTGCATATCGATCATCAGGTAATGCCAGTATGTTGCAATTTTCCACATTTAAGAAAATGCTGTAACTGAGCTTCTGTGATATATAAATGCACTAAACTAGATATGTGCAATAGCCATTATGAACTATTATGCTGATTTAATTTGGACGCATATCGGTCGACAGGTGATGTTGGCATGGTGCAATTTTCTCTATTTATAGGAGAGCTATATCTCAGCTTCTATGATATGTATAGTATATGCACCGAATTTGATATGTAAAGTGTATGTTATACATCCAAAAACTATGCCGAATCAATTTGGGTGTACATCAGATGATGTGCCGCGCTACTATTACTCTTTATAAATTTCCAGATAGTTCTAGTATCTCAGCATCTATTTGTTAAATTAGTTTGTAAAATCATTATTGTGAGAAGCTGTGTTGATTAATTTGTGCATTGTAACAGATATATGGTGCTATTTTATTAAATAATAATAGAAGAAAATTTTGTAATGGCTACACAGCATATACTAATTTTAAATATAGTGCGTTAAATATATGTCAGTAATTTGCAACTGGTAATTATGAATGATTTACTTATAAATTGTCAAATATAGTTCCCCCAGAATTTTTTTTAAATTCATTTTACTCTACTTTTGGGTTAATTGTGTGGTTAATACGTAACGTTTTTTCCCCACAATAGTATCAAGACACGGTAAAGGTGTATATATTTTATCATTAATGGTATAAATAACTTAAACATTTCCAATTTAACAATAAAACTTTTTTTTATAATTTACAACAAGTAATATAAAATAATTTATTTAAGTGGGCATGAATATTATAATACTTACAAAACTTTGAATAAACACCATAAAAATCAAAAATCTCGCAACAATTGTTTCGGGTCGAAAGAGCACACGACCCTTCGTCAGGCGACCAAAGTAGGCACGAGTACGGCAGTCAAAGTGGTAATGCACGGCTTTGACTGCTGTACCCGTGCCTACTTTGGTCGCCTGACAAAGGGTCGTGTGCTCTTTCGACCCGAAACAGTTGTTGCGAAAATTTTGAATTTTATGGTGTTTATTCAAAGTTTTGTAAGTATTATTTTGCAACGCCAGATTTGTGGTGTGAATAATTGATAAACCCTTTTTTTCATTTATTTCTGAAACAACAGATAGACGACCAGCCTTTTTTTTTTTCTCTGGGTTTTTTCTCTCTGTGTTTGTTTATCTTCGATAGCGCACATTCGATCTACGACTGCAATTCACAGCTGTCGTACTGCTCACCTTTCAAAATATTTTTTACAATTATAAACCTAAATTTATAGGCATATTTGTAACTCTATAACTAATTTAAACATGATATACATGCTAGACATGTATCGGAGCTCCCTATTCGTATCCGCGAATATTCTCCAGAAACTAGTATGTTGTGGCCACCACAAGACTTTCTTCTATATTTTCCTGTACAAATTCACTCAGTAACAAAAAAAAACAAGTTTGGTTAAATTTCGTAAAAAAAAAAAAAAAAAAAAAAAATTGCGATATTTTTTTTTTTTTTTTTTTTTTTTTTTTGTTAAAAGTAAAAAAAATCGATAACTTTGGTTTAAATTATCACAGATTTATCGTTCAACCATTCGTTTTAAAGGTATTGACGAGATCTTTCGAAAGATACCCATCTTGAAACTTTGCCCCCCCGGGTGGGAACTTCCCCCCCCACGGTGGGGGGGAACCGATGCACCCACATGCACAAAAATTTTTCCTAGTTAACTACTACTATTATCAACCTGATCTTTCGAAAGATACCCAATGTGAAAATTAACCCCCCCGGGAGGTTATTTCCCCCCTAGGGGGGGGGAAGCGATGCCCCCCATGCAGAAAATTTTTTTCCTAGTTACATACTACTATTATCAATAATTCATATTAATTTTACAATCACAAGTTTAAAACAACTCTAATTATGCACATTTATACGAATTTTTGTCCTATGCTGCCATGTTAAAAATTAGATAAAATGCTATCACAGCGCCACCTGTTGAGCTATTGATCCCCAAACATAATCAGCACCAGTTTATGTCGGGGACCAACTAAATACCAAGTTTGGTTAAATTTCGTTAAAAAAAAAAATTGCGATATTTTTCTGTTTTTTTTTTTGTTAAAAGTAAAAAAAAATCGATAACTTTGGTTTAAATTATCATAGATTTATCGTTCAACCATTCGTTTTAAAGGTATTGACGAGATCTTTCGAAAGATACCCATCTTGAAACTTTGCCTCCGATGCCCCCACATGCACAAAATTTTTTTCCAAGTTACCTATTACTATTATCAACGAGACCTTTCGAAAGATACCCATCTCGAAAATTTACTTCCCCGGGGGGGGGGATTTCCCCCCCGGGGGGGGAACCGATGCCCCCCCATGCACAAAATTTTTTTCCTAGCTAACTACTACTATTATCAATAATTCATATTAATTTTACAATCACAAGTGTAAAATAACTCTCTTTATGCCCATTTATACGGAATTTTGTCATATGCTGCCATGTTAAAAATTTGCATAAAATGCGATCACAACGCCACCTATTGAGCGATTGATCCCAAAATCTAATCAGCACCAGTTTATGTCAGGGTGCAACTAAATACCAAGTTTGGTTAAATTTCATTCATTGGTTCGTGAGATACAGCGTCCACAAAAAATTGATACAGACAGACAGACAGACAGACAGACATTTTCTAAAAACTATTAATTCGTGTTCTCCATATCCCAAAACATGTAAATCCATCAAAAAGTGGACTTCGAAAATTTTCGCGAATCCAATACTTTCTCTATATTACATATAGAAGAAAGTAAAATAGATCCGTATTTGTATCTGGATCTGTTTTCTTTTCTTCAACGAAACTAATATGTATCTTTTATAGAAATTGTATAAAAATTAACTAGTATGTTGTGGCCACCACAAGACTTTCTTCTATATTTACCTATACATATTCAATCAGTAACAATATTTAAAAAAAGAAAAAAAAAAAAAAAAGTACGATTTTTTTTTTTTTTTTTTTTTCTTAAAAGTGAAAAAAATCGATAACTTTGTTTTAAATTATCACAGATTTATAGTTCAACCATTCGTTTTAAAGGTATTGACGAGAACTTTCGAAAGATACTTATCTTGAAAATTTATCCCCCACGGGGGGGGGGGGTACTTCCCCCCCAGGGGGGAAACGATGCCCACCATGCAGAAAATTTTTTTCCTAGTTACATACTACTATTATCAATAATTCATATTAATTTTACAATCACAAGTTTAAAACAACTCTTATTATGCACATTTATACGAATTTTTGTCCTATGCTGCCATGTTAAAAATTTAGATAAAATGCTATCACAGCACAGCGCCAGCTGTTGAGCTATTGATCCCCAAACATAATCAGCACCAGTTAATGTCGGGGACAAACTAAATACAAAGTTTGGTTAAATTTCGTTAAAAAAAAAAAAAAAAAAAAAAAAAAAAAATTGCGATTTTTTTTGTTTTGTTTTGTTAAAACTAAAAAAAATCGAATACTTTGGTTCAAATTATCACAGATTTATCGTTCAAATATTCGTTTTAAAGGTATTGACGAGATCTTTCGAAAGATACCCATCTTGAAACTTTGCCCCCCCCTGCCCCCACATGCACAAAAAATTTTTCCTAGTTAACTACTACTATTATCAACCTGATCTTTCGAAAGATACCCAATGTGAAAATTTACCCTCCCTGGGGGGGGTATTTTCCTCCTAGGGGGGGGGGAAGCGATGCCCCCCCATGCAGAAATTTTTTTTCCTAGTTACATACTACTATTATCAATAATTCATATTAATTTTACAATCACAAGTTTAAAACAACTCTTATTATGCACATTTATACGAATTTTTCTCCTATGCTGCCATGTTAAAAATTTAGATAAAATGCTATCACAGCGCCACCTGTTGAGCTATTGATCCCCAAACATAATCAGCACCAGTTTATGTCGGGGACCAACTAAATACCAAGTTTGGTTAAATTTCGTTAAAAAAAAAAAAAAAAATTGCGATATTTTTCTGTTTTTTTTTGTGAAAAGTAAAAAAAAATCGATAACTTTGGTTTAAATTATCACAGATTTATCGTTCAACCATTCGTTTTAAAGGTATTGACGAGATCTTTCGAAAGATACCCATCTTGAAACTTTGCCTCCCCGGGTGGGAACTTTCCCCCCCGGTGGGGGGGGAACCGATGCCCCCACATGCACAAAATTTTTTTTCCAAGTTAACTATTACTATTATCAACGAGACCTTTCGAAAGATACCCATCTTGAAAATTTACTTCCCCGGGGGGGGGATTTTCCCCCCCGAGAGGGGGAACCGATGCCCCTCCATGCACAAATTTTTTTTCCTAGCTAACTACTACTATTATCAATAATTCATATTAATTTTACAATCACAAGTGTAAAATAACTCTCTTTATGCCCATTTATACGGAATTTTGTCCTATGCTGCCATGTTAAAAATTTGCATAAAATGCGATCACAACGCCACCTATTGAGCGATTGATCCCAAAATCTAATCAGCACCAGTTTATGTCAGGGTGCAACTAAATACTAAGTTTGGTTAAATTTCATTCATTGGTTCGTGAGATACAGCGTCCACAAAAAAATGATACAGACAGACAGACAGACAGGCAGACAGACATTTTCTAAAAACTATTAATTCGTGTTCTCCATATCCCAAAACATGTAAATCCATCAAAAAGTGGACTTCGAAAATTTTCGCGAATCCAATACTTTCTCTATATTACATATAGAAGAAAGTAAAAAAGTATTATAAATTTTTCTTGACTGTTATCTATATCTATATCATTATATAAAGCGCAAAAAATTGTTTGTTTGTGGAGGGTAATCTCTGAAACTACTGAACCGATTTAAAAACTTCTTTCACTGACCGAAAGCTACAGTATGCCATATTGTTATAGGCTATATTTAGTTTTGATAAAATAAATTTTAGTTTAAAATCTGAGCATTTTAATTAAAATCCCCATAGAAGCCGTAATAGAAATGGAAATAATGAAATATTAAAAAAATTAGCTGCTGCCAACATAAAAGAAACATTTACATATTCATTTCGTTTTTAAAATATCTTGACGTGAAAAGAAAAGAAATATATTTGCACGTGCATTAAATTGAAATTTATATAAAGCTTTTTTAATTGTTAAACTTACACGTTAAATCTGACGTCATTATAGAATTAAAAGTGTTTATTTTTCTAATAATTTAATTTAATATGATATGATATAATATAATGATCTAAGCATCAATGTTTAAACCACGGAGTCTTTATTACTCCGTGGTTTAAACTGATGTGTGTAAACGAAATTGGAATTTAAAAATAAATAAATAAATAAAATAAAATAAAATAAATTTACGAATTAATTTATTTTTAGACATATAATAAAATGTATTTTCACGCGAACAATAATATAAAAAGTGAATTGGATTTTTTGTAAAAAAATAATAAAGATCGAGGAAAATTATTTCCCCATTTTAATCTCCCCATATTTGGATATAGATATGTATTAGTTATCATGTGCATCCGTTAGATTAAATTGTTTTTGTTGTAAAATTGATAAAATTGGAATTTTAAATTTCAAAACGCTAGAAAAAAAAATGGCAAATTTCCATATTCGATTGAAAACATAAACATTTCATTTCAAAGGATGATATTTACACAATAAACATCCAACTAATAAACTAATTAAAAGGGAAAGGATAAATATTCTATCATAATTTGAAGTCAAATTTGTTTTCAAATGTCTAAATAAAGTATCTGATATAATATACTAATATGTTGCAGCGGAATAGATTTGATATCCGTCATCCTTGGCAGAAAAAAAAAAATATCGCCAAATTATCTGGCGAATATAATTTAATTCCTTTCAAAAATCATGGTTATTTTAAAAACTTACATTAAGAGTGTAACGAATAATATGAAACAATATTTCGTACAATACATATTACGAAAATATACATCTGGCATGTATATTTTCGTATTACTTTTTGATCGCCAAATACAAAAAACGCCAAGGGTGACAGTTTTGAAATTTAAAATTAAAATTTTGTCAATTTGACAGCAAAATATCTCAATCTAACGCATGCATACAATAACTAATACATATCTATACCCAAATATGAGGATTAAAATCGGGAAATAATTCTTCTAGAATTTTAATAAAAAAAAAAAAAAAAAAAAAAAATCCAATGAGCGATTAACATGGAAAATCTTTTTCTTGCATCCATGGGCGGTCAGTGATGTCACACTTCGCTTGCGTATTGAGATGTTTAAATTTATTTGGCGACTATTTTTAGCAACTAACAGTTATGGCAAGTAGCTCAATATACATAGCGCATACAGCCATTACTGAAATGTAAATAGCATTTAATTATTTGAGTTACATTATGTTGATTGGAAACCTATTTAATATACCTATGCTCTATAGCTATACTAATATAAAAAGAAGAAAGGTTTATATGCATATGTAGAGAACGATCGCTAGAACTAAAAAGCCGATTGCTTTTTCTTTTTTTTTTTTTTTTCTTTCAATAATCAAAAGTTACACTGTCTCTCTCTAAGTGCTAGAAGCTATAATATATTTTGGTAAAATAAATTTTTAATTAAAAGTTTCAATATTTTAATTGAAAACAAAGCATAGATTTGATATCTATCGTCATTGGCGATTTTTGTATTTGGCGATCGAAAACGTAATACGAAAATCTGTATATTATCGTAGTAAATACGAGATGTATGTGTTTACTTCAATTACCCTACTACCGTAGGTAGTGGAAGTATTGTATAGGTTTTGGCAATTGGTCAGTGTGTGTGTAATCTTCTGGCTGTCATATCTCCAAAACTAATAAAAATAGAACTACTAAACTTCACAAGTGATTCAGGTCTGGTGTACAGATAAATTTTCCAAATTTTCGTGAAAATTGAAAAACCGGAATTGGGTCATCGAAAACCAGAAATGGGACCGTAAGCCCATATTCAAAAACACCTCTAATGATTTTCTTTAAAGTTGCTATATAAATAATATATTAGATGCCCTTTCGATTGAAAAGTTGCTTAGTTCAGGAAAATTGATAGGCGTCCTCTATAAACAGCTCAATTTCAGACTTCGCAAGTGCGTTCCTTTAAAAACGCCTGTACGGATTTTTTTCAAACTCGCCATGTTAACTTCCTATTAAATATCCTTTTGTATGTAATTATTGTTTTTAGGTCAATAATTGAGTATGTTAAGTTTTGGTAAAAGTTTTTATCTCAAAAACGGCTCTAACGTATTCTTGAAAATTTTTTCTTTAATCCAATTTAGATAACCTTTCTCAAGTATTACGTGCTTATTACAGAAATATTAACGGTCATCCTGATTAGGTAGTTCAGTTTTAGATCTCGGAAATTCGTGTTTAAAAAAATAACTATCTATTTTTTCCCCTTATTTTTTAACTCGCTATGCAAACTCTGTTGTATGTGTCTTTATACGTGTATCAAGTTTCTCTTACTCGAAAATCTCAAAAAATGCAAGTAATATCTCCAAAAAATTGTACACACAGAAAAATGAAAAATCGAAACTTGTCAAGAGACGTGCCATCTTTGTGACAATAAACGTTTAACAAGTACATTGACAAATTTGCACAAAATTACGCAAAATTTTAAACAATAAAAACACTACCTGACAATCCCATCTAGTCATCAGACACAAAAGTCGTTTTATTTTACCATGTATCTTTAATGAGTTTCGTCTGATGATCCGTTTTGGCACTAAAACTTGTCAGATGACTAACTTTCCAGGTACAGTTTTCATTTTCCTCAAATTTGACCAGGTTAGTCAGATGAGAGAATAAAAAAAAAAATATTCCTATTTTCTCAATTGACTAAGAAAAATTTGTTTGACTAGTCCAAAAGCTCAGCATTATTATTTTTTTTTCCTTTAATTTTCTTTTTTATTTGTTTATTTATTTTTTGTCTCCTTCTGACAACTTGAGTTAGTCAACCGAAATCGAAAAATAAAGAATAAACTCATCGCATTTGGCGGGATAGTGCAATTGCCGTTGGAGTGACTTTCATTTTAGAAAGAGAACAAGAGATTTTTGAGTAATCAGAATCAGCAAATCGAGTTTACAGCCAAAAGTAAGTGCTAAATACTTTATTTTATTGTAAGCTTTGTTAGAATAGTAAATTGTAAATTTGTAGAATTCTAAAGCTTCAGCAATCTTCTAACAATATGAATCGTATTTAGAATTTGTTCTAATTTATAAAGTTGTTTAAAATGTATAAAATTTAAAACACGTTATTTTAAATCTAGTTTTACGTATCGTTGTATTATAAAAAAAATAAGTATATTTAATTTGTCTAAGCTATAGTTGTTTACATACACTTTTAACATTAAGCTCATATTAATATTTTTGTACACAGAATAGTAATGATTTATTTTTCCCTAAAGATGGTTCAGAAGGTATTTGGATTTCCAAAGGACGTCAATTTAAGAAAGATATAGAAAAATGCTATCCATGGTGATTTTGAAAGAACTCCGAATTTTAAGGTATGTTTTTTAAATTATCGTTTGCAACATTATATCTATCTTAGAACAATAAAAAATAATATTAATACTTTTTTTTATATTTAAACTTTTTAATGAGATAAATTTAAAAAATTTAAAGGTTTCTCGTTTATCTGTTATTTTATTTATTTATTTATTTTTTAATTCCTGTAATAAATAATTTTTTTAATTTAAATAATTTTGGCAAATGGTTGATAATAGTATGTAATAAAAAAAAAAAAAAAAGACATTTTATCATTAAATGTTTGATACCAATTTTTTTTCAAAACAACTTTTAGCAAAAATAATATGAATTTAATATTGCATACTATATTCTGTTCTCAATTTAAAGTCAAATTGTTCTTGTATACAATATTAATTATTAGCGATAAATAATAAATATCTTGGTAAATATATATATATATTCAACTTCATGTTACTTGTTTCATTCAAATGATTGATGATTGTAATAAAAGGTTGATATTTTTAATTATTATTATTTTTTTTTTCCAATACAAATTTAATCAAAAATAATATGAGATTAAATTATTAGATACTGTATTCTCGATTCAAAATCAAATTGTTCATGCGCAGCATATTAAGTATTCGTGATAAACAAAGGATATCCTTTTAAAAATATGTACTTAATTTCATGTTATTTGTTTCATTCTTAACACATTTAAATTTAAAAACTGTTTGATATTTCAATTTAAACAACATTTTTTTCTTTTAACTATGCTCTATAAATTAAGTAGTCGATTGCAAACATTTAGTCAAGGCCTGATTACCCAAAAGGCTCGGGAAGCACAAGCTTCCCCTCAAAAATTTAACAGGGGGCCTCAAAATGACTAAAAACAGGGTCTTGAATTTTCTATTTTAGATTTTCACACTGAGATTGAATTTTTTCTGAGAAAGTTCACCTAAAGCAAGGTAAAATAACCACTATTTTGGGAAAATTCTATTATTTAACGTCAAAAATTTGAATGTTCTTAATTAATAAGTTATACGATTTTAAAGTTGTGGGTGGAAACCACCTAGATATATGAATGAAAAAAAAAAATATATATATATACACATAAACACACAAAACTTTTTTATCAATTGCATTTTTATATTACAATATGTAATAGGAAAACAAGATTTCCCGAAATCAAAGGGAGCCCCGAAATGATACTAAGCTTCCCCTAGCTTCAAAGCTTAATCGGGCCCTGCATTTAGTTGTATACGCTATTTCCACAATAACTTAAAATTCATTTTGATTTTCTTCTACATGTATAAGAATGAAGTAGTGGATTTCTGAAAATTTTCTTTTTCTGGCTTTTGGTGCATTTACAAATTTGAGATTTCCTTAAACTCGATTAAACCATTGTTAGGAGATGTCTGTCTGTGTATAATCAAAATTTTATGTTTTGGGTGCTGTATCTCACAAAATAATGAACAGAATTGTACAAAAGTTTATATTTGGATGCACTTTCACATAAATTCGTGCTGAATAGCTTTTGGTACATATCATCTAAGAAGTGGCGCTACTATACTGCAATTTTCCACAATTAAGGAAAGACTATATCTTAGCTTCTATTGTGTAGAACTTCACATAACTTAATGTTCAAATAGTCGATTGTGAAAGACTATGTTTATTCAACTTAGGTGCATATCGGTCATCAGGTAATGCCAGTATGTTGCAATTTTCCTCATTTAAGAAAATACTGTAACTGAGATTCTGTGATATATAAATGCACTAAACTTGATATGTGCAACAGCCATTATGAACTATTATGCTGATTTAATTTGGACGCATATCGGCCGACAGGTGACGTTGGCATGGTGCAATTTTCTCTGTTTATAGGAGAGCCATACCTCAGCTTCTATGATATGTGTGTGCACCGAATTTGATATGTAAGGTGTATGTTATACATCAAAAACTATGCCAAACTAGCTTTTTAAAAACTATGCCGAATCAATTTGGGTGTACATCAGATGACGTACTATTACTCTTTGTAAATTTCCAGATAGTTATAGTATCACAGCATCTATTTGTTAAATTAGTTTGTATAATCTTTATTTGTGAGAAGCTGTGTTAATTACTTTGTGTATTGTAACAGATATATGGTGCTATTATATTAAATAATAATAGAAGAAAATTTTGTAATGGCTACAGCATATACTAATTTTAGATATAGTGGGTTAAATATATGTTAGTAATTTGCAACAGGTAATTATGAATGATTTACTTATAAATTGTCAAATATAATTCCCCCAGAAATTTTTTTTAATTCATTAATACGTAACATTTTTCCCCCACTATAGTATCAAGACACGGTAAAGGTGTATAAACTTTATCATTAATGGTATAAATAACTTAAACATTTCCATTTTAACAATAAAACTTTTTTTATAATTTACAACAAGTAATTTAAAATAATTTATTTAAGTGGGCATGAATGTTATAATACTTACAAAACTTTAAATTAACACCATAAAAATAAAATATCTCGCACCAATTGTTTCGGGTCGAAAGAGCACACGACCCTTCGTCAGGCACCCAAAGTAGGCACAAGTACAGCTGTTTATCTTCGATAGCGCATATTCGATCTACGACTGCAATTCACAGCTATCGTACTGCTCACCTTTCAAAATATTTTTTACAATTATAAATCTAAATTTATAGGCATATTTATAACTCTAACTAATTTAAACATTAAACACATGCTAGACATGTATCGGAGCTCCCTATTCGTATCCAGAAAAATAGATCCGTATTTGTATGGATCTGTTTTCTTTTCTTCAACGAAACTAATATGTATCTTTTGTAGAAATTGTATGAAAATTAGAAAAGTATTATAAATCTTTTTTGACTGTTGTTTATATCTAAATTAAATAAATACAGTATAACCTCGTATTTACATCCTGGAAATTGAAAAGATTTCGCAATTTACATTTTTTTTTTTTTTTTTAATCTTTATTCTATATTCAATAGAAGAAAGTACTAGATTCGTAAAAATTTTCGACTTCCGTTTTTCGATGAATTTGCACGTATTGAAAGTTCCAGAACACGATTTGACTATTTTTAGAAAATATTAGATATGCCTCTGTGTGTGTGAGAGAGACAAAAATTTTGTGGCGACTGCAACTCTGTAACTACTGCACATTATTGCATATAAATTTATATGTAAATGCACCTTGACATAAATTAGTGCCTATCAACTTTTGGTTCCCATCCATCAAGAAATGGCACTGCTATACAGCGATTTCTAGAGACCATGACCATATATTAGGAAACTATATTATACAGGATCTCTAGCGATTTCAACAATTTAAGGGAATGCTATGTCTCATAAACTACTGCAGAGAATTGCATATAAATTCATATGTAGATGCACCTTGACATAACCTAGTCCTTATCAGCTTTTTATATCAATTTCTCAAAAGATGGCGCTGCTATACAGTGATTTTCACAATTCAAAGGAAGGCTATATCTCAGGAACTACTACACATAAATTTATATGTAGATCTACCTCGAGATAAATTATTGTCCATCCACTTTTGGTATCAATAATTCAATAGGTGACGGTGCTATATATCGATTTCCATAATTTAAGGAAAAGAGATATATCAAGTTCTATTGCGTATAATAATAATAATAATAATAATAAATGATATGTGAAAAGAACATTATCAGACATTATGCTAATTCAATTTGGATGCATATCGGCCAATAGGTGGCGCTGCTGTACTGCAATTTTCCCCGAGAACGGAAAAGCTATATCTCAACTTCTATGGTGTATAACTGTACAAAATTTGATATATGAGGTAACCATTATAAAAACGCATTTTTTAATGTATTATTTATAAAGAATAAAGCTGTCTTTCTTTGTATTTTCAATGCAATTTTTCTCTAAGATGAAAATCGTCTGCATTCAGTATGGTAGGTAATTTCAATAAATAAGATCTTTAACAAATTATTTGTACTGAGCGAATTTGTATTAGAAAATATAAAAAGAAAGTCTTGTGGTGGCTACAACATACTTTTTGTTGTTGTTTTAAATACCTTTATTTTTAATAAAATTCAATCCTCGCTTTTATGTGAACGAAATTTTGAATTTTCCTCCATTCATACTTGTATATACAGCAAATATAGAGGAAATACTTGTCGTGATTTCATTTAAAGCTATTATGTTGTGACCACCGCAAAAATTTCTTCTATATTTTCCTATAGGAAAATTCATTCGCCCAGTAAAAATGTTTTCTTAAAACTATTATTTATTAAAATTATCTACCATAATGAATGCAGATAATTTCATTTTAGAAAAAACTAACACTAATAATAAGAAAAGAAAGACAGTTTAATTCTCTATAAATAAAGTCTTAATAAATGCTTCTTCATAATGGTTACCTCATATATCAGGTTTTGTACAGTTATATGACACAGAAGTTGAGATATAGTCATATCCTGTTCTCAGAGAAAATTGCAGTATAGCAGCGCCACTTATTGGCTGATATGCATCCAAATTGAATCTGCGTAATGTCATATAATGGCTACGTTGATACGTGTCAAGTTTTGTTTGATTATACACAACAGAACCTTAGATACAGCCTTCCCTGAAAACGCGAAAGTCGACGTATAGCAGCACCACCTGTTGAGCAGTTGACAAAAATTATTGGTGGGCACTAACTTACGTCAAAGTTTATCTGCATATAAATTTATATGCAAATTCGATTAGTAGTTTCTGAGATATAGCCTTTCCTGAATTTGTGAAAATCGCAGTCTAGCAGCGTCACTTGTTGAGCAAATGATACCAAAAGTTGATAGGCACTAACTTAGGCCAAGGTACATCTGCATATAAATTTATATGCAGTTATCTGCAGTAGTTCCTGAGATAATTCCCACAAAATTTTTGCCACACAGACACATATTTTTCTAAGAATGGTCAAATCGTGTTCTGGAGCCCTCAAAACGTGTAAATCCATTGAAAAGCGGAAGTTGAAAATTTTTACGATTGCAAAAGTAAAAAGAAATATAAAATAAACACATTTAGGAAACGGATTCCATCAAGGCTGATAATAATAATATTCTTTATTTTATCGTCTTCTCTAGAACAAATAAAAGCAAAGCAGATGTTTAATTGCGAATCATATATATCCGTGCAACCCAAATTATTATAGTAAATAAACATTCCCGTCGAAAAAATGAAATAAATAAAGATACTTTTTTTTTTTTTTTTTTTTTTTTTTCAGAATATAAGCATTAAACAATGAACTACTATCACTGACCTTGAAGCAGATTTTTGCAATCTCGAAGTTCACAACTCACATAAGTGTTTAATCATTATTATTAGTCTTTTTTTTTTCAGACTTTTAACGCAATACAATTTTTAATTACATCTTTTTTTTTTTTTTTTTTTTTTTCTCTTGTATGTTCAATGGAAGAAAGTATTTGATTCGTAAAAATTTTCGGCTTCCGGATTTCGACGGATTTACAAGTTTTGAAAGGTTAGACCACGATTTGACCATTTTTAGTAAATGTCTGTCTGTCTCCGTCTGTGTGTGTATGTATGTGTGACAAAAATTTTTTGGCAACTGTATCTACGGAACTACTGTTCAGAATTACATATAAATTTATATGTAGATGCACCTTGACCTAAATTAGTGCCTATCAACTTTTGGTGTCAATCGCTCGAAAGGTGGCGCTGCTATGCAGCGATAGCATTTATAATATGGTTGTCAACTTTCAAGTATGCTTAACAATAGTGTTCTAACAGGGATATGTTCATTAAAAAAATAATAATTCAATTAAAAGAAATCAATAAAACCAGATTGATTTTTTAAAAAAATCTCGTGCTTGCTTTTCTAAAGTAACTATACGAATTATAAGGTATGGTGTTATATGACAATATATATATATCATCATTACCAATTTCAGCCTCTATCAATCCACTGCAGGATGAAGGCCTCTGCTAGGCGATTCCAAACTGCCCTGTTTTCGCGCACACACGTACATATATCTATATATATAAAATCGTTCTTCCTGACTGACTGACTGAGGGAGTGAGTGAGGGGGTGATTCATCATCGCCCAGACCAAACCCCTGGACCTACAAGCATGAAATTTTATGACAATGTTCTTTCTATGACGTAGGCATCCACTAAGAAGTGGTTTTACAAAATTCGCCCCCCGAAGGGGGGGTAAAACGTGATTTCACAAAATCCTTCATATCTCAAACAAAAAAACAGATATCCGTAAAATTTTTGCTTTAAGATATAGCTAATACAAACGTCTAAAAATCAATTTTTGGAATTTTCGAAATTCGGTCCCCAAGGGGGGCGGGGGGGCAAAACGTGATTTCACATGCGTAAAACGTGATTTCGCATAATCCTATATATCTAAAACAAAAAAATAGATATACATGAAATTTTTGCTCTAAAATATAGCTAATACAAATATCTAAAAACTAATTTCTGGAATTTTAGAAATTCAGCCCCCAGGTGGGGCAGTAAGGAGGGGGCTATGAGGCAAAAACAAATAGAAATACAGTTAGGCCGTTCAAAATTGGTACAGATAGGTTTTAAAGGCCTACAAGTCGAATGAGGATATTTTCGAAAATATAAAGTTATTAGGAAGGGCGAGAAGGGGGGAGGGGAGAAAGGGGGGGGGCAAAAAAATAAAAATAGAGATAGATCGTTTAAAATTGGTACATAGAGGTTTTCGATACTTACAAATCAATTGTGGATATTTTTGAATTTGTAAAATTATTAGGAGGGGAGGGAAGGGGGGGGTGAGGCGGTAAGGGGGGCTATGGGCAAAAACAAATAGAAATACAGTTAGGCCGTTAAAAATTGGTACACATAGGTTTTAGAGGCCTGAAAGTCGAATGGGGATAATTTCGAAAGTGTAAAGTTATTAGGAAGGCCGGGAAGGGGGGGGGCGGAGAGGCAAAAAAAATAAAATAGAGTTAGATAATTCAGAATTGGTACATAGAGGTTTTCGATACCTACAAATCGATTGCGGATATTTTCGAATTTTTAAAGTTATTGGGAAGGGCAAAAAAATAAAAATAGAGATAGATCGTTCAAAACTGGTGCATAGAGATTTTTGATACTTACAAATCGATTGCGGATATTTTCGAATTTGTAAATTTATTAGGAGGGGTGGGGAGGTAAGGGGGGCTATGGGCAAAAACAAATAGAAATACAGCTAGGCCGTTCAAAATTGGTACAGATAGGTTTTTGATACTTACAAATCGATTGCGGATATTTTCGAAATTGTAAAATTATTAGGATAGCCGGGAGGGGGGGCGAAGGGGGAAAATAACAGAAATAAGAGTTGGAGTATTTTGGGAATTTTTTCCGAAGGCAGTGAGAACGCTGTGCGACATTTTTCCTAATCAGATTTTGTTTCTCTCTCTCTTTTTTTTTTTTTTTTTCACGTGATAAAAATTAATGCAATTTTGAGAATTCAGTAATTATAGTGATTCATTTAAAAATAGGGACCAGCGAAGCGGGCGTTGCCTGCTAGTATATATATAATAATTTATGCATAGATTAAGAAAGGTTTTGATAGAATATTTCGTCTCCTCATTGATTTATTTGATTTCCAATGAAGCCATCTATGATATATGCAACTTCTTAATTGAATGCAACCTATGCAATGAGGTGAAATTTACACCTCATATAGCGTATTTCTTAGTAATGTCCTGATGTCTTTTTTTTTTTTTTTTTTTTTTTTAAGGTTTGTGAGCTCTATTTTAAACCTGGTGGAATTATACAAGCAATAACATATTTTGATGAAAAAGAAGGAAAGTTATATGAAGTCCCAAGAAATAAAGCTATTCCTACAATTTTCAGTGGCTTGCCATCATGGAGAGCTATTATGCATAAAAAAATTACGTTTTATTACCTAATTATATTTGTGCTTTTATATTATTATTATGACTAATTTTTATGTAAATTATGGAGCAATCTTCTTCATGAATATGAAACATTTATAATTTTCAATAAAATTATTTTTATCTTGATTTTTGTCTTTTATGTATTATTTCAATTACATAGTTTCAATGAAGGATAAATCTTATTTAAATAAATTCTTGATTATGTTATCAGGTAAGTGAGAGTTATTTTGGATGATCAAATACTTATAAATTATTGTTATGTATTAAAATTTCTCTGGGCATAAAATTTACAGAGATGATTAAAAATAAAAATTCTTATTATATATGTTAAAGTGTTTTTAATGCAAATTTTATGTCCACCCTCACCTTGAAAAAAAAAAGTATATCATTAATATTTATGATTTTAAAACTTTAAATAACCTGAAATTTGGAGTTCGATGTTATTTATAGTTTAGTACATTGTATCGTCTATAATGTACATATTGTTTATATTGTCTGTATCAATTGTTAAAGCACATTGTATCGTCGTACTTATCTGTAATTTTAATCAGGTGGAAAAAATCCATTATTTAAAAAAATATATACATATATTCAGGTGGCTTAAATATTATAAAAAAGGAACTTAAAAAAAAAAGTTTACATTTATTTTTGTAACCACAGCGTATAAACCGAAAGCACCGATGAGATAAAATATATATATTTCTAAATCCATATATGAGGATGTGCATAAAAAGTGGACTAAATCATGTGGCGCCACAATCCTCTTGGAATGCCTTGATAAAAAAATGTTGGATAAATGCGTGCGTTAATGATAAATAAATATAGGGAAGAATGATTAAACTAGCAAATTCTTTGTTTCAGTAGTTTGTTAAATTTCCAGTATTCATAACTGCTAACTTTTTTAATTGATTCTGGAATGTTGTTAGTATATCGCCCTATATTCGCCCATATTCTTTGAGGAGTAATTGTCTTCATATTTAATTGTAATTACATGCTAAAGAAAATTATTCTATTAAGAATGTGGTATGAAGAAAAGGGCGAATGTTAACAACATTCCGGAATAAATTGAAAAAGTTGGCAGCTATGAGTATTTTATTCCAGTTGATGGACAAGTAATATTTTTCAGAAAAGTTTTTAAATGTTTTTTCAAGGTTGAACACCTTAAAAGGGGGGGGGGGGGAATTAAACAATTACAAAAGTAAAGAGGTTAAGACTAATAACAATGCTTTTGCAAAAACCTCTGCAGACAAATATGAACCTCTTATTCCTCATAAAATATGAAGGATTTTAACCAATTAAATTTTTTATTAATCTGCATACTTGCCAACTCTACTGTGTTTACCAGTAGACTACTGTTTTTTGGTTATTTCTACTGGCCTACTGTTTTTTGTTAAAAATTTACTATTTTTAGGAACTTACAAGAAAAATGTAAAATTGAACAATTTTCTTGTAAAATATATAGACGGAAAATAAGCAGAGAATAAATATAATAATGAAATGAGATTTATTAAATGTATGTGTAAAAATTACAATACTGATTTTAATTATCTCAAAATATACCTAAATTTTAGGGGGGTTTTACTTTCATCACCCTACTACCATTGGTAATGGAAGTATTGTATTCGGTCCAAAAATTCGATATCGATATTTCACCTGATTTACACGTTTTACGGTCCCCTGAGTCCAAAAATGTGGTTTTTGGCAATTGGTCAGTGTGTGTGTATATGTGTGGAATCTTCTGGCTATCATATCTCCGAAACTAATAAAGATAAAACTACAAAACTTCAGAATCGAGACAGGTCTGGTGTACAGAGGAATTTTCCAAATGTTGGTAAAAATTGAAAAACCGGAAGTGGGACATCGGAAACTAGAAGTGGGACCGTAAATCCGTATTTCAAAAACGGCTCTATCGATTTTCTTCAAATTTGCTATATAAACATTCTATTAGATGTCCTTTCGAATGATATAGTTGGCTTAGGATAATTGAAAGGAGTATAAATAGCTCAATTTCAGGTCTCGCAAGCGCATTCCTTTAAAAACAGCTGCACGGAATTTTTTGAAACTCGCCATATTAACTCCCTTTTAAATATCCTTTTGTATGTAATTATTGTTTGCCAGTCAATAATTGCGTTTTGATAAAAGTTGTTATCTAAAAAACGGCTCTAACGATTTTCTTGAAAATTGTTACATATAAATCAATTTTAGATATCCTTTCTCATGCATTACGTGGTTATTACAGGAAAATTAACAGTCATCTTGCTTAGGTAGGCCAGTTTTAGATCTCGGAAATTGGTGTTTCAAAAATATAACTACCTATATATATATATACTACTATATATATATATATATATATATATATATTTTTTTTTTTTTTTAACCTCGCTATATGTAAGTTTCGTTTCATATGTCTTTACATGTGTATAAAATTTTTCTTACTGGAAAAATTTTAGGTTTCTACTTCTTTAAGTCACTTTTATATCTTGTGATCACTTTATCTAAAAAAAAAAAAAAATCTGGTGTGAAACAACCACACGACTTCCACTACCCACTATTACACGTATTATATGCATGTTTTAGAAATAATGTGGTCAGCGAAGACATAAAATTGACCTAGCGAAGTATACACAAAAGAAATTTCCTGTAGGAGAAAGCTAATATATATATGTATGTGTGTGTGTGTAAAACAGAATTTACATAGCGAGTTAAAAAATAATAGAGTTATTTTTTCAAACACCAATTTCCGAGATCTAAAACTGACCTACCTAATCAGGATGACTGTCATTTTTCCTGTAATAACCATGTAATACATGAGAAAGAATATCTAAAATGGATTTATGTAACAATTTCAAAGAAAATCGTTAGAGCCGTTTTTGAGATACCAACTTTTACCAAAACTTAGCATACTCAGTTGTTGACTGCAAAACAATAATTACATACAAAAGCATATATAAAAGAGATTGAATATGGCGAGTATGAAGATATTCAGTACAGCCGTTTTTAAAGGAGATCTGAAATTAAGCTATTTATATAGGGCGCCTATCAATTTTCCTGAACTAACCAACTATATCATTCGAAAGGACATCTAATAGAGTGTTTATATGGCAACTTTGAAGAAAATCGTTGGAGGCATTTTTCAGATACTGACTTACGTTCCCAATTCCGGTTTCCGATGTCTCACTTCCGGATTTCCAATTTTCACCAAAATTTAGAAAATTCATCTGTACACCAAACCTGCCTCAATTCTGAAGTTTCGTAGTTCTATCTTTATTAGTTTAGGAGATATGATAACCAGAAAATTTCACACATACATACACCACTGACCAATTGCCAAAAACTACTGTTTTGGACTCAGGAGACCTTAAAACGTGTAAATCAAGTGAAAACTCGAATTTGAATTTTTAGATCGAATACAATATTTCCATTACCTACGGTAGTCTGGTAATAGAAGTATACCTGGGATCTGTTGACTAACTTTCTTAATCAAGTGTAAAATATGACTAACTTGCCTTGTCTGGCAACTGCGGTTGTTGACTAACCTTCCTGGTCAGATAATTATGATTGTCGACTAGCCTTCTTTGTCTGATAATATTAACCTTCCTAGTCTGGAATAGTGTTTTGGTGACTAGTTCAGCAAGTACACTTTTCAGTTTTTTGACTAGTTCAGCAAGTGCACTTTTCAGTTTTGGAGACTAGTTCAGCTAGTACACTTTTCAGTTTTGGTGACTAGTTCAGCCAGTACACTTTTCAGTTTTGGTGACTAGTTCAGCCAGTACACTTTTCAGTTTTGGTGACTAGTTCAGCAAGTACACTTTTCAGTTTTGGTGACTAGTTCAGCAAGTACACTTTTTAGTTTTTGAGACTAGTTCAACAGGTACACTTTTCAGATTTGGTGACTAGTTCAGCAAGTACACTTTTTGGCTAGTCAGCAATTTTGGTTAGTCAATTCTGTATTGTCAGTTGAGCATTTTGTCAGGTCACTGTGACCAACTTATTTTTCTGTGTGTATATATTACGTGTAATAGTGGGTAATTGAAGTCGTGTGGTTGTTTCACACCAGATTCTGTAATAGTATATATTGTACGAATATTGTTTCATATTATTGATTTCTCCTTTAATATACATTATTAAAATAATAATCAATTATGGAAATAATTAAATATATTTGCGAAATGAACAAATAAATAATAATTAAAGCTATTATGACGTCAATTTTATCAAAAACATTTTCATGTCATAGGTTTATTTTTCAATATTTTTTATTCATGAGTAAAGAAATGTTTCTTTTTATGAAATAAATAAATAAATAAATAAATAGCATTAAGTAAAAATTGCCAACATTTAACAACTAATTAAAAAAAAAATAATTGTAAAATTATATTTTGACTTTCCAGTTAATAATATTGCCTGACTACAACATATAAACTGATATATTTCTTGATTTTTTACATATCAATCCATCTTTAACTAAAATTTGTTCATCAGTGCGAAGCCGGACGGGTCAGCTAGTTAATATATAAATTAAAGAAATCCAGTATAACCTCGTATTTACATCCTGGAAATTGAAAAGATTTCGCAGTTTACAATTTATTTATTTATTTTACTTTATTCTATATTCAATAGAAGAAAATGTTAGATTCGCATAAATTTTCAACTTCCGGGTTTCGATGAATTTGCACGTATTGAAAGTTCCAGAACACGATTTGACTACTTTTAGAAAATATTAGATATGCCTCTGTGTGTGTGTGAGACAAAAATTTTGTGGGGACTGTAACTCTGGAACTACTGCACATAACTGCATATAAATTTATATGTAAATGCACTTTGACATAAATTAGTGCTTATCAACTTTTGGTGCCCATCGATCAAGAGATGGCGCCACTATACAGCGATTTCTAGAGACCATATATTAGAAACCTATATTATACAGGTTCTCTAGCGATTTCCACAATTTAAGGGAATGCCATATCTTAGGAACTACAGCAGAGAATTGCATATAAATTGATATGTAGATGCACCTTGACATAACCCAGTCCTTATCAACTTTTTGTCTCAATTTCTCAAAAGATGGCGCTGCTATACTGTGATTTTCACAATTGAAGGGAAGGCTATATCTCAGGAACTACTACACAAAATTGCACATAAATTTATATGTGAATGCACCTCGAGATAAATTATTGTCCATCCACTTTTGGTATCAATAATTCAATTGGTGACGGTGCTATACAGCGATTTCCATAATTTAAGGAAAAGAGGTATCTCAGATTCTATTGCGTATAATAATAAAAAAAATAAAAAAAAAAATAAAAAAAAAAATGATACGTGAAAAAACCACTATCAGACATTATGCTGATTCAATTTGGTTGCATATCGGCTAATAGGTGGCGCTGCCGTACTGCAATTTTCCCCGAGAACGGAAAAGCCATATCTCAACTTCTATGGTGTATAACTGTACAAAATTTGATATGTGAGATAACCATTATGAAAACGCATTTTTTAATATATTATTTATAGAGAATAAAGCTGTTTTTCTTTTTACTTTTAATGCAATTTTTCTCTAAGATGAAAATCGTCTGCATTCAGTATGGTAGGTAATTTAAATAAATAGAAGGTTTAATAAATTATTTATACTGAGCGAATTTGTATTAGAAAATATAAAAAGAAAGTTTTGTGGTGGCCACAACATACTTTTTTTTTGTTGTTGTCTTTTTAAATACTTTTATATTTAATAAAATTCAATCCTCGCTTTTATGTGAACAAAATTTTGAATTTTTCTCGATTTATACTTGTATACACAGCAAATATAGAGGAAATACTTGTCGTGATTTCATTTAAAGCTATTATGTTGTGACCACCGCAAAACTTTCTTCTATATTTTCCTATAGGAATTCGCCCAGTAAAAATATTTTCTTAAAACTATTATTCATTAAAATTATCTACCATAATGAATGCAAATAATTTCATTTTAGCAAAAGCTAACACTAAATATAAGAAAAGAAAGACAGTTTAATTCTCTATAAATAAAGTCTTAAAAAATACTTCTTCATAATGGTTACCTCATATATCAGGTTTTGTACAGTTATATGTCATAGAAGTTGAGGTATAGCCATATCCTGTTCTCAGAAAAAATTGCAGTATAGCAGCGCCACTTATTGTCTGATATGCATCCAAATTGAATCTGCGTAATGTCATATAATGGCTACGTTGATACGTGTCAAGTTTTGTTTGATTATACACAACAGAACCTGAGATACAGCCTTTCCTGAAAATGCGAATGTCGACGTATAGCAGCACCACCTGTTGAGCAACTGACAAAAAGTGTTGGTGGGCACTAACTTATGTCAAAGTTTATCTGCATATAAATTTATATGCAAATTCGTTTAGTAGTTCTGAGATATAGCCTTTCCTGAAATTGTGAAAATCGCGGTCTAGCAGCGCCACTTGTTGAACAAATGAGACCAAAAGTTGATAGGCACTAACTTAGGCCAAGGTACATTTATGCATATAAATTTATATGCACTTATCTGTAGTAGTTCCTGAGATACGTCGCCACAAAATTTTTATCACACACACAGACACATATTTTCTAAGAATGGTCAAATCGTGTTCTGAAGCCCTCAAAACGTGTAAATCCATTGAAAAGCGGAAGTTGAAAATTTTTACGATTGCGATACTTTCTTCTATTGAATACAGAAGAAAGTAAAAAGTCATGTAAAATAAACACATTTAGGAAACGGATTCCATCAAGGCAGATAATAATAATACTCTTTATCGTCTTCTGTAGAAAAAACTAGTATGTTGTGGCCACCACAAGACTTTCTTCTATATTTACCTATACATATTCAATCAGTAACAATATTAAAAAAAAAAAAAAAAAAAAAAAAAGTACGATTTTTTTTTTAAGTGTTTATTAAGTTTTTTTTTTTTTTTTTTTTTTTGTTAAAAGTGAAAAAAATCGATAACTTTGTTTTAAATTATCACAGATTTATAGTTCAACCATTTGTTTTAAAGGTATTGACGAGACCTTCCGAAAGATACCCATCTTGAAAATTTATTCCCCCCGGGGGGGTACTTCCCCCCCAGGGGGGGAAGTGATGCCCCCATGCAGAAAATTTTTTTCCTAGTTACATACTACTATTATCAATAATTCATATTAATTTTACAATCACAAGTTTAAAACAACTCTTATTATGCACATTTATACGAATTTTTGTCCTATGCTGCCATGTTAAAAATTTAGATAAAATGCTATCACAGCGCCAGCTGTTGAGCTATTGATCCCGAAACATAATCAGCACCAGTTAATGTCGGGGACAAACTAAATACCAAGTTTGGTTAAATTTCGTTAAAAAAAAAAAATTGCGATTTTTTTTCTAAGTTTTGCTTTGTTAAAACTAAAAAAAATCGATAACTTTGGTTTAAATTATCACAGATTTATCGTTCAACCATTCGTTTTAAAGGTATTGACGAGATCTTTCGAAAGATACCCATCTTGAAACTTTGCCCCCCCCGGTGGGGGGGGAACCGATGCCCCCACATGCACAAAAATTTTTTCCTAGTTAACTACTACTATTATCAACTTGATCTTTCGAAAGATACCCAATGTGAAAATTTACCCCCCCTGGGGGGGTATTTCCCCCATAGGGGGGGAAGCGATGCCCCCCCATGCAGAAAATTTTTTTCCTAGTTACATACTACTATTATCAATAATTCATATTAATTTTACAATCACAAGTTTAAAACAACTCTAATTATGCACATTTATACGAATTTTTGTCCTATGCTGCCATGTTAAAAATTAGATAAAATGCTATCACAGCGCCACCTGTTGAGCTATTGATCCCCAAACATAATCAGCACCAGTTTATGTCGGGGACCAACTAAATACCAAGTTTGGTTAAATTTCGTTAAAAAAAAAAAAAAAAAAAAAAAAAAAAAATTGCGATATTTTTCTGTTTTTTTTTGTTAAAAGTAAAAAAAATCGATAACTTTGGTTTAAATTATCACAGATTTATCGTTCAACCATTCGTTTTAAAGGTATTGACGAGATCTTTCGAAAGATACCCATGTTGAAACTTTGCCTCCCCGGGTGGGAACTTCCCCCCCCCCGGCGGGGGGGGTACCGATGCCCCCACATGCACAAAAATTTTTTCCAAGTTACCTATTACTATTATCAACGAGACCTTTCGAAAGATACCCATCTCGAAAATTTACTTCCCCGTGGGGGGGGGATTTCCCCCCCGGGGGGGGAACCGATGCCCCCCCATGCACAAAATTTTTTTCCTAGCTAACTACTACTATTATCAATAATTCATATTAATTTTACAATCACAAGTGTAAAATAACTCTCTTTATGCCCATTTATACGGAATTTTGTCCTATGCTGCCATGTTAAAAATTTGCATAAAATGCGATCACAACGCCACCTATTGAGCGATTGATCCCAAAATCTAATCAGCACCAGTTTATGTCAGGGTGCAACTAAATACCAAGTTTGGTTAAATTTCATTCATTGGTTCGTGAGATACAGCGTCCACAAAAAAATGATACAGACAGACAGACAGACATTTTCTAAAAACTATTAATTCGTGTTCTCCATATCCCAAAACATGTAAATCCATCAAAAAGTGGACTTCGAAAATTTTCGCGAATCCAATACTTTCTCTATATTACATATAGAAGAAAGTAATAAAAGCAGATGTTTAATTGCGAATCATATAGCCGTGCTAAACAAATTATTATAGTAAATAAACATTCCCGTCGAATAAATACAATAAATAAAGATACTTTTTTTTTTTTTTTTTTCAGAATATAAGCATTAATTAATGAACTAGTAACACTGACCTTGAACTTTGAAGCACATTTTTGCAATCTCGAAGTTCGCAACTCACCTAAGTGTTTAATCATTATTATTAATCATTTTTTTTTTTCAGATTTTTTTAAATTTTTAACGCAATACAATTAGTAATTACATCTTATTTATTTTATTATTATTATATTTTTTTCTTCCGTGTTCAATAGAAGAAAGAAAGTAATAGATTCGTAAAAATTTTCGACTTCCGGTTTTCGACGGATTTACAAGTTTTGAGAGGTTAGACCTCGATTTGACAATTTTTAGAAAATGACTGCGTGTCCGTCTGTGTGTGTATGTGTGTGTGACAAACATTGTGTGGAAACTGTATCTACGGAACTACTGTTCAGAATTACATATAAATTTATATGTAGATGCACCTTGACCTAAATTAGTGCTTATCAACTTTTGGTGTCAATCGCTCGACAGGTGGCGCTGCTATACAGCGATAGCATTTATAATATGGTTGTCAACTTTCAAATATGCTTAACAATAGTGTTCTAACAGGGATATATTCATAAAAAAAGTAATAATTCAATAAAAAAAAATCAATAAAACCAAATCGATTTTTAAAAAAATCTTGTGCGTGCTTTTTTAAAGTAATCATACAAATTTTCAGGTATGGTGTTATATGAATATATATATCATCATTATCAATTTCAGCCTCTATCAATCCACTGCAGAATGAAGGCCTCTGCTAGGGGATTCCAAACTGCCCTGTTTTCGCGCGTGCGCGCGCGCACACACACACACACACACACACATATATATATATATATAATAATTTATGCATAGATTAAGAAAGGTTTTGATAGAACATTTCGTCTCCTCATTGATTTATTTGGTTTCCAATGAAGCCATCTATGATATATGCAACTTCCTAATTGAATGCAACCTATGCAATGAGGTGAAATTTACACCTCATATAACGTATTTCTTTGTGATGTCCTGATGTCTTTTTTTTTTTTTTTTTTTTTTTTTAAAGGTTTGTGAGCTCCATTTTAAACCGGATGGAATTATACAAACAATAACATATTTTGATGAAAAAGAAGGAAAGTTATATCAAGTCCCAAGAAATAAACCAATTGTTAAAGATGGTGCTATTCCTACGATTTTCAGTGGCTTGCCATCATGGAGAGCTATTAAGAATGAATAAATTACGTTTTATTACCTAATTATATTTTTGCTTTTATATTATTATTATGATTAATTTTTATGTAAATTATGGAGCAATCTTCTTCATGTATATGAAACATTTATAATTTTCAATAAAATTATTTTTATCTTGATTTTTGTCTTTTATGTATTATTTTAATTACTTAGTTTTAATGAAGGAGAAATCTTATTTAAATAAGCCATTTAATGGGTTGAAAATGGGCTAAAGAATGTTGAAAGTAATGTTATCAGGAAAGTGAGAGTTATTTTTTATGATCAAATACTTATAGATTATTGTTATATATATTAAAATTTCTCTGGGCATAAAGTTTACAGAGATGATTAAAAAAAAAATAATAATAAATCTTGTTACATATGTTGAAGTGTTTTTAATGCAAATTTTATGTCCACCCTCACCTTGAAAAAAAAAATTATATCGTTAATATTTATGATTTTAAAACTTTAAATAACCTGAAATTTGGAGTTCGATGTTATTTATAGTTAAGTACATTGTATCGTCTATACCGTATATATTGTTTATATTGTCTATATCAATTGTTAAAGCACATTGTATCACGTACTTATCTGTAATTTTACTCAGGTGGAAAAAATCCATTATTTAAAAAAATATATAGATATATTCAGGTGGCTTAAATATTAAAAAAAAAAAAAAGTTTACAATTAGTTTTGTAACCACAGCGTATAAAACGAGGAGAAAAAAAATACATATATATTTCTAAATCTATATATGAGGATGTGTATAAAATGTGGACTAAACCATGTGGCGCCACACTCCTCTTGGAATGCCTTGATAAAAGGGTGTTGTATAAATGCGTGCGTTAATGATAAATAGATGTAGGGAAGAATGATTAAACTAGCAAATTATTTGTTTCAGTAGTTTGTTAAATTTTCAGTATTCATAGCTGCTAACTTTTTTAATTGATTCCGGAATATTGTTAGTATCGCCCTATCTTCAAATCATATTCTTTGAAGAGTAATTTTCTTCATATTTAATTGTAATTACATGCTAAAGAAAATTATTCTAGAGAGAATATGGTATGAAGAAAAGGGCGAATGTTAACAACATTCCGGAATAAATCGAAAAAGTTGGAAGCTATAAGTATTTTATTCCAATTGATGGACAAGTAATATTTTTCAGAAAAATTCTTTAAAAGTTTTTTCAATGTTGAACACCTTAAAAGGGATGGGGGGGGGAGGTGGATTAAACAATTACAAAAGTAAAGAGGTTAAGGCTAATAACAATGCTTTTGCAAAAACCTCTGCAAACAAGTATGAACCTCTTATTCCTCATAAAATATGAAGGATTTTAACCAATTAAAATTTTTATTAATCTGCATACTTGCCAACTCTAGTGTTTTTACCAGTAGACTACTGTTTTTTGGCTATTTCTACTGGCCTACTGTTTTTAGGAACTTACAAGAAAAATGTAAAATTGAGCAATTTTCCTGTAAAATATATAGAGGAAAATAAGCAGAGAATAAATATAATAATGAAATGAGGCTTGTTAAATGTATGTGTAAAAATTACAATACTGATTTTAATTATCTCAAAATAAACTTAAATTTTTGGGTTTTTTACTTCCATCACCTTACTACCGATGGAAGTATTGTATTCGGTCCTAAAATTAGGTATCGAGATTTCACCTGATTTACACGTTTTAAGGTCCCCTGAGTCCAAAAAAGTGGTTTTTCGCAATTGGTCAGTGTGTGTGTGTATGTGTGGAATCTTCTGGCTATCACATCTCCAAAACTAATAAAGATAGAACTACAAAACTTCAGAATCGAGACAGGTCTGGTGTACAGATGAATTTTCCAAATGCTGGTAAAAATTGAAAAACCGGAAGTGGGCCGTAAGTCCGTATTTCAAAAACGGCACTAACGATTTTCTTCAAATTTGCTATATAAACATTCTATTATATGTCCTTTCGAATGATATAGTTGGCTAGTTCAGGAAAATTGATAGGTGTCCTGTATAAATAGCTCAATTTCAGGTCTCGCAAGCGCGTTCCTTTAAAAACGTCTGTACGGAATTTTTTCAAACTCGCCATATTAACTCACTTTTAAATATCTTCTTGTATGTAATTATTGTTTTCCGGTCAACAATTGCGTTTTGATAAAAGTTGTTATCTCAAAAACGGCTCTAACGATTTTCTTGAAAATTGTTACATATAAATCAATGTTAGATATCCTTTCTCATGCATTACGTGGTTATTGCAGGAAAATTAACAGTCATCCTGCTTAGGTAGGCCAGTTTTAGATCTCGAAAATTGGTGTTTCAAAAAATAACTACCATTTTTTTTTTCTTATTTTTTACCTCGCTATACGTAAGCTTCGTTTTGTATGTCTTTACATGTGCATAAAATTTCTCTTACTGGGAAAATTTTAGGTTTCTACTTCTTTAAGTCACTTTTATATCTTGTGATCACTTTATCTCAAAAAAATCCGGTGTGAAACAACCACACGACTTCTATTACCCACTATTACACGTATTCTATGCATTTTTTAGAAATAATGTGGTCAGCGAAGACATAAAATTGACCTAGCGAAGTAGACACAAAAGAAATTTTCTGTAGGAGAAAGCTAATATATATGTATGTGTGTGCGTAAAACAGAATTTACATAGCGATTTAAAATATAAGGGGGGGGGGGTGATAGAGTTATTTTTTCAAACACCAACTTCCGAGATCTAAAACTGACCTATCTAATCAGGATGACTTATTTTTCCTGTAATAACCGCGTAATACACGAGAAAGAATTTCTAAAATGGATTTATGTAACAATTATCAAGAAAATCGTTAGAGCCGTTTTTGAGATACCAACTTTTACCAAAACTTGGCATAATTAATTATTGACCGGAAAACAATAATTACATACAAAAGCATATATAAAAGAGACTTAATATGGCGAGTTTGAAAATATTCCGTAGAGTCGTTTTTAAAGGAACGCACTTGCGAGACCTGAAATTAAGCTATTTATATAGGGCGCCTATCAATTTTCCTGAACTAACCAACTATATCATTCGAAAGGACATCTAATGGAGTGTTTATATGGCAACTTTGAAGAAAATCGTTGGAGCCATTTTTGAAATACGCACTTCTGGTTTCCGATGTCCCACTTCCGGTTTTTCAATTTTTACCAACATTTGGAAAATTCATCTGTACAGCAGACCTGTCTTGATTCTGAAGTTTTGTAGTTCTATTTTTATTAGTTTAGGAGATATGATAACCAGAAAATTTCGCACATACATACATACATACACACACACACACACTGACCAATTGCCAAAAACTACTGTTTTGGACTCAGGAGACCATAAAACGTGTAAATCAAGCGAAAACTCGAATTTGAATTTTTAGACCGAATACAATACTTCCATTACCTACGGTAGTCGGGTAATGGAAGTATACCTGTCATCTGTTGACTAACTTTCTTAATCAAGTGTAGATTCTGACTAACTTGCCTTGACTGGTAACTGCGGTTGTTAACTAACCTTGCTGGTCAGATAATTAGGATTGTCGACTAGCCTTCTTTGTCTGATAATATTAACCTTCCTAGTCTGGAGTAGTGTTTTGGTGACTAGTTCAGCAAGTACACTTTTTAGTTTTGGAGACTAGTTCAGCCAGTACACTTTTCAGTTTTGGTGACTAGTTCAGCAAGTACACTTTTTAGTTTCGGTGACTAGTTCAGCAAGTACACTTTTCAGTTTCGGTGACTAGTTCAGCAAGTACACTTTTCAGCTTCGGTGACTAGTTCAGCAAGTACACTTTTCAGTTTTGGAGACTAGTTCAGCAAGTACACTTTTTGGCTAGTCAGTTATTTTGGTTAGTCAATTCTGTATTGTCAGCTGAGCATTTTGGCAGGTCACTGTGACCAATTTATTTTTCTGTGAGATAGATCAACAACTAACAGCTTAATTTTTGGATTCAGGAACTTTAAAAACGTGTAAATATATGCAAGATCTCAGTTAAAAAAAAAAAATGCATTTTTTTTTTTTTTTTTTTTTTTTAAATTATTAAATGGGTTAAAAAAATGATTCATAAACAATGCCTTTTTTTTTTTTTTTTTTTTTTTAATCATTAAGTGGGTTAAAAAAAAAAAAATCTTCCGAAATCGGTTAAAGATATTAAATTTACTTTTTTACTTCCATTACCCTTCTGCCGTAGGTAATGGAAGTATTGTATTTGGTCCAAAAATTCGATATCGAGATTTCACCTGATTTACAAATTTTAAGGTCCCCTGAGTCCAAAAAAGTGGTTTTTGGCAATTGGTTTGTGTGTAGTGCGTAGTGTGTAGTGTGTGTAAGTATGTGTGTATGCATGTGTGGAATCTACTGGCTATCATATCTCCGAAACTAATAAGGATAAAACTACAAAACTTCATAATTAAGGCAGGTCTAGTACACAGAGGAATCTTCCAAATTTTGGTGAAAATTGAAACACCCGAAGTGGGACATCGGAGACTGGAAATGGGCCCGTAAGTCCGTATCTCAAAAACGGCTCTAACGATTTTCTTGAAATTTGCTATATAAGCACTCTATTAGGTGTCCTTTCGAATGATATAGTTAATTAGTTCAGGAATTCTGTGATGGGAGGTCGGCAGTCTCTCACCATAGTTAACCACTTCAGCCATTTTCGGTCAAGCTATGCCCTTCCCTTTGCGAGCGGTTTGAAGGGTCACTCGGTATTTGAGACGGGTACTGTCGAGCCACCTTGGTTCTTTCCCTGGTCTGTTCTCACAACAAGAAAAACAGTCCGTATGAATGAATATGCTTGTTTAAATTAATAACTAATTATTATTTGTTTTATTATTTTGCATTATGTTACGTTATGTTCCTCTTAACGTTTTATTAGATGTCCTTTTGAATGATATAATTGGTTAATTCAGAAAAATTGATAGGCGTCCTGTATAAATAGCTCAGTTTCAGGTCTTGGAAGCGCGTTCCTTTAAAAACGGCTGTACGGATTTTTTTCAAACTCGCCATATTAACTCACTTTTATATATACTTTTGTGTGTAATTATTGTTTTCCGGTCAATAATTGATTTTTTGTAGAAGTTGGTATCTCAAAAACGGCTCTAACGATTTCCTTGAAAATTGTTATTTAAAACAAATTTCTTTCTCGTGTATTACGTGGTTATTAGAGAAAAATTAACAGTCTTCCTGCTTAGGTAGGTCATCTTCAAATCTCGGAAATTTGTGTTTCAAAAAATAACTCTAACATTTTTTTGTTTTATTTTTTACCTCGCTATATGTAAGCTTCGCTTTATATGTCTTTATATTATAAGTTTCTCTGACCGGAAAAATTTTAGGTTTCTACTTCTTTAGGTCACTTTTATGTTTTCTGATCACATTATCTCTCAAAAATGTATTGAAGGATTTCAATGCATGTTTCCTCATATCAGCTGTTAACTAGCTCACCACCTGTCATGACGTCAGATGTGACGTAACTGTATTACGTAATCAACAGCGCATCTTCGTCTCTCTGAGAGAGAAGTTTATATGAGTCTGTACGAGAAAGCTTTGCTAAGCGAGCGGCAAGAAATGCCCGCATTATGTTATTCTACTTTTCTATATATTATTAAATGTTGTGATTGTTCAAAAGACTCTGCTTTTCACTCTGCGGACCCATTTATACCAACAATGGTTATGGGCCCAGAGACACGCATCTTACTGCGGACTTTTTAAAAATTTAAATTAACATTCGCTAAAACGAAAGTGCGACTTACAGTTAAGCCTAAGGGCTGAAATCGAAAGTATTTTTGATTCTATTTTTATAAAGAAGCTATTATAGCTGATTAAATATGTCGCAAATATTAAATATAGAAAAGTTATCGAAAAACAATTTCGATACATGGAAGCTGCAGATAGAAGCTGTCTTAATCAAGAATGATCACTGGAGTTATGCTAACGGAACGAAAATTAAGCCCGATGAAGGCGCCGAAGGCGAAGAAAAATGGCTCGAAATCGACCGCAAAGCTAGAGCCGATTTAATCCTAGCAATTACCCCAAGTGAGTTGTGTCATATTAAACATTGTACAACCTCAAATGAAGTATGGAATAAATTAAAAGAAGTTTACGAATCGAGAGGACCGGCAAAGAAAGCCACCCTGTTGAAGCAGCTACTCTTTAAGAAAATGTCTGATAGTGAAAATATGTCCGATCACCTAAATATTTTCTTTGATATAGTGGACAAGCTAAAAGAAATGGACATTCAAGTAGCCGAAGACCTATTATCAATTTTGCTCTTATACAGTATTCCTGACAGCTATGAAAATTTCAGGTGCGCCATAGAAGCAAGAGATGAATTGCCGCAGCCTGAAGCTCTGAAAATTAAAATGATGGAAGAATACGAGTCAAGAAAAAATAAAAAGCATCAAGAATCATCAAATGCGTATTTTACAACTCACAAGAAAAATCTTCCTGAAAAGAACAAAAGAGAAATCTTAAAGCCTGTGCAGAACAAGAACACGTATGGCGAAAGAAATTATGCAATCTTCAAATGCAATTACTGTTCAAAAGTAGGGCATAAAGCCTCAGAATGCAGAAAGAAGATCTCAGACAGAAAATTCACTTCATCGAATAAATACAAAGATAGATCTTTCATGGTTGAAGATAGTACAGAGTTCACGATGGCAGCCAGTAACTCTTTCCAAGAACATTCCGAGTGGTGTCTCGATAGCGGTACGACATCCCATATGGCTCATGACAAGAATTTGTTTATAGATTTCGAACCTAGAATTGGATCATTTATAAAATTAGCTGTAGATGAAACAGCGGAGATCACAGGTGTTGGAACAGTCAAATTAAAAGTTCCCGGTAATCACGGTGTAACCAATTTAAAGTTAACAAATGTTTTGTGCGTTCCAAAATTGAAATGCAATTTAATGTCTATATCAAAAGCTACTGCAAACAACTGCCGAGTTGTATTTACCGAAAAATGTGCAAAAATTACGGAGCAGGACGGCTCTCTAATTATAAGTGCTACGAGAAAAGGTGATTTATATTTTTTTCAGCCGCAGGTGGATATCGCTGCAACAACTCAGGTAAGCAACTTTCATAAATGGCATTTAAAATTAGGACATTTAAATGAAAAAGATTTAAAATTATTAAAATCTGAAAATATGTTAAGAGATTTAAATTTTAATGAAAAAGATACTTTAAAAGTTTGTAAAGTATGTATTAGGTCTAAACAAACTGTGAAACCATTTTGTAAAGAAAACAAATTTCATAGTGATGAATTATTAGAAGTAGTTTATTCTGATTTATGTGGCCCTATAAATGTTAAATCCCATGGCGGATCACGTTACTTTATTACTTTTTTGGATGATAAATCTCGTTACATTGAAGTAAATTTTCTAAAAACAAAAGATCAAGCTAAGTACGCGTTCCGGAGATATAAAGCAGCAGTCGAAACTCGATTAGGAAAAAAAATTAAGATACTGCATACCGATAATGGTTTGGAATATTGTGGCGAAGAATTCAATAAATATATTGAAGAATGCGGTATTAAGCGCGAATTTTCATCGCCAATGACCCCTCAGCAAAATTCTAGAATTGAAAGACAAAATCGTACATTATGCGAAATGGCGAGGTGTTTATTAATGCAATCAAACCTTCCAAATACATTCTGGGCTGAAGCAGTAAATTGCGCTGCATATATTAGAAACAGGTGTCCCACTAAAGGAATTAAAGAAAATAAAACACCGTTTGAATTGTTTTTCGGTTATAAACCAACTGTTAACTATTTTAAAATTTTCGGACAGAAATGTTTTGTTCTAAATAAAAAATCAAAAGGGAAGTTTGAAGCTAGGTCACACGAACATATATTCGTTGGCTATTCAAATGAATCACGCGCTTACAGATTATGGAATAAGGATACCAGAAAAATTGTCATAAGTCGTGATGTTCGATTTATAGACGAATTTGAAATAAATGATTCAGCCACTACTGATCAATTAGAATTAATTTTTCCGTCTGAGAATAAATGCAATGATTGTAATATTAAAAATGAAACTCCTATCCCTACTCAAACCGCAGACAGGGGGGAAAACAGCGGATCGATTTCCTATCCCCCTGAATGCAACGGAGAAAGTTTCTCTTTTTGGAAAGGGGGGGAAGGCTTGCTTTCTGAAGGGGGGGACGTGAAAGATGTGAGTGGAGGGGAGGAGAGTGTTGACGATATATGTAAACAAGAGAAAGGGATTAATAAAAACAATCCTATTTTTAAACGCGGTCCAGGCCGACCTAAAAAAATTAAAAGTTGGAACTTTCAAAAGTCTCATAAGGAGTGTATTACAGATACAAAATATAAAGATGAAACTTCTCAATTAGCTGATAACTCATTTAATGAAATTAATCCCAGCGTAATCGACGCGCTAAATGGAGATTATGCTAAAAATTGGGAAAACGCGATGAAATTAGAATATGATTCTTTAGTTAAGCAAAACGCTTGGGAAATTGTAGATAGACCAAAAGATAAAAAGGTAATTGGGTGTAAATGGGTTTTAAAAACAAAATTCAAACCAGATGGTCAAATTGAAAAATTTAAGGCCAGATTAGTTGCCAAAGGGTGTTCACAGAAACAAGGTATAGATTTTGAGGAAAATTTTTCACCAGTAGCCAGATTAAGTTCTATAAGAACTGCAATCGCGTATGCTATCCAGAATGGTTTCACAGCATACCAGTTAGATTTCATTATGGCATATGTTAACGGAATGTTACATGAAGAAATTTATATGGAGCTTCCTGAATTTTTTGAAAATGATATACACGAAAATAAAGTGTGTTTATTAAAAAAATCTTTGTATGGCCTTAGGCAGTCAGGAAGACAGTGGTTTAAGAAATTAGATGAGAAATTGAGAAAAATGAAATTTAACCCTTTGAATTCCGACAAATGTGTCTATTACTCAAAATATCCTTTTGATGCTATTATAATCGTCTATGTCGACGATTTAATTTGTCTCACTAAAAGTGAAGAGCACTATTTTGATATAAGAAATAAATTAGCAGAATCTTTCAAAATGAAAGATATGGGCCTTCTGCATTATTGCTTAGGCATTGAATTTAATCAAGATAGGGACAGCATCACTATAACACAAAAGAAATACATTGAAGATTTATTAAATAAATTTAATATGGAAGATTCTAGAGTGGTAAATACACCTTTAGATAACAGTGTAAAATTAACTAAACAAATGTGTCCAAATACAGAAGAAGAGAAATCATATATGTCAAAAATTCCTTATAGACAATTAATTGGTTCTCTTATGTATCTGTCGGTTGCTACCAGACCAGATATCACCCATGCTGTAAATTATTTAAGTCAGTTTAATAACAATCCAGGAAAACCTCACTGGATAGCTGCTAAAAGAATACTAAGGTATCTCAATGGCACTAGAAATTTAGGAATTGTGTATTACAGAGACGATAAACCATTGACAGCATTTGTTGATGCCGATTGGGCATCGGATATAAATGATAGAAAATCATATACAGGATACGTCTTTAAGTATGCCGGTGGACCTATTTCTTGGGAATCTAGAAAACAGCGAACCGTTGCTCTATCCACAACAGAATCTGAATATATGTCTCTGTCCGAATCCGTAAAAGAGACAATTCATGTTAGAAATTTCTTAAAAGAATTGGATCCTGAAATTGTATCAAGTCCTACTGCAATCATGTGCGACAATCAATCTGCACTGAGATTAGTAAAAAATCCTGTTCATCACAATCGATCTAACCACATTGACATTCGTCATCATTTTGTGCGAGAAGTTTACAATAATAAACTAATTGACATTAAATATATTTCATCATATGAACAACCTGCAGATATTTTAACAAAAAGTTTAAATGCATATAAACATGAAAAATGTTGTGATATTATAGGACTTAATACTCAGGACTGATGAACTTAAAAATATATATATATTTAAACTGTGTTTCCATTAAGAAATTAACTGCTTATATTTTACGTATTTTATTTTATTATATTAACCATAATTATTTGCTTATAATTCTATTTCTTTACTAACACTTTTCTTATTTTAAGTAACTCTTGCATAAAAATAATTTTCTGTAATTTTTAATATGCTATTATAATGCATAAATATGTTTTATTTTCAAAACATTTATTGAATAAGGGGGAAATGAAGGATTTCAATGCATGTTTCCTCATATCAGCTGTTAACTAGCTCACCACCTGTCATGACGTCAGATGTGACGTAACTGTATTACGTAATCAACAGCGCATCTTCGTCTCTCTGAGAGAGAAGTTTATATGAGTCTGTACGAGAAAGCTTTGCTAAGCGAGCGGCAAGAAATGCCCGCATTATGTTATTCTACTTTTCTATATATTATTAAATGTTGTGATTGTTCAAAAGACTCTGCTTTTCACTCTGCGGACCCATTTATACCAACATGTATATAATACGTGTGATAGGGGGTAATGGAAGTCGTGTGGTTGTTTCACACCAATTTTTTTATTATATAAAAAGAAGTATTGCAATATACATTTACGAAACGGATTTTGTTGGTCGTCTTGGTCAAAAACTATTTGTCGTAGAATGTTGCAAGTTGCAAATTTATATTTACTAGTATCGCCTAGTGGTCGAAACTCGACCATTTTTTTGCGAAGCAAGGCAAAGCAAAGTTATAGCCTTGTCCTAAACGGTATTAAATTGCAACACAGCTGCGGCAATTGTTTGCCGATATGCCATCTAACTGAATCCGCAGAGTTTTACTTAATATAACTATTTCTCTCTGTACATGTTAGCTTTTCCTGAAAGGAGAGAAAATCGCAACGTGAAAACGCCCCTCGTTGGATGATACAGGCCAAAAGCTAATCGGTACCATGTCAAACCAAGGTCCAACCAAGTGTCAAATTCTGTTAAATAAATTCGATTGGTTCATAAAGTACAGTGTTTAAAAAAAAAAAAAAAAAAAAAAAAGATATTTTTCAAAAATGATCGAATTGAGTTCGGGAAATTTCAAAACGTGTAACTTTATCGAAAACCGAAAATCTAAAACATTTCTGAATCTTATATTTTCTACTTACGTATGCAGAGGAAAGAATAATAAATCCACTTTTTAAAAAATAAAAATAAGTAGTCAATTTCACTTAATTAAAATTCAAGAAAATCTCAAAACGTGTAAATTCATCGAAAACCGGAAATCAAAGTTTTTACGTATCTTCTACTTGCTTCTTCTACCCACAAAAGCTAGCAATAAAGACACTTTTTAAAAAAATAAGTAGCCAATTTCAGTTAATTGAAACGTAAAGAAAGCTCAAAACATGTAAATTCAGCAAAAAACGGAAATCGGAATTTCATTTTCCTTTTATTTAGTATATTAGTTGAATATTTATTGTTTAAATATCACCCTTTGAAATGAAATGTTTATGTTTACCAAAACTAAATGCAGAACTGGTGTACAAACGATAAATAGAAAATAAGACTTCTTCACACACCCTAAATTTTAAGCCAGCACAACCGGTATCGAAAGGACGTAGCCTTCCTTCATCAGGTGCAAAAAAACACGTGCTACTGCCTTGGAGGCAAAAGAAAGACTGAAAGCAGGGCAAAATTCAGAGGCGGAGGAGCAACACAAACAACCAATAGGAAGCATCATGCAGGACCAATCAGAGAGGAACACACATGCACACACAAAAACAAAAGGAGGGAGGGAGGGAATAAACAATTAATTTTATTTTATTTTTATTTATTTATTTATTTATTTCGTTTTATATTTTTATTTATTTATTTATTTATTTTTAATTAATATTATACTAATAAGAAAATTAATATTATTATTAAATATTATTATTTAAATATTATTATTTAATATTATTATTATTTTTATTTAATTATTTAGAATTATTTAATTTTACTAATTATTGTGTTATAAACATAATGAAGGAAATTATTTAATTGAATTAAACAAATTTTTCCAGGCTGTAGACAGCAAAGTGGAATCAGATTTTTCATTGACAATTTTATCACGATTAAGGTAAATAGCTAAAATTTCCAAAAACTCCAGTTCGGAAACGCGTTTGGCATGAAAGATAATTTTGGCACTCTTAAAATTAAAACTATGATCAAATTCCCAACTGTGCTTAGCAATAGAATAATAATAAAAATAAAATAAAACTAATTGTTTATTCCCTCCCTCCTTTTGTTTTTGTGTGTGCATGTGTGTTCCTCTCTGATTGGTCCTGCATGATGCTTCCTATTGGTTGTTTGTGTTGCTCCTCCACCTCTGAATTTTGCCCTGCTTTCAGTCCTGCTTTTGCCTCCAAGGCAGTAGCACGTGTTTTTTTGCACCTGATGAAGGAAGGCTACGTCCTTTCGAAACCGGTTGTGCTGGCTTAAAATTTATGGTGTGTGAAGAAGTCTTATTTTCTGTTTAAGTTTACATTCGAAACTGGAAGTTTGCCATTTTTTTTTCTGGAGTTTTGTGATTTTAAATTAAAATTTAATCAATTTTACAGAAAAAATAACGCAATCAAACACATGTAAACAGTGACTTATATATAACTATACCCAAATATCGGAATTAAAATCGGCAGATAATTTCCGATATTTTTTATAATTTTTTACAAAAAATCCAATGGACTATTATCATAGAAAATCTTTTTTATGGCTCCATGGACAGACAGTGACGTCATCACTTCGCTTGCGTATAGTGATGCTACATTATACAAATTACTGTGTCTATGGTTTTATTTGAGATTTATGAAATTGCCAGATTTAACAACTTTCTACTTTTAGGTATTTTTTAATGTAAAGGAATACGTGTATAAAAGGGAAAAATGGGGGGAAATGCATAAAAAATAAATGTATTTTTAAATACCTTCTTGACATCGTAAGAAAATAATATTTGTATTCGCACCTTCCGGCTAACCATACCTTTCGAATGATACCATTTTCAACCCTCTACTCCTATAATTAATATGTTAAAAAGGGATAACAAATTTTATGCTTGCCTATTAATATATAGATGACTTTCATGACGTCTGGTTTTTTACATATAATCAAGGATAAATTGCTGACTTATCAGTAGATTTTACAAAACGTGAAAAGTTTTTAAAAATTTAACAAAATATATTTTTACGATATTTTAAGAAATTAAATGGTAAAATTGCATATTAGCAAGCATCTTGGCAAGTTCAAGATGTAATGCCGTTAATGGCGAAAACACAAAATCGCTGTCTGAAAGAAATAGCCTTGTCATAGTAAAAAAAAAAAAAAATGATGAGTTTGTTATTTAAGTCTCCAAGTGGCGAATTATTATTATTATTATTATTATTATTATTTTCAGGTATATTGTACAATATTGGAATTTGCAGACATCTTGTTTATCTTCTCAAAATTTTTTGAAATAAGTTATGAAATATTGTAACAACTGTTACAGTCGGTCACTCAATTATACGATACTCATAAACAAAACAATATTTTATTAATAACTAGCAGGCTACGCCCGCTTCGCTGGTCACTATATTTAAATGAATTTTCGAAAGAATTGGATCAGTATTAATTTTTACATCACATTACAAATAAAAACTTAAAAAAAAAAAGAAAAGAAAGAAAAAGAAAAAGAAATCGCTTTAGATCTCGCTTCTTCGGGTACCCGTTGCCTAAGGCAGCTCTTTTTTCTACCCGTACTGCATCGGGTCCAGTTTCCCAATGTCTACAGAAAAGTCTTTCCCGGTCACTTCAATCTGGGCATTTATCGACGACTTGTGGATTTTCTGTTATTTAAGAACTACGATTTTAAAGATGACTGTATCTCAGCATCTATTATATATTTTAGTTTTTGAAGCATGTGTTTTATAGTCCCCGTTATTTACACTATATTACGATTTGATTCCGAGCAGTGCAATAAAATAAAATAAAAAAGTAGATTTTCTTTTAAAAAGAATTAAATACATGAAAAACGAATTTTAATCAGTTTATCCTTTCTACTATAAACTACCATTTTTTTTCACCAAATAAATATTATAAATAATAATAATAATAAATATTTTTCTTTTAAAGGAATTAAAATAAAAAAGTTCTATAGTATAAATTTTATACATAAACGTAACAATTTATTTCTATTGCATTAGCATTTGATTTTCAATAAATAAAATAATAATAATAATAAAGAAAAGAAAATTGCCTTTAAATGAATGTATTAAATAAAAAATGAATTGCATAATAGCCGTTGCTAAGATACGCAGACGATTACAATCGAAGAATAAATTCCTGAAAAATGAAACATTAAAGCCAGTATTTAAAGTCGAAAAAACATTAATTTAAAAAATTCAAATTCGAAAAAATCTCGATGAGGTGCACACCTGCAGGATCCCAGGTACCTATATGCCAAATTTGGACGCTCTGCGATCAGTAGTGTGAGCACCAGAGCGCAGACAGACACACACACACAGACAGACACTTCTCTTTATTTATATAGATGAAATCATTTTAATGCGATAGTTCCAACTGATTTACTTTACATTATTTAAAAGAAAAAGAAAGAATACATTTGATTCAATGTACAATATTTTTAGGCAATTGAATAAATTTTACTAGAATAAAAACCATAACACATAAATATTTTATGCAAAGTGAATTGTTAATGTTCATCGTCTTCTACCAATGATTGGTATGTTTTTTGGTATTTTAGACAACTCGTCACCTGCATTTTTCATGTCAGAACCGAATTTATTGAGTCCAGAAGTGATATCTGTGAGGACATGGGATTTCGGAGCTTCACTCGCCAGTTCAGATTCGTCAGTGGCTATTGTTGGTTCTACTGTTTCAGTTGCAGAGTTGGATTCCTTTTTTTCTTCTGGATTCTTTGTATCATCTTCTGCTGACAAGATAGTAATTCTACCTTCGAGGCCCATAATTACAGGTTGCATCTTGGCTGCATACTTTGTTATGATGTCTATGTCCAACTCATCTGCAAAGAGCATGAATTGTACTAAATTATTCTCTACTGTGAATTATGCATTATTATTATTATTATTTTGAAATGGTTAAAAAAACTTATGTCTTTTTAGTTTAATATAAAATTGTTAAAAAATATTTAATTAGAGAGAATTATTAAAAAAACAAAAAAAAAAAAAAAAAAAAAAAAAACATACTTTAATAAAAATGAAATTACATAAAAACGTAAACGTTTTATGCTGCATACCAACATCTTATAAGATGTTGGTATTAACGTACTCGTGCACATCAACAAACTTAAAATTCACAACTGTAGAAACGAGAAACTTGAGCTAGAATTACATATCGTATATGAAATGTAATGTAATCCAATCCCCTACTTAAGTAAACTTCATCAGTAATGCAGACACATATGTAATCCTATTTTAAGTTTATTTTTTTACAGTTGTGAATTCTAGGTTCGTTGATGTGTATAATGGTGAGATGTTATGAAACAGTATAAAAAAAATATGTTTTTATGTAATTTTATGTTGTTACTTTCTTCTATATTTAATAGAAGAAAGTATAGGATTCGTAAAAATTTTCGACTTCTGGTTTTTGATGGATTTACACGTTTGAGAGGTCTAGAACACGATTTGATCCTTTTTAGAAAATGTCTGTCTGTGTGTGACCAAATTTTGTGGCAACTGTATCTCAGGAACTACTGCACAGAATTTCATAAAATTTGATGTGTATAACCTTGACATAAATTAGCGTCTTTTGGTGAAAATCGTTCAATAGGTGGCGTTGCCACCTCGCTTTTTTAAATTTTTTACATGGCGGAATAGGACAAAATTTCGTATAGAATTATGTTTTGAAAATCATTATGAAATTAAAAAAGAATTAGTTATAATAGTGATAGTCAACTGGGAAGTTTTTTTAGCTATGTAGAAGCATATCGCTTCCCCATCTGAGGGGAAGTCCCTCCCGTGAGAGGCAAATTTTCACTATGGGTATCTTTCAAAAGAGCTCGTCAATAACTTTAAAACGAAGGGCTGAACCAACGATTTACGATAATTTAAAATAAAGTTATAAATTTATTTTTTTTCATAAAAAAAAAAAAAATAAACTTAGAAAATAAAATCGCATTTTTTTAAGATGTTATATAGAGAATAAAATTGATTTTCTTTGGATATTTAGTGTTATACTACTTCTCTAGGGTGGAAATCGTCAGCATTAATCATGGAAGATAATTTTAACAAGTAAAAATTTCTATAAATTATTTTACAGAGTGAATTTGAATAGGAAAATATAGAAGAAAGTCATGTGGTGGGCACAACATACTGGTATTAAACGATGTTTTTAGTTACTAATTGTCTCTATCATTTGTTTTTATCAATTTTAAATTATAATAATTATTATTACCCACTCATGCATAATATTTGACAGAGTTTCCTCCCAGACATTTTCATGAGAATACTGCACCCTTCTTGCCTCTCGTCTAGAAATGTTGCACCGCTCTTGCCCCCCCCCCCCCCAATCTAAAAAAATCCCTTAGAACATTTTCTTGAAAATAACCTTAAACTGAAGATATGTTACAAATATAAGTATTGTGTATAAAGATATAATTGATAGCCATTCATTCATACATTAGTAACAAGCAAAATTAAAATGTAAAGAAAGTTAAAATTTAAAACTTGTTCTTGTATTAATTGCTAAAACTGAATTTTAAAATTAAGTATCTGTATTTTAGATACTGAATGTGCTTTGAAGATTCCAAAAAGCTGCCCGGAAGAATCTAAAATGTGCCCTTTTTTTACTAGCAGAACCCTGCCTTCTTTTGGGGAGGAAATTCTGTATTTGGTACGCATGCTTGCGTACCGAGCTACTAGTTTGCACTAGTTCAGTGTTGATTAAAAGAGTCTATTAGACTTGACAATATTTATTTACAAGAATTTACACGAATACTCAAGTTTTAACATCAACCAAATCCACTAAGATTCAAATTCTTCAGCATAAAAGTCAATGAATTACAACAGTGAAACAAATAGCTTTACAACAAAAATTAACGATATTACAAACAGTGAATCAATAACTGCCTTGTTTACATTCATACCTCAATCAAAACAGGGACCCACAAATCAACGGAAAGCCTTCGGGTTTACTGGACAGCGACATAAAAGTGATGAATTTATTGTAGATAAAGTGTAATACAGAAACCACATGTTTAACAAATTTTCTGTATAAAAATACATCGAAATACTGGTATTGAATTGTCATGAATGAAACTTTGTAATATATATATATATATATATATATATATATAATAATAATAAGAGGAAAAGTTTGTCTGTCTGTCTGTCTGTTCTTTTATACGTTCAGCCCCTACTGAACGCAGAAGCACAAGAATTGACGTACTGATGCTCTGGAACATTTCTGAGTTCCTCTTCAAAACAGAATTTAAAAATTTTAATTAGTTGTGGAGATATTAATTAAAATGTAGAATCATGCCTAATCAGAAAGCGATCTCAATGACTGAGAATTTACCGCCATTGCATAAAAAAAGATATTTTAACATAGTTAAAATTTGAAAAAGTGGAAAATAAATTAGAAATATTTGTCCGATATTACGATTTCGGTACCAAATGAAAGGGGAATTTTTTCTGAATTTAAGTGTGCAAGCGGCTAATCGGTACAACAATTAGATTTTTTAAAATTAACTAAAGTATGAATTTTTTGTGGCAACATCATTTCAAATGCCAGACGTCTGCCATGAAAAAGGAAATGATAGTAACCGATCAAGATGTCACGTGTTTTACAGTGGGGATAAAAATTGCAATTTTCAAACTTATTCAAATTTTCATTCACGTTACATTTGAATTAATATTCGGCTTAGATAGCATATTATAAAGCTACTGTTCAATTTTCATGAAAATATCCGGATAAACAAAAAAATTAGATTAAATTTTGTTTTATATTTTGCAGTATATATTTTAAATTGAGATATGCCGTTGAAATTTCGTAATATTTGGTTTTAACGCCCGATAATTCGATTCTGAATATTTTTGAAAGTGTAGAATTATTAGGAAGGCCTTGAGGGGGAGGGGAGGGCAAAGGGAAAAAAAAAGAGTTACAGTGTTTAAAATTGGTATTATTAGGTTCTAAGGAAAGATGCATCGATTGCGAATATTTTCAAGTGTAAAATTATTAGAAGGGACGGAAAGGGGGGGGGGGGGCAAAAACGTAGAAAAGGAACCGTTGTTTCGGAGTAAAAAACGGAAAACCCAGATCGCCTTTATTCTTTTATATTTTGCAGAGTTTCGAATTCTGATACTCCTTTCACATTTCATACTATTGATTTTTAACAGTATTTAGCCTGGAATTATGCAAGTTTCGGAGAAGAGAACGAAAAAGTCAGACATAAGTCGTTTTATAATAGTGTTTATATCATTTTTGTATCTCAGCTTCTAATTAGCATAATTTCAAAAGTAATATGTCATTTTGAAACTTATTTTAATTGAATTTCAAGAGTAGACGCCACAAATTTTTGTCACCTTCCATTAACCGACTACCGTAAGGAATGGAATTCGAGATTTCACGTGATTTACACGTTTTAAGGTGTCTTGATTAGTTTTTTTTTTTTTTTTTTTTTTTTTTTGTATCTCAACTACTAATTAAAATAATTTTATAAGTAATACATTATTTGAAAGCTTTGTTGATTTGGAATTGAACAGTAGATTACAGAATTTTCTACCGCCAGATGGCGCTGTAATATTTTAAAATTTCAATATTTCGAATTCTGAATATGATTAAATTATTTTTAATACATCATTCGAAAGATATTTTAAAAGGCTTTTATATTATCGAAAGTGGAATTTGAGATTTCACCAGATTTACACGTTTTAAGGTCTCCTGATTAGGTTTTCTTTTGTATCTCAGCTACTAATTAAAATAATTTCATAAGTAATACATCATTTTAAAGCTTTGTTGATTTGGAATTGAACAGCAGATTACAGAAATTTCTACAGCCTGATGGCGTACAATATTTTAAAATTTCAATATTTTGAATTCTGAATATGATTCAATTATTTTTAATACATCATTCGAAAGTTATTTTAAAGTACTTTTATATTATTGAATAACCTACATTAAATTTATCCAATAGAGGGCGCTAATGGCAATTATTCGAGATTTCACCTGATTTATATGTTTTAAGATGTCCTCAAGGGGTCCAAAAAATTAGAAATTGAGTTAGACCGTTCAAAATTAGTATATATAGGTTTTGGGTGCCTACGAGTCGAATGAGGATATTTTCGAAAGTGTAAAATTAAGGTGGGACAGGAAGGGTGGTGAAGGAATACGCGCGCGCAGCGAGCGTATATATGAATTCGTGAGCACTGCGCGCACACGGGTCTACGCTGACGAAGGCAGAGGGGACCCGGTGTGAGTTTTTACCCGATCAGAAATGATTTTTTTTTTTAAATTCCTTTTCTTAAGAATAGAAATTTATGAGTAATAACATGGAATTTTGAGAATTCGTAAGGGTGATGAAGGAATACGCACGCGCAGCGCTCATATATATGCATTTGTGCGTGTGCATCGCGCACGGGTCTACGCTGCCGAAGGCAGTGAGGACCCGGTGCGACATTTTTCCCGATCACAGTTTTTTTTTCCTTTTTTTGTTTCACATGATAAAAATTAATGCAATCTTGAGAATTCATTAATTATAATGATTCATTTAAAAATAGTGACCAGCGAAGCGGGCGTAGCCTGCTAGTATATATATATATATATATATATATATATATAAATTAAGGGTAAAAAAAGTTTTTTTGTTTTTTTTCTTTAAATAAGTTTTGGTTGAAAAGAGCCATAAAGCGTTTTAAATTTAATCTAAACATTTAAATCTATCCTCATTGCTTTACGGATTACTAAATATCAAAATGTGTCTGATCTTTTATAAACACCCGAATTTCACTGATCTAAAAATGAAAAATCTGGAGTGACTTCACTCGACTTTCCGAACATTTAGTAATTAATGGTTGTTTAAATAAATTCAAACAAGTGATGCCGTTAAATAAATAAACAAACAAACAAACAAAAAATAGAGTGTTTGAGTATTTTACTCCAAGATGTACGTCGTGTAATGGAACATAATGTATCCAAATACTTTTATGCGTACCTGTAAACGAACTATAAATGGTAAGCTCTCAATATCAAATATTTATCCTTTTTTATGTTTAACAATATAACAGTACCAAATCGAAGTTTAAATAGTTTGACCCTATAATCTGCATTGTATAAAAATTATACCTTGTATATATTGGCAAAAAAATACATAAAAGACTCTAAGTCCTACACTCATATAAAACTTAACCTATAACATGCCTACTAATTTATACCTTAACGTAATCAAACATAGAGTTTAGATGCTAGCACACTTCACGTAATTCATCCATAAGCATAACGATAAACAATTGTTCTTTGTGACCTTGTGTGCTTATCAAAACCAATACAGTACAAGCGACGATGATCTACAACTTGCTTACCAACTTTCATCTCATTCGAATAAAGCACTTAGAAATTATCGTGTTCACTCATATACATACACATATGCACACACAATACACACATCACCATGCAAATAGTAAAAATAAACTCAGGAGAGCTCAAAACGTATAAGTACACCAAAATGTCATATTTAAATATTTCACAATATTTTCCTCATAGATATAGTAATAAGACATAGATTGATCATTGACGGGGGAAAAAAGATGCCTTTTCATTTGGGAAAAGACAGCCACTTTACTCTCTTATGGATGTTTTTTCCCGAGTGAATATACACGGGAATAAATAATTTAGCAAGTAAAAATTATGAATAATTTATGTACTGAAAGAGAATGACCTACTCCAGATACCCATTTTTCTTTCTTTCTTTCTTTTCTTTTTTTTTTTTTTTTTTTAACTATACTCTAGTATACTCATATCTGCACAAAACTAATTTTATTTTAGCATTTATTATTCTTCTTTGAGATAAAAATCGTCTACATTCATTATGGAAAATAATTTTAAGAAGTTATAATTTAATAAATAATTTGTATTGCGTAAATTTGTATAGTATTACATATAGAAGAGAGTCTTGTGGTAGTCATAACATACTAGTTATATATTAAAACTTCACGGCTGCTAGCTACATTTAAAAGAATTTTGAGAATTCCATTTTACTTACTAATATAAAATCTTAAAAAAAAAAAAAAAAAAAAAAAAAAAAAAAGTATTCCATTAAATATAAAGACAGTAATTATATCATAACAATAACAAAGCAATTGATTAAAAAATTTACATTTTTTATAAATTACTTGAATATAACTTACTTATGAAAACTTATCCCATTTCTTTTCATGTGTTTATTAGAACACTTAAAAGCCGCGCATATTTCGGCACTTTCGAAATTCATTAACATTCTATTCTATTACTATTTTCGAGTTTTAACTCTCTAATGGCTGATGCCAAAAAACTTTTTCGGCATCAGAAATCTTTGCTCGTTAACATGGGGATGATAGATCTATATAAATTACTATATCTGTGATTTTCCTTACATAATGTATCTTCAGAAGATAAAATAAAGCTTTCTCTAACCTGTGTTCCTGTTACTAATGGCATTTTTCTGTATAACGTCGAAACCGTCCCCTCCTTTTGCCATATATGTATTCATCGAATCCCGGAAAAAATGGTAACGGAAAAAATGGTTAACGGAAAAAATGGTAAACGGAAAGATTGGTACCGAAAAAAATGGTACCGGAAAAAATGGTAAACGGAAAAAATGATAAGTGGAAAATTAGTATTCTGAAACATCTGTACTATGAATCCATGGTACATTGCCACTGAAAATGAGTATCTAAAAAATATCTGTAATGATGATCTGAAATTTGTATAATTAATTCCATGTTTAATGTCCTTTCGTCAGAGGTAAAACTACTTAACATGCAATAATCCTAAAAATTGCAGCATGCATGAGAAATGAATGGTTATTATTTAAAATATTATTTATACCTTTAAAAAAAAAAAAAAAAACAGATATTGGAGTTTCTGATACATTATGAGACAAATAAAAGATCAAAAACGAGAAATTAATGTACAAACAAATTATTTAGCACGAAATTCAGAGACAGCAGCAAAATTTTTAAAACCCATAAAAGTTACAGATTTGTTTCATACGCACTAATAAACGAAAATTAATAAAAATCCATATTAGATAGGCTTTTTATATTGTGTAATCCATGTTAATTCTAAACACAAAATCTATAATAAATTAATAAATAATAATTATAATAAAATATTTTTATGAATGTTTCTCTTTTTATCAGAGATTTTATCGATTATTATTATAAGGGATTTGCACATTGGCAAATCTTTTATAAATGATATAACATTTTTAGATTTATTACATTTTAAATGCAAAAGATATTGAGTTTCTTTTGTACAGAATATTATGGCGAGTGTATTTCGATTTTTTCATTTTTCCCTTTTTTTTTTTTTTTTTTTTTTTTTTAATGCAATATTTACCATAAAAAAGGTCTATGTTACAGATGCCTTTAAAAATATGAGCACCTGTGGGTCTATTCTGGCCTGTTCGCTTCGTTATATTCCTTCGGAATTCAACGATCTTCGGAATATAACGATAATTTGGTATTCTGGGCTGTTGCGATCGAAATTTTAGCGATATTTATCTTCGTTATTTTTCGAGAGCTCTAAGGCTGTCGTTGAGTGGCTCTTGTATTCGTTACAATATGGCGCGCCCTTTTGGTATTATAAAGGTGTTTAATCATTCTTTTTTTTTTCTTCTTTTTTTAAAGAAATAGTTATGATTTATGAAGTAAGGAAACTTGGTTAAAGAAATGTTAGCAAAGCTTAAAATACATAGAATGTAAACAAAAATTAATCACTTTTTCCCACACATATCCAAATTTAAATAAAGTGAAAACGGAATAAAATACAAACTTTATTATTTTAAAATTATGAAAATTTCAACTGTATTTGAGAACCTAGTTATTTATTTATTTATTATTATTATTATATATATATTTAAGTAATTGTTTTGAATGACTCTAAACGATTGCATACATAATTTAATTTTTTGATTTAATGTTTATTATTTAAATTTATGATTTAATTTAATATTTTGGGTATAGTAAATCATCTAAACAATTTTAAAGCTTAATATTTTTTAAAAAGCAATGCATTATTCGTGTGTATATGTCATTATGTAAAAAAATGAGTAATGTACTTTTCATAAAAATTTACAAATAATTTTCTAGAAATTAATATACAGATTAAATCAAACTTCTATATACTCATGGGTGAAAGTAAAAAATTTTCGCTGGACTGAAGTAAATATATATATTTTTTGTAATATTGGGTAAAATATAATAAACTCATACATAATGTATATAGATATTCAAAACATACATTTCCAAAGGTTACATTAATAAGCATAAGTATGAAAACTTAGGAAAATTATTTATTAATATAATTGAATTAACATTAATAGGGATTATAACACATAAAAAAAGACTGAATTCAGTCAATAGACTGAAAACTTTCACCCATGTATATACTTTTTATTTATTTATTTATTTTTATTTTTTTTTTTTTGGGGGGGGGAGAGGGTTAAAAAGTTAAAACATTATTTAAAAAACAATTCACGTTTAATTTAATAAAATCAAACAAATTTTATGATATTAATATAAAACACTCATTAAATATTTTTTATCATCTCAATAGACAATGACTTTATAAGTTTTAACTTCAAATATTTAAATTAAAATGTGTTTATAAATAGAGAAAAATATTTTTATGTTTTATTTACTAAATTAGAAAAAATGAATAATATAAAAACTTTCTTCTTTTAAAATTATAAAAATTTCAGCTGTAGTTGTAAATCTTTTTTTTTTTATAATTATTTTGAATAATTTTAAACAATTGCATACTTCTATTTAATATTTTGGGCTTAGTAAATCAAACAACTTTAAAGCTTAATATATTTTAGAAAGCAATATATTATTCATATATTTATGTAAAAAATTAAGAAACGTACTTTTCATATAAATATACAAATAATTTTCTAGAAATTAGAATATGCAGTGTAAATCAAACATTTATATACTTTGTTTTCTTTTTAAAAAAAGAAAAGATCTAATATCATTAAAATAAATTCCCGTTTAATTTAATAAAATCGAACAAATTTTATTAGATTAGTTCAAATCAATATTTAAATATTTATATCATTTCAATAGGCAATGGCTATATAAATTTTAACTTCAATTATTTAAGTAAAAATAAATTTATAAATAACGAAAAATATTTTAATGTTTTACTCACTAAATTAGCGTTACATTAATTTTACTCAAATATATCTTAATATCAAATATTTCAATTGCACTTAAACAAAAAATATATTTCAAACAAGGTGCATTGTACGTACTATATTTAAAATTTAATTTTTGGAAAAAATAATTAAAACATGAGTACATACCATGTAAATAAAATAAATCTATTATTTTGAATCTTTAGAAAGTGATACTTCCTCTTTATTTTGCCGAGTAAATAATTATATCGTGTGGCCGATTTCATTTTAACAGCCAGTCTAATATAAAAATTTACTTGGCTATTCTAAATTTCCTTCTCTTCGAGACGATACAATTAAATTGAACTGGAAAATTGCTCTGCTACAACACATAAAAGAATCCACACTGTGTCTCTGTCTTTGCTTTTTATTTTTTTCATTTTCACAACAAACAAACAACCTATATTTAACAAAACATGGCGATCATCGTCTGCTCTTACTCAATTGTAATCACAATAAAACAAACCACGTGCTTCGTCCTGATTGGATGAAAGAGTTAACCTCGAACGCAGTTTTCCCCCACCTCGTTTGATTATAACGTTCGTAGTGCAGAATTGCTCTACCACGGAATATCGTTATGAAAGAGATTTCGATCGAAAAAATAACGATCGCTTTGTCTTTTCAACGTACAGGCCAGAATAGACCCACTGGACCGTCATTGGAATACGTCTTCTAAATTGCTATGCCCTTCTTTTTCTAAATGAAAATTCTTTCATCTTTGAATAGTTCATTCTTATAGTAGGTATCTTGTCCTGTTTTCATGCCCCTCATAACAAACTCGTTTATTGACATGTGGGTCGAACGGATAACAATGGTTCCCAAGCGCATACAATTCACGGCTAATATGTATATATAGCTTATGTTTAACAAAAAGCATATATCTTTAGAAATTGGGCTTTTTAAAAAAAACATATCTGCATTTTATTTGCTGTGTAGCTATGACAGTTACACAAGTCAGTGGTGTAGCCAGCATAACTGGCGCCCGTGGCACGATTTCTTTCTGGTGCTCCCCCCCCCCTCCTCCCATAGTTTGTTTAGTTCCCCATCGTACTATAGGTATGGGGAACTTAGGTAATCGTGAAAATTTTCGACCTCGGTTTTTTGACTTTTCTACACGTTTTCCGGTGTGAGGAATCCGAAAATGACAAAGTTTCTATGGTGTCTGTCTGTAGGGTGTCTGTTAGTATGTCAGTCCGTTAGTGTGTCAGTCCGTTAGTGTGTTAGTCCGTTAGTTTGTTAGTCTGTTAACACGATATCTCACGAACAAATGATCGCAGAGAGGCCAGATCAGTTTTAAAATATTACTTTCGATACTGGCAAGAACCCTATTCATTTGCAACATTCGAATTAAAAAACTTCGTAAGTTATTAGAAATTTACGATTTTCTTAACATGGGAGAATAGGACAAAAATTCACTTAAACGTGCATTTAATGGAAACATTTTACTGTAAAAATGTCAGACCAGTTTTAAAATATCAGTTTTGATGCCGGAATGAATATCAGTAACTATAAATATGTTACTTTGGAAATTTCGCAAGTTATTGGAAATTTACGAATTTCTTAACATAGCAGTATAGGGCAAAATTTCACATAAACGTCAATTTTGAGAGATATTTTTATCGTAAAGATGTCAGACTACTTTTGAAATATTATTTAGGACACTGGCATGAATATTAATGACTATGAATTTTCCAATATAAATATTTCGTAAGTTATTGGAAATTTACGAATTTCTTAACATGGCTGAATAGAGCAAAATTTCACATAAACGTCAATCTTGAGGGATATTTTCATCGTAAAGATGTCAAACCACTTTCGAAATATTATTTAGGATACTGGCATGAATATCATAGACTATGATTTTTCCAATTTAAAAAATTCGTAAGTTATTTCGAATTTACGATTTACTTAACATGTCAGAATAAGGCAAAATTGAGCATAAACTTCCATTTTGAGGATCCTAAATACATTAGACAACTTCAAAATTACGTTTATGATATTTGTTTGAACATGATTGAATACAAATATTCTACTAGGAAATTTTCGTAAATTATTCGTAATTTACGATTTTATCAACATAGCGAAATTGTAAATTTTTCATATAAATATGAATTTTGAGGATTATTGTATTGGAAATAGTAGCATGAAAACTAAACAACGGAATTGACCCCGATAAAATAAATTAATAGATTAGAATAAGATAAATATATTGAAGTGAACGGTGGGTAGCCTATTAGGCGGGGATTTCAGTCTGTCACTGTATCAAGCTTTGGTCAAATTCATTTCTTTTAACATGATTATAATATGTCTCTCACTAGAAATTTCTGAGAACATAAATATGATGGGGAACTGAGCAGAGTCCACCTATGCCAACTAGTTTTTTCTGAATTTTGCTTTAATTTTTTCTTGTTTAACTGAGCTAGTATTTGTAGAACAGATTTTTTTTTTCTTTTCAATTTCCCTTACCGAAATATGGTAGATAAGAGTATTGTTTTAGGATCAAATTTCGGAAATTGAGTTTTTGTGATATTGGAAAAAATTGAAGTCCCTCCAAATTCTAAAAACAGGTCATTAGCGGTTGGTCTGTATGTGTGTTTGTTATTGTAACTTGGGTTTGAACTTTGGACCTCCCATCTATCACATAGTTGCCAACATCTTAATTAATATTCAGTAGTACTATTAGTATCTGTCGCTTTTTTCGCAGTGGTTTATTTTTAGAGTAATTCGCTCTAAATGTAATTAAGATTAAAAGAAAAAAAAATCATATTCATGCTGGTTTCGGAGAAAACCACGAAAAATTCTGAATGACTGGGTTAGATTGAGAAGTGTGACTTGGGTTTGAGCTCGGGACCTCCCATCTAGCAAATAGTTGCCACTATCCTAAGTATGTTCCGTGGTATTATTAGTATTCGCGGCTTTTTTTTAGCACTAGTTTATTTTTAGAGTAATTCGTTCCAAATGTAATTAAGATTAAATAAGAAAATCCATATTTACTCTGGCTTCGGAGAAAACTGCGAAAAATTCTGAATGGCTGGGTTAGATCGAGAAGTGTGACTTGGGTTTGAACTCGGGACCACCCGTCTGGCACATAGTTGCCAATATCCTAATTATGTTCCGTAGTACTATTAGTATCTGCGGCTTTTTTCGCACTGGTTTCTTTTTAGAGTAATTCTCTCAAAATGTAAAAATGATTAAAAAAGGTGAAAAAAAAAACCCTCGAAAATCGTCTGGTGTGAAAGAAAGGCGGGTACTAACACTACTACAGAAAATTAATTAGGATGTTGGCAGCTATGCTATCTTCTTCGAGAGCAGAATATTTCTACCACTGAAGGGGAACTTTTTATTTATAATTTTCCATTGATCAAAATTTCTCTATAACTTTTATCTTAAAGCATAAATGTATGGAGATATGTAGTTTTTGATTCTCTTTTCGACATAATTCAGTGTATTAAAATTACAAACTAAACATGCATTTAATACTTCTAGCAAATAATTAACACCAAATAGCCAAAAAATATAAATAATTAATGCATGGCACTTTTATCGGCTTTAAAATGTATTTGTTTAATATTTTAAAAAATTGGCTGAACTGTAAAGAAGTTTGTTCGATAAAAAATATGTTAATATATGTGCATTAAGCTGTTTTTCTTTATTAGATTTGGTTTAATAAATATTTAATAGCAAGGAATTTCCTTTCGTTTTGATTTTAAAAGATCATCGATTTATTATGAAACTATCTTCTACAGAATAACTTTCGATATTCGAAGAGCTTGAAAAATAAATAAATAAATTTATTAATTAAAGGGTGGGGTGGTCCTTTATTAAGCATATTTCTATGACTCAAACATTTTTTTCTGTTAAAAAAAAAATAAAAAAAAAAAAATATATATGAGTTTATAAATATTTTTTATCGCTGAAAATAAGATTAAATTTACACAAATGTTAAGTACAGTTTTTAGGATGGAGGATTATTAGTTTCAGTGTGGGAAAAAAAGGTCCTCGTCAGTTTTGTGTAACGCCAAAGAAAAGGGAAATGTGGTGGGGTGGGGAGTTAAAGATGAAGATTGCAGAATAAAATGATTTTTATGTCACCATTTTACCGATTTTAATGATATATTCTATAACTATCACTTAATTTTATGACGATCATAATGAGTGTATTATATACCTGGGGGGGGGGGGGGCAAGGTGTCGCAGATGGAAGTGAAATATACTATTCTTTAAACCACCCTATAATCGATTAAAACAAAACCTTTGTGTATATATAACGTACAGTTTAAGAAAAATTAGAGAGTGTTATACATATGGGAACGGTTTACTAAGGAGGGGGGGGGGCAGAGTGAAGAAAATGGTTGTTTTTATATCACCATGCTACTTTGTACTATGACTTACATTTTATTAAAATTATAGTGAAAGTTACCTATAGTTGATAAGGGGAAGTAGGAGTAGGGGAGGGGGGCAGATGAAAAATAAAATAATCTTTTTAAACATAACTTATTATCGATTTTTTTATTCGCATTTTGTGTAAATATCACTTATTGTTACTATTAATGAAAAATTACAGTAAGGTTACATATGTCTGGGGGGGGGGGAGGCACAGAAGGAAAGAAAATGAATGTTTTTATCACTATATTTTGCATTTTATTAAAATTTATTATAAAAATCATTGAATATTTAGAAAAACTTACGCTGATTGTTATACATATCTTGGGGGCAATAGGATAAGGGGCAAAGGAGAAAAATTATTGTATAACTATCACAATATTACCAATTTTAATTAAAATTTCAAAAACTTCACCTACATTTAATGAAAACTTTCAAAGAGTGTTATATATATCTAGGAGGAGGGGAGGACTGGGGGAAAAGAATATTGTTTTTTAATTACTTTGCTTTACATTTATAGGAGTTTTTGCATAAATATCTCTTATTGTTTATCAAAAATTGAAGAGAGGGTTACACTACCTGGTGAGAGCTAGGGGCCCACATGGAAAGAATATATTTTTATACCATCTTATTGCCGATTTAATGAAACTTTGTAGAAATATTACTTAGCATGTATACGAAATTACAGTGAGGTTTAAATATCAGATTCATTCTCTTCCTAAGTTTGCACCCAAAAATTCAATGTATGATTTAAATCAGAAAAAAGTTACACAAAAATAGAATTTCTTCTTTTAATCTGTCTCTTGTCCCCCCCCCCCCTTCCCCAACGTTGAAATAAAAAACTTACGCTCTCGTTGATGTTTAGCATGAGTTTTACAAGGAGAAATTAAGAAAAATGTCCTTTTTTCCGGATCGTGGAAAAAGGGCACTTTTCTTAATTGTAAAATACTTCCAAATACAAACGATAGCAAAAATATTTTATTTCTACGAGGGATATTTCTGCGAGGGTAGAAATGGGATAGACTAAACAAAAAAATTCTGTTTCAGAGTAATCTTGTACCAGTGTTTGATATTAAATTTTAATTAATGTCTTATGCGAACAATGCATTGAATTTTTGCATGCTAACTTAGAAACTGAAAGATTCTGCGATACGTAGCCCTCTCTAAAAAGTTTCATAAACAATAAAGGATGTTTATACAAAATTCCCTGTAAATATGAAGCAGTGTGATTTGAAAACAGTCGTTTTTTTTTTTTTTTTATGCCCCCCACCTTGTCCGCCAGGTATAGGTAACACTCACCGTAATTTTTCATTAAAAAGAGGTGATAGTGTTAAAAATTTAATTAAAATTGGTAACGTTGTGGTATTTATACAACCATTTTTCTCCTCTGGCCCCATAGACCCCAAGATATGCATAACAATCAGCGTAAATTTTCCTAAACATTAAGTGATATTTATTATAAATTTTATCAACGTGCAAAGTATAATGATAAAAAACATCATTTGTATCCTTCTGTTTCCACCACCCTCACCCAGACATATGAAACACTCACTGTAATTTTTCGTTAATAGTAAATGACATTCGCACACACACACACAAAAAAAGATAATAAGTGTTGCTTAAACATATTTTGTTTTTCATCTGCCGCCCCTCTCCACTCCCACACTGGCCCCCTTTTTTAATTACAGGTAACTTTCATTGTAATTTTAATAAAAAGCAAGTGATAGTCATACAAAGTTTCATATAACTGGATATAAAAACAACCACTTTTTTTATTCTGCGCCCTCTTAGCAACTCCCCCCCCCCCCCGCCCAGATATGTGTAACACTCAATGTAATTTTTCTTAAACAGTAAGTGGTATATAGAGAAAGATTTATTTAAATCGATGCTAAGGTAGTTTACGAAAAATATTTTTTATTTCCATCAGCAACCCGCCCCCCCCATCCCTCCAGGTATATAATACACTCATTGTGATTTTCATAAAAAGTAAGTGATAGTTATAGAATATACCATTAATAACGATAAAATGGTGACATAAAAATATATTTTATTTTCCTCTGCCCCCCCCCCCCCAAATATGTCTGACACTTACTGTAATTTTTTCACAAATTGTACGTGATTATACACAGTTTTTTTTTTTTTTTTTAATCTATACTAGTTTAAAAAAGAATAAATTTTATTTCCTTCTACCCCCCCCCCCCCCTTCCTTGCCGCTCAGATATATAAAACACTCATTGTGGCTTTCATAAAAAGTAAGTGATAGTTATAGAATTTATCATTAAAATCTGTAAAGTGATATAAAATATCATTTTATTTTCCTCTATCCCCCTCTCTTTAACCCCCCCCCCCCAAGTATGTCTGACACATACTGTAATTGTTTCACAAGTTGTATGTGATTATACAAAGTTTCATTAAAATCGGTAGGAATGTGATATAAAAACAATTGCTTTGCTTCGATCTGCTCCTATTCCCCAACCCCCCCTTCCTCCAGGTATACACTAATTGAATGTTGTACCAAATCAATTGAAATTTCTAAAAATGTAATCTAAAAATCATTCTTTAAATTCTTTATTTCATATTATTTTGCGATTTGCGAATTGGAAAAGTGCCCTTTTTTTCCGGGATCCCTTTACAACATTATTGTGACAGTAGTTCCATTCTCAGTTTTTGTACACACCTTGTTTTCATATCTCTAGGTATTCATATAACTAGAATGGATGAATAGATCTATAATCGACTTAAACAAATTTGTGTAATGTCAATATTTCTAATTTCAGCAATAACTAAAAATACATTTTTTTTTTTTCAGACTTATAAATGTTAATCATATAAGTAATGTAATGTTGTAAAACACATTTTAAAAAATAATATTTTCTATATTATATTTTTATTAAATAAATTAAAAAATGCTAATCATCTCAGTCAGTTTTTAAACACTATCTGAAAAAATTATAATTTGCCTTTAAGTGTTTTTGGTTTCTTATAATGGAGATTTGTAAAACCTAAAACATTTGGTGCGCCAAAAAGAAAATCACCTTTTTTTTTTTTTTTAATTAATTTATTTTTTTTAACAAAAACAAACAAGCACCTTTAAAACTGTTAACGAATTGACCGGTTCCAGTGGGTATAATGGTAATCGAATCTGTATAATCACGACTAAACTTGTTCTTCCTCCAGGGAGAGAGAGGAGTTAGGCAGAAATAGAATGTTCTGGAATGATTAGCACTCTCGCTTCAATAATACAAGTTAAAAAATGACCTTGACATTCTACGTTCAAAAACTTCACTCCTTCCATTGAAAACGAATCAGGAGAAGCAGGAACTATTATACTTATAGCGATCCAAAACTCTTCTGACCACTTCAGTTTTGAGCCACCCAATAGCTGTGTAAAATCGCTTTCATCATGATATGATAATGATATTATTGCAATTTGATTTTACTAATTTCCCTCATTACCATTTTTTCCGTTACCATTTTTTCCGTTTACCATTTTTTCCTTTACCATTTTTACCGGTTACCGTATTGATCACAACTTCGTATACTTTTTCGTCTTCGAGTGGTAGGAACTTCGGCACACGACAGTCCGCACAGCGAGTGTATACCTCAACAATTCTTGATCCAACAGGTTCGGATATGTTGTAGGTAACCCGAAGACCTAAAAAATGTTAAATAATAAACATGAAAATATTTACCAATTTGATTTTTATTAGAATATTTTTATCTATAGAATACAGAGATAGAAATTTTATTTTGTCGCATCATATTCTTTCAAATTTTTTCATTTCTTAAATTATTTTTAAATAAGGAAAGGGCATGTTTACAAACAAACGCTCTTTTAATCAATCTTTTCCACTCACGAGTGGCAAAAGGACAATCTCTATTGGTGGAAATACCAATGTTTTGCCCTGAGTAGAGTTTTTTGCCCTGAGCGTGACGTCAGCTGCGCTTTCCTTATACTTTAATACTACTATTATGAGTGACTTTACCGATGTCTCGAACTGACATGGTATTTTCTATGTAATCCGAGTTATGGCACATTCTATGTAATTAATGTTCTGTATAACTAAGTTAAAGCACATTCTACGTAATTCCGCTTATGTACAAGGGAGGCTAAAAATCCAAGACACATTTTAAACTTTAATATAAAATGAAATATGTAGTATACGAGAGTTCGGTTGGCATTACAATGCTAGAATGAAAAAAAAAAAAAAGAAAAAAGAAAGAAAAAATAGTTTTATTTTTTTTTCCTGACGATATGTGTTTGGTTTATTGCCGAAACGTCAGTGGAGGCCCTCTGTTGAGACTCAAAACGGTTTTGGGCTGTGTCTGTGTGTCTGTCTGTCTGTCTGTCGCGCGATAGCGGCCGCAAAAATAGCGCTATTGACTTGAAATTTGGTACAAATGTTCATGAGCCCCACGAAATCAGCTGTATAGTTTTTGGTATGTATTCCATTTGTAGTTCGTATACAGGGACACGCCAAAGTTTTTCTTATCATTACGGCCTATGGAAGGAATTTGTATGTATCACGATAGCGGCCGCAAAAATAGCGCTATTGACTTGAAATTTGGTACACATGTTCATGAGCCCCACGAAATCAGTTGTATAGTTTTGGTATGTATTCCATTTGTAGTTCGTATACAGGGACACGCCAAAGTTTTCTTATCATTACGGCCTAAGAGAGGAATTTGTATGCATCGCGATAGCGGCCACAAAAATCACGCTATTGACTTGCAATTTGGTACACACATTCATGAGCCCAACGGAATTAGCTGTATAGTTTTAGGTGTGTATTCCATTTGTAGTTCGTGTACAGGGACACGCCAAAGTTTTTCTGTCATTACGGCCTATGGGAAGAATCTGTATGTACCGCGATAGCCACCGGAAAAATCAAGCTATTGACCTCCAATTTTTGCCAAAAAGTCAGTGGAGGCCCTCTGTTGAGACTCAAAAGGATTTTGTGTTCCGTCTGTCCGTCTGTCTGTCTGCCTGCCGTGCGATAGCGGCCGCAAATATCACGCTATTGACTTGAAATTTGGTACACATGTCCATGATCCCCACGAAATTTTGGGTGTGTATTCCATTTGTAGTTCGTGTACAGGGACACGCCAAAGTTTTTCTATCATTACGGGCTATGGGAAGAATTTGTATGTACCACAATAGCAGCCGCAAAAGTCCTTCGATTGACTTGCAAATTTGCGCACACGTTCCAGTTTTGCATATAAGTAGCAGTATAATTTTTATTGCTATATTGTTTATAAACTGTGTATAGGGACACGCCTAAATTCTTAACATTACGGCGTATGGGGTGAATTTCTTTTAAACGCATTTTAATATCATTACTTTGCAATGAAGAAAATGAAACTAGCGTACGTGAGTAAGATGCTTAAACTCATGTTGTTTGAAGAAAATATGTGCTCTTAAGCTTTCTAATTCATGTACAGGACCTTACAAAAGTGTTTTGACGATGTCACGTAGTCATCCAAACGATGTTAAATTTGGAACAATTATTAATTTTAAACGCAAAATAAGCTGAATTGTTTTTACTGGTGCATACGATGTTTATGGTTTGTTTACAGAGACACAAGAAAGAATTTCGTAACATTAGAGCCTATGGACAAACTTTTATTTAAGCGCGCACTTTAATGCGTTTATGCTGAATTGAACTTAATAAAGTTAACATACATTATAAAGATGCTTAAAATTATGTTTACTCTTAAAAAAGGTTATGCATAGACTAAATAATTTATGGGACCACACAAAATAATTCCGAGTATGTACTGTAATCATCCAAATGATGTCAAATTAGTTTGAAAAATTAATGAGGTATTATTAATTAGGTTTATTCTTATTATTGGCGTTTATAATGACTGTGGCTACTTTTCCGGGATACATAAAATAATTTCGTAGTATTACGGTCTATAGTCGATATTTCTTAAAAGTTTATTTTAACATGGTTACACCCCATCAAATATAAGGAAATCTTATTAGAATTTTAAAAGCATGTTTTCTTGTTGATAATTGTGGACATAGAATTGGAAATTAGTTTAAAGGTTACGCAAAATATTTCCGATATTCTATGTAAGTTTTTTGTATGAAATTTGGTAGTTAGAAAATTTGGTATTTATGAATTTCAGGGAAATACTACAAGGCCGTCGTTTATTAAGAATACATATTGTTGCGTACTTGGAGGTTCGTAAGTTGTCCGAGAATGAAAAGCGAAACTTGGAAAAATTCAGTGATGTATTCACAGAAAGTTCCAGAAAAATACAGGTCTATAAACCAAGTATCAGCTTCAATTCAACCAGTAAACACAGCTTAAACAACAGCCGTTAACAGCAAAACAACAGTACTATTTGTTTATCAATAACACATAAAGAAAGTCTCATCTAAAGTGGCTCAAAGCAAAGCAAGCATTTGACGAAACTGACACAGATCTGAGACTGACCGCCTTGGCGAAAAAATGCTCCTTTTATAATTTTCTATCGAACACAGACTGTTCTGGAAAATTCTCGTATCTCATAATGAGATTAGAGCTTCCATATTGGGTATATCCCTAATAAGGTTTTTCTCGCCATTGTCATCAAAAAAAAAAAAAAAATCGCCAAGGAGGGAAACAATCTCCAAATTTGGCGCCAAATCCATTTCTTCCCTTATTGGAGCTTTTTTTAAGTGTTTTTAAGGGAAATTTAAGCTATTTTAACGCTAAAACGACTAGAAATGCACAAAGTCAGCATTTTATTAACTTTACTAAACCTCTTTGAAAGAATTTATACAAAAATTAATGCAATTATTTACAATTTCGTAACACTTTATATGATATACAGAGATACAGCGGGGGGTTGAGGGGGGCGGCAGCCCCCCTCAGGAATGTATCTGATTATGGTAACAAGTCGATCGAATCAATATATACGATTATATAATAAGGGATATATAAAAATGACCTATTGAGTAATGTCTGATGTAAATAGGACGTTGAGGCTCCTGATCTGCAGATCCACTAGTATAGTTTTCTTGTAATTCTGAATACAATATGTGATTTCTACTGTTCTGGTGTTTTTCTTCCATACTGATTTCACGCTATATAATTTCTCTAATTTTGAAGTTTTCATCTAAAATTGTATACTAGACTTTGCTAGGATTTTTATTTTTAATACCAACAAATTTAAATTTCTTTTTTTTTTCTCTCAAAAATTGTTATTATTTCCATAAGAGTAAAGTAATTTTTTCTACTAATTAGAAATATATATATATATATATTAACAGGACCTAATATTACTAAATTATTACCTTTCAACTTAAAAAAAGATCACAATCCAGAGTTTTCTCTGGTTATCTCCTTAACTACCTAAATATTCTTAAAATCCATTCAACATCCAAGCAAAGTAAATCATTTAAAATTAACAATGAAAATCACCAGAATTTTAAGCCATGTTCATATAATAATTAAAATATTTCTTTATTTTTATTTTTTTTTTTTTGCTAAATATAATTCTCAAAAGACAGCTTTAATTAAAAAAAAAAAACTTTTTTTTTTTTGTTTCAAAAGATAGAATTTCCTCAATTCCAGTACCTGCGTTGTGTACACACACACACACACAAAAAAAAAAAAAAAAAAAAAAAACTCCAGCAATGTTAACAGTGCCCTTTTTTTTTGTGAAGTTTTCTCAAAGAAAAATACTACTGTATACAAATTAAAATCTCCTTTTTTTTTTTTTTTGTCTAATATCTAAATTACTAATTTGTTGTAACCTACTCAATTGTTATCTAGTAAATTGCACCTAATCTAAATTAACAACTGGACTCTTCAGTACGCAAAATCAAATAAATAAACTAGTATGTTGTGGCCACCACAAGACTTTCTTCTATATTTTCCTATACATATTCAATCAGTAACAATATTTAAAAAAAAAAAAAAAAAATTACGAATTTTTTTCTCATTTTTTTTTTTTTTTTTTTTTTTTTTTTTTGTTAAAAGTAAAAAAAATCGATAACTTTGTTTTAAATTATCACAGATTTATAGTTCAACCATTCGTTTTAAAGGTATTGACGAGATCTTTCCAATGATACCCATCTTCAAAATTTACCCCCCTGGGGGGGGGGTATTTCCCCCCTATTTTTTTCCCTACGATTTCTACGATTTTTTTTCCCTACGATTTTTTTCCCTACGATTTTTTTTCTAAGTTTTTTTACTTTCTATATATATAGAGAAAGTATTGGATTCGCGAAAATTTTCGACCTCCGTTTTTTGATGGATTTACATGTTTTCGGATGTCTAGATTACGAATTAATAATTTTTAGAAAATGTCTGTCTGTCTGTCTGTCTGTCTGCATCATTTTTTTGTGGACGCTGTATCTCACGAACCAATGAATGAAATTTAACCAAACTTGGTATTTAGTTGTACCCTGACATGAACTGGTGCTGACTAGATTTTGGGATCAATATCTCAACAGGTGGCGCTGTGATCGCATTTTATGCAAATTTTGAACATGGCAGGATAGGACAAAATTCCGTATAAATGGGCATAAAGAGAGTTATTTTACACTTGTGATTGTAAAATTAATATGAATTATTGATAATAGTAGTAGTTAACTAGGAAAAAAATTTTGTGCATGTGGGGGCATCGGTCCCCCCCCCTGGGGGGGAAGTACCACCCCGGGGAAGTAAATTTTCAACATGGGTATCTTTCGAAAGGTCTCGTTGATAATAGTAATAGTTAACTGGGAAAAAATTTTTGTGCATGTGGGGGCATCGGTTCCCCCCCCCTTACCGGGGGGGAAGTACCCACCCGGGGGGCAAAGTTTCAAGATGGGTATCTTTCGAAAGGTCTCGTCAATACCTTTAAAACGAATGGTTGAACCATAAATCTGTGATAATTTAAAACAAAGTTATCGATTTTTTTTACTTTTAACAAAAAAAAGAAAAAAAAAAAAAAATCGCAATTTTTATTTATTTTTTTTTTTAACGAAATTTAACCAAACTTGCTATTTAGTTGGTCCCCGACATTAACTGGTGCTGATTATGTTTGGGGATCAATAGCTCAACAGGTGGCGCTGTGATAGCATTTTATCTAAATTTTTAACATGGCAGTATAGGACAAAAATTCGTATAAATGTGCATAATAAGAGTTGTTTTAAACTTGTGATTGTAAAATTAATATCAATTATTGATAATAGTAGTATGTAACTAGGAAAAAAATTTTCTGCATGGGGGCATCGCTTCCCCCCTGGGGGGGAAGTACCCCCCGGGGGGGACAAATTTTCAAAATGGGTATCTTTCGAAAGGTCTCGTCAATACCTTTCAAACGAATGGTTGAACTATAAATCTGTGATAATTTAAAACAATGTTATCGATTTTTTTTACTTTTAACAAAAAAAAAAAAAAAAAATTAGAAAAAAAATCGTACTTTTTTTTTTTTTTAAATATTGTTATTGATTGTATATGTATAGGAAAATATAGAAGAAAGTCTTGTGGTGGCCACAACATACTAGTTTCGTTAAAAGTAAAAAAAATCGATAAGTTTGTTTTAAATTATCACAGATTTATGGTTCAACCATTCGTTTTAAAGGTATTGACGAGACCTTTCTAAAGATACCCATTTTGAAACTTTGCCCCCCCGGGGGGGTACTTCCCCCCGGTGGGGGGGGGAACCGATGCCCCCACATGCACAAAAATTTTTTCCCAGTTAACTATTACTATTACCAACGAGAACTTTCGAAAGATACCCATCTTGAAAATTTACATCCCCGGGGGGGTACTTCCCCCCCAGGGGGGGGGGAACCGATATCCCCACATGCACAAATTTTTTTTTCCTAATTAACTACTACTATTATCAATAATTCATATTAATTTTACAATCACAAGTTTAAAATAACCCTCATTATGCCCATTTATACGGAATTTTGTCCTATGCTGCCATGTTAAAAATTTGCATAAAATGCGATCACAGTCCCACCTGTTGAGCTATTGATCCCAAAATCTAATCAGACCCTTTCCATGTCAGGGTCGAACTATACACCGAGTTTGGTTCAATTTCATTCATCGGTTCGTGAGATACGGTGAAAAATACGAAATTTTGCGATCACAGCGCCACCTGCTGGACGATTGATCCCCAAATCTAATCAGCACCATGCCCCGTCAGGTTCCAACTATATACTAAGTTTGGTTGAATTTCATTCATTTGTTCGTGAGATACGGTGAAAAATACGAAAATTTGTCCTATACTGCCATGTTAAAAATTTACATAAAATGCGATCACAGCGCCACCTGATGGGCTATTGATCCCCAAATCTAATCAGCACAATGCCCCGCCAGGTTCCAACTATATACTAAGTTTGGTTGAATTTCATTCATTTGTTCGTGAGATACGGTGAAAACACTAAACCACAGACAGACAGACAGACATTTTTTAAAAACTATCAATTCGTGTTCAGGACACCCCAAAACGTGTAGATCCGTCAAAAAACGGAGGTCGAAAATTTTCGCGAATTCAATACTTTCTCTATATTACATATAGAAGAAAGTAATAAAAAACGAGAGAACTCGGGCAGCATAAAAATAACTTTTTACTTTCTTCTATATGTAATATAGAGAAGGTATTGGATTCGCGAAAATTTTCGACCTCCGTTTTTTGACGGATCTACACGTTTTGGGATGTCCTGAACACGAATTGATAGTTTTTAAAAAATGTCTGTCTGTGTGTCTGTGTTTCTGTCTGTCTGTCTGTCTGTGGTTTAGTGTTTTCACCGTATCTCACGAACCAATGAATGAAATTCAACCAAACTTAGTATATAGTTGGAACCTGGCGGGGCATTGTGCTGATTAGATTTTGGGATCAATAGCCCATCAGGTGGCGCTGTGATCGCATTTTATGTAAATTTTTAACATGGCAGTATAGGACAAATTTTCGTATTTTTCACCGTATCTCACGAACTAATGAATGAAATTCAACCAAACTTGGTATATAGTTGGAACCTGACGGGGCATGGTGCTGATTAGATTTGGGGATCAATCGTCCAGCAGGTGGCGCTGTGATCGCAAAATTTCGTATGTCACACCGTATCTCACGAACCGATGAATGAAATTGAACCAAACTTGGTGTATAGTTGGACCCTAACATGGAAAGGGTCTGATTAGATTTTGGGATCAATAGCTCAACAGGTGGCGCTGTGATCGCATTTTATGCAAATTTTGAACATGGCAGGATAGGACAAAATTCCGTATAAATGGGCATAAAGAGAGTTATTTTACACTTGTGATTGTAAAATTAATATGAATTATTGATAATAGTATTAGTTAACTAGGAAAAAAATTTTGTGCATGTGGGGGCATCGGTCCCCCCTCCCTGGGGGGGGGAAGTACCACCCCGGGGAAGTAAATTTTCAACATGGGGATCTTTCGAAAGGTCTCGTTGATAATAGTAATAGTTAACAGGGAAAAAATTTTTGTGCATGTGGGGGCATCGGTTCCCCCCTTACCGGGGGGGAAGTACCCACCCGGGGGGCAAAGTTTCAAGATGGGTATCTTTCGAAAGGTCTCGTCAATACCTTTAAAACGAATGGTTGAACCATAAATCTGTGATAATTTAAAACAAAGTTATCGATTTTTTTTACTTTTAACAAAAAAAAAACAAAAAAAATCGCAATTTTTATTTATTTTTTTTTTAACGAAATTTAACCAAACTTGCTATTTAGTTGGTCCCCGACATTAACTGGTGCTGATTATGTTTGGGGATTAATAGCTCAACAGGTGGCGCTGTGATAGCATTTTATCTAAATTTTTAACATGGCAGTATAGGACAAAAATTCGTATAAATGTGCATAATAAGAGTTGTTTTAAACTTGTGATTGTAAAATTAATATGAATTATTGATAATAGTAGTATGTAACTAGGAAAAAAATTTTCTGCATGGGGGGGGGCATCGCTTCCCCCCTAGGGGGGAAATACACCCCCAGGGTGGGGTAAATTTTCACAATGGGTATCTTTCGAAAGATCAGGTTGATAATAGTAGTAGTTAACTAGGAAAAAATTTTTGTGCATGCGGGGGCATCGGTTCCCCCCCCCCCACCGGGGGGGAAATACCCACCCGGGGGGGCAAAGTTTGAAGATGGGTATCTTTCGAAAGGTCTCGTCAATACCTTTAAAACGAATGGTTGAACCATAAATATGTGATAATTTAAAAGAAAGTTATCGATTTTTTTTACTTTTAACAAAAAAAAAAAAAAAAAAAAAAAAAAAATCGCAATTTTTATTTATTTTTTTTTTAACGAAATTTAACCAAACTTGCTATTTAGTTGGTCCCCGACATTAACTGGTGCTGATTATGTTTGGGGATCAATAGCTCAACAGGTGGCGCTGTGATAGCATTTTATCTAAATTTTTAACATGGCAGCATAGGACAAAAATTCGTATAAATGTGCATAATAAGAGTTGTTTTAAACTTGTGATTGTAAAATTAATATCAATTATTGATAATAGTAGTATGTAACTAGGAAAAAAAATTTCTGCATGGGGGGCATCGCTTCCCCCCGGGGGGGAAGTACCCCCCGGGGGGGGATAAATTTTCAAGATGGGTATCTTTCGAAAGGTCTCGTCAATACCTTTAAAACGAATGGTTGAACTATAAATCTGTGATAATTTAAAACAATATTATCGATTTTTTTTACTTTTAACAAAAAAAAAAAAAATTAGAAAAAAAATCGTACTTTTTTTTTTTTTAAATATTGTTATTGATTGTATATGTGTAGGAAAATATAGAAGAAAGTCTTGTGGTGGCCACAACATACTAGTTTCGTTAAAAGTAAAAAAAATCGATAAGTTTGTTTTAAATTATCACAGATTTATGGTTCAACCATTCGTTTTAAAGGTATTGACGAGACCTTTCGAAAGATACCCATCTTGAAACTTTGCCCCCCGGGGGGGGTACTTCCCCCCGATGGGGGGGAACCGATGCCTCCACATGCACAAAAATTTTTTCCCAGTTAACTATTACTATTACCAGCGAGACCTTTCGAAAGGTACCCATCTTGAAAATTTACATCCCCGGAGGGTACTTCCCCCCCAGGGGGGGGGGGACCGATATCCCCACATGCACAAATTTTTTTTCCTAATTAACTACTACTATTATCAATAATTCATATTAATTTTACAATCACAAGTTTAAAATAACCCTCATTATGCCCATTTATACGGAATTTTGTCCTATGCTGCCATGTTAAAAATTTGCATAAAATGCGATCACAGTCCCACCTGTTGAGCTATTGATCCCAAAATCTAATCAGACCCTTTCCATGTCAGGGTCCAACTATACACCAAGTGTGGTTCAATTTCATTCATCGGTTCGTGAGATACGGTGAAAAATACGAAATTTTGCGATCACAGCGCCACCTGCTGGACGATTGATCCCCAAATCTAATCAGCACCATGCCCCGTCAGGTTCCAACTATATACCAAGTTTGTTTGAATTTCATTCATTTGTTCGTGAGATACGGTGAAAAATACGAAAATTTGTCCTATACTGCCATGTTAAAAATTTAGGCAGTATAGGACAAATTTTCGTATTTTTCACCGTATCTCACGAGCTAATGAATGAAATTCAACCAAACTTGGTATATAGTTGGAACCTGACGGGGCATGGTGCTGATTAGATTTGGGGATCAATCGTCCAGCAGGTGGCGCTGTGATCGCAAAATTTCGTATGTCACACCGTATCTCACGAACCGATGAATGAAATTGAACCAAACTTGGTGTATAGTTGGACCCTAACATGGAAAGGGTCTGATTAGATTTTGGGATCAATCGCCCGGCAGATGGCGCTGTGATCGCATTTTATGTAATCTTTTAACATGGCAGCATAGGACAAAATTTCGTATAAATGTACATAATGAGCGTTATTTTAAACTTGTGATTGTAAAATTAATATGAATTATTGATAATAGCAGTAGTTAACTACGAAAAAAATTTGTGCATGTGGGGGCATCGGTTCCCCCCCCGGGGTGGTAAATTTTCAAGATTGGTATCTTTCGAAAGATCTCGTCAATACCTTTAAAACGAATGGTTGAACTATAAATCTGTGACAATTTGAAACAAAGTTATCGATTTTTTTACTTTTAACAAAAAAAAAAAAAAAAAAAAAAAAAAAAAAAAAAATCGTATTTTTTTTTTTAACGAAACTTAACCAAACTTGGTATTTAGTTGGTCCTCGACATAAACTGGTCCTGATTACATTTAGGGATCAATAGCTCAACAGGTGGCGCTGTGATAGCATTTTTTCTAAATTTTTAACATGGCAATATAGGACAAAATTTCGTATAAATGTACATAATGAGCGTTATTTTAAACTTGTGATTGTAAAATTAATATCAATTATTGATAATAGTAGTAGTTAACTACGAAAAAAAATTTGTGCATGTGGGGGCACCGGTTCCCCCCCCGGGGTGGTAAATTTTCAAGATGGGTATCTTTCGAAAGATCTCGTCAATAACTTTAAAACGAATGGTTGAACTATAAATCTGTGATAATTTAAAACAAAGTTATCGATTTTTTTTTACTTTTAACAAAAAAAAAAAAAAAAAAACTTGGGAAAAAAAATCGTTTTTTTTTTTTTTTTTTTAATATTGTTACTGGTTGAATATGTATTACTTTTAACAAAAAAAAAAAAAAAATAGTAAAAAATCGTAATTTTTTTTTTTTTTTTTTTTTTTAAATATTGTTACTGATTGAATATGTATATAGGAAAATATAGAAGAAAGTCTTGTGGTGGCCACAACATACTAGTTTATTTCTTCTTCGTCCATATCTGAAAAGGAAGGATTGCTACCCCAACCATCGCTTGGAATTGTTTTCAGACAAGATTGAAGTCCTGGAATTTACTGGTTTTACTATTTAGATTATTTAGACATATATTGTGTCTCTTTTATTATCCTGGTACTAGATAATTTATTTATATACAATTCCACAACAGAGGATTGGGATGGCTAACTGATGTCGTCCAGTTTTAAAAATCTCATCATTTTTTTTTTTTTTTTTTTTTTTTTTTTTAAACTCTTAAATTACTGCATGTATACTCATTCCTACTACCTTTAATATATATAAAAACCTTTCTCCTAAGCATTCCTATAATTAAGAACTCAATCTATTTATATATGCATATCTATTTAAATACCTATATACATAAACGATATGAAGCACAGTCATCACTGCTGGATATAGATAAATATGTTTTGTATAATCATCCATATCTTTACCCTTCTATTCTATTTTTATATTACCCCCAGATTCCTTTAAATTGGCCTTCACTTTTTTTTTTTTTTTTTTTTTTTTCCTTTAAATAATAAAAAAATAAATAAACACCAATATATGTATATCTATATTTAAAATATAAAAAAAAAAAGATTTATAAAACCTTCTAAGAATTAATTTGTCTTATAGACAAAATAAAATAAACACCCAACAGATGTATAACTTAACTATTACACTATTTTATTAAATACATATATTTATGGTACTTCACAAATGTTCATGAATACATAAAATCACCATTCAGACTTTAAATAATTAAACATTTGCCTACTTTATTAAATACATATATTTATGGTACTTCACAAATGTTCATGAATACATAAAATCACCATTCAGACTTTAAATAATTAAACATTTGCATACAAAATAGATTATATAAATAAAAAAAATACCATTCTTATCATTTTTTCAAGATAGCATCAAACGAAACAAAACATTATGAAAAAGGAAAACTATAAAACTTACATAATTTCTTGACAAAGCATTTCCAGGGTTTTTCTGAGGCCGGTGACCTATCTCGGAACTTTTGTAGAATTATCTAGATCTCTGAAAGTTGCTTCACGAGACGATGGGGCCTATGCAAACGCAGAACCATCATATTATCGATATGTATATGGAGGCGACTTTTCTATGCTGACTGTAAAAACAAGCGCAGAGGTATGCACATCGTTACTCAGTGGATTTCAACCTAGTGTATACTCTAGGATGACTTCATGATTTATTCAGCAGATCGAAGGGTTTTAACAAAACGTGTTTTAATTTCAGATTCTTTTTATTTTTGTGCCGCTCCACCTCCCCCCTCTCCTGAGGGCTTCGCAAGTAGAGTGGTCGGCACGACTACAAAACAAAAAAAGAACCTAATATGCTGAGCAAACATTCGTCTTTAGTCCTCGGTATCTGATACGCTTGCGTCGCGTCGCTGGCAGCAACCCGGGGAAGTAAGCCGAGGCCCGCGCCCTTTTTCCGTACTATAGAACACGATTTTTAGTTTTTCTTTACTAACAAGGAAACATTCAAAAGGTGTCGTCTTCAAAAAATATTGGAAAAAATATATGTGATTCTACTCTTCATAAAACACCAGAAAGTGAAAAAATTATCGGCTGAAATGAATTACAGCGACCACAAAAAATTATCAAAATTAAGCATATTTGGCGATTTCACACTGCTAGGCGATTCGATTGATTTTGAGTACTTGGCGGAAAAGCAAAACACGGTTCTGTTCGTACACGACAATCTCTGTGCTAGCAAATGTATCGCCTAACAGCGCTAAATCGCCAAATATGCTTAATTTTGATAATTTTTTGTGGTCGCTGTATTTAATTTCAGCCGATAATTTTTTCATTTTCCGGTGTTTTATGAAGAGTAGAATCACATATATTTTTTTCAATACTTTTTGAAGATGACACCTTTTGAATGTTTCCTTGTAAGAGAAGATGTCATAGCAGTAGGATAATCTTTCTTGAATACAATGAAGAGATAAGAGAATTTCATCCAGTTCGCATCCCCAGTGGTTTAGTTCTATTGCTTGCACAATCACTGGAAATATGAAACAGTTGAAATAATCTGTTCGATTGGTGACAAACTTATCTCCACTTATAAAGAATTTAGAAATAACAGTAAGCAGCAACATTTCCGTCTTAGATAAACACGTGTCTTTAGTGAAAATGCGAATTGTTAACTTAAAAGAAAAACATTTTTTTTTTTTTCTTTTTTCTTTTTTCTTTTTTCTTTTTTTTTTTTTTTTTTAGACCTCAATACGTTGAAAAATAATGTATAGGATTGTTGAATTTGATGAACACTATAAGATTCTTTTTTTTTTTTTTTTTTTTTTTTTAAAGGGGGCATATTATAAATTAAATATATAAATTAAAATTCTAGATTCTTTTTGAGAAATCTAAAACTCGTTTAATTAAAAATTAAATTTTCTTCATATTAATTTTTTTTTTTCAAATAATTGATTTACACCAAATGCAGGAAAATCTTGAAAAAATTGAATGTAATGTTGATTGTGCATGCATAACTTTCCTCAAACTCAACGAATTTAAGCAGTTAATAGCTCAAAAGAAAGAGCTTGATCCACTGAGTGTTCTTCGACTTGTGTCAACAGCCTACGTTAATTAGAACTCTAGTTATAGAGGTTTGAGTGAAGGAAAATCTTGAAAGATCCATTCATTAGAAGAGGAGCTATGAGAATTCGGTGCTCGGTAAAAATGGCAACGGAAATAATGGCAACGGAAAAAATGGCAACCGGAAATAATGGCAACGGAAATAATGGCAACGGAAAAAATGGCAACCGGAAATAATGGCAACGGAAATAATGGCAACCGGAAATAATGGCAACTGGGTGAAAATGCAGCGATAATATTGGTAACAATAACTTGATAAATGGGTAAAGGTGCAATTATCTATGTAAATAAAGAGAACTGTTTTTATGTGTGTGTGTGAGTGATTGATGTGTGGGCTGAACGGAAAAAAGTAGTTTTCGAACTACTAAATACAATTGACTTCCAATAAAATCCCTACAATATCATCAACAGTCATGTATATTTTGAAACTGAAGATAAGATTTACTTGTTTGCTTTCAAATTATGGAATAGAGCAGGCGCACGTTGCGTCACTGAGATAAACATTGACAAATGATTCCACACGTGCTTTAAAATGTAGGCAAAAGGTGGGGTAAATAGCTATGTACTTTCATTTCTCCAATATTTTTAACACGTTTTACATTTCTGCGGAGATTTAACTATTGTTATTGCTTGTTATATAAATTGATATTATGTGGTAGCTTTTAACTGCAAAATCTGTATTAAAATACTTTCAAAGTAAAAATATTTTTTTCTATATCAGATTATAGGGAAAAAATATATATTTTATTTAATATAAAAATATAATTCAAAATGACGGCATTTACTAAAAATCAAAATGATTAATAATAAAATTAATTTGTTCAATAGAACTATTTGAGCTTTTAATTGAAAAATCTATTTCTAAATACTTTTAATATAAAAATGTATATATATTTTTTCCCCTGAAAATAATTAAAAAAAAAAAAAAAAAAAAAAAAAAAGGAAAAAATTAAAAAACTTGGAAAGTATAATTGTTTTAGCTTTTAATAGTAAAATCTATGTTAAAATACTTTTAATATTATTAAAACAACTTATTTTCTCTGAACGATAATAATAATAATAATAATAATAATAATAATAATAGCTAGTTTAAAAAAAAATCACATCATTCATTAAAATATTCTAATTAAAAAACAATAATTTATTTATTAAAAATATAATTTTTTATAATTAAATTTGGTGAAATTACTTAATACATTTTTTTAAACTTTTAATTAAAATGCCTATTTCAGTAGCCGACTGGTTCTGCTCTCCAAGCTAATAGACTGGTGTTATTGTTGGTGTTTGGGAATAAAGCCGATTGACAATTCTAAGGTCCTTGGCCCGAGGGGGAGTACCTTCCGTGGAGGTCTTTCTAAGGAGTCCTAGCCCATATTTTTGCAAGTTTCTAAGAAAACCATGGAAAACTCCGAACGGCTAGATCGGCGAATGAGGACCTGGGATCGAACCCTGCACCTCATGTCAACCAGCTTTGAGCGCAGAACCGCTCTGCCGCTGGTGGGCCCTGATAGATTGGAATTGCGGGTTCGATCCAAGGTCTCGTTTGTCATCCTAGACATTCAGAATTTTCCATGTTTTTTTTTTTTTTTTTTTTTTTTTCTGAAAATCGCATATATCAAGGACATGCTCCTTAGAAAGAACTCTTATGAAAGTCATTTCACCCAGGCTTAGGACCCGTATGTTGTCAATAGGTTTTAAAGCTTAAACCACAACCATCAAAATATTTTTAATTAAAACACACACACACACACACACACACACACATATATATATATACATGATTACATATAAAAAAATAATAATTAAAAAATGATTTAATAATACATATTTATAAAATATAATTCAATTATTAAGAACATAAATTTTTAATAATTCAATTAGTTCAAATTGCTTAATGCTGTTGTTTAAGCCTTAAAATGAAAAAATAAATTCAAAATGTTCTTAAACATAAAAATATTTTTTTCTATAATTGATTATAGGAATAAGGATCTAATTAAAATTATTTTATTTAGAAAACTTTAAAAGAAAGAGTAAATTAATTGTCTAAGAACTAAATGAATTATCAAAAACGTAAATTTTAATAATTAAATTAGGTGTGACTCCTTAATACAACTTTTTCTGCTTTCAATAAAAAATATTATTTTAAAATACTTTTATTATTAAAAGATTTTATTTACTGTGAATAATTATGAGGAAAAAGGTAGTTAAGGATCGAATTAAAATTATTTTACTTTAAAAATTTTAATAGAATGACTAAATTAATTATCTAAAAACTAACAAAAATATAAATTTTAATAATTAAATTAGCTGAGATTACTACAATTTTTTCTGCTTTTAGTAGAAAAAATTGTTTTAAAACACTTTTAATATTAAAAGATTTAGTTTCTATGAACAATTATATATATATATATATATATATACAGCTAGTTAAAAAATTATTTAATGAAATATTCCTATTAAAAACACTAATTTATTTAAAAAAATATATAATTTAATATAATTAACTTAGTTGAAATCGCTGAATAAGATTATTTGGACTTTAATTAATGAGCCGAGCAGTTCTGCTCTCCAAACTGGTAGACAGGAAGTGCCGGGTTCGATCCCAGATCATGATCGTCGACTCTCATGTTCTCAATCGGCTTTAACATCTAAACTAACCCCATCAAATTATTTTTAAAATTAAAAGTTATTTTAATCAATGATTATATAAAAATAATAATCTTAATGTAATAACAAATATTACATTTAATTAATTTGTTATAATTTTACTAATGCAGTTTAATCTTATGATATAAAATAGTTTAACTCCGCTTTTATAATTTCAGTGCAAAATATTTTTTTTAGCTACATAACCAAACTTTTATTATAAATTATAAGTTTAATTCCATTCAAAATTAAATTGTTTATAGATAATGACTAAGCCGTTTCTGTCCTGCAATTAATAAATTCTAATACTCTGCGGTGCATATATGATTAAACATACTGCATGCCAATATGAGAAATTAAATTGCCAAAAAATTCTCAATTTCATAAATTAATTAATTAATGAAAAAAATAGTATGTTGTAGCCACCACAAGACATTCTTCTATATTTTTCTATATTATCGATTAAAAAAAAAAAAAAAAAAAAAAAAAAACTTTGTGTAATCACGTACAATTTGTGAAAATATTACAGTAATTGTCAGACATACTTGGAGTGGGGAAGGCAGAGGAAAATAAAATGACTTTTTATATCACTATTTTACCGTTTTAAATGGATATATTCTACAACTATCACTTACTTTTTATGAGTGTATTATATACCTGGGAGGGGGGGGGGGCAGTTGGAAATGAAAAATATTTTTTTTTAACTACCGTAGTATCGATTTAAATAAATCTTTGTGTATATACCACTTACTGTTTAAGAAAAATTCCAGTAAGTGTTACACAGATCTCGGGAGGGGACAGAATAAAAAAAGGAGTTGTTTTTATATCACTATGCTAGTATATCACTATGCTACATTTGTATATACTATGCTTTTATATTACTAGCTATTTGTATGAAACTTTGTTTGATTATCACTTACTTTTTATTAAAATTACAATGAAAGTTACTTGTAGTTAAAAAGGGGGACGAGTATGTGTGTGGTGATGGTGGGGAGGGGGGGGGGCAGAGGAAAAACAAAATCTATTTAAACAACACTTATTATCTTTTTTTTGTGACATTTTGTGCAAATGTCGCTTACTGTTAATGAAAAAATACAGTGAGTGTTACATATGTCTGGGTGAGGGGGAGGGAGTGCTGGAGACATAAAGATACAAATAATGTTTTATATCATTGTGCTTTGCATTTTACTAAAATTTATTACAAATATCATTTAATTTTTAGGAAAATTTACGCTGATTATAAAATATATCTTGGGGGTTATACGAGCAGATGAGAAAAAGGCTTCTATAAATATCACAATGTTACCAATTTTAATTAAAATATTAACAACTATCACCTACTTTTAATGAAAAATTACGGTGAGTGTTACCTATACATGGGGGACAAAGAGGAAGAGAAAAAAAATGCGATTGTTTTTAAATTATACTGCTTCATATTTATAGAAAATTTTGTATAAATGTCCTTTATTGTTTATGAAAATTTTTAGGGAGGGCTATGTACCGCAGTATCTTTCAGTTTCTAAGTTAATACGCAAAAATGCAATTCAATGTTCAGATTAAAATCATTAATTTTCATTAATTAAAATTTAATATAAAATATTGGTAAATGATTATTCTGAAACAGATTTTTTTTTTTTTTTAATCTGTCCCATTCCCCCCCCCCACCCCTCTTCCCCTCGTAGGAACAAAAAAGAAAAGTCCTTTTTTCCGGCTCACGGAAAAAAGGGCACTTTTCTTAATTTCTCCTTGTAAAACTCATGCTAAACATCAACGAGAGAGTAAGGTTTTTATTTCTACGTGGGGGGTGGGGGATGGCAAAAAAGACGGATAAAAAGAAAACATTTCATTTTTTAGTAACATTTTTCAGATTTAAATCATACATTGAATTTTTGCGTACAAACTCAGGAAGAGAAAGAAACTGATACTTAACCTCACTGTAATGTTTTATACACGGTAAGTAATATTTCTAGGAAATTTCATTAAATCGATACCAAGATGGTACAAAAATATATTAGCCCTTAGTTCTCACCGGGTAATGAAACCCTCTTCTCTTCAATTTTTCATAAACAATAAGAGATATTTACGCAAAATTTCTTTAAAATTTAAACAGTGATTTAAAGCATTTTTTTTTTCCTCAGCACCACCTTCCTCCTAGATATGTGTAACACTCTTTGAAAATTTTCATTAAATGTAGGTGACAGTTTTTAAAATTTTAATTAAAATCCGTAACATTGTGATACTTATACAATCATTTTTCTCTTTTACCCCCTCCTCTTAGCTCTCAAGATATACATAACAATCAGCGTAAATTTTCCTAAATATTCAGTGATATTTATAAAAAATTTTATTAAAATGAAAAATATAGTGATATAAACATTCATTTTCTTTTCTTCTGTGCCCCCCCCCCAGACATGTGTAACTTCACTGTAATTTTTTATTAATAGTAAGTGATATTTACACAAAATGTCAATTAAAAGAAATGGATAATAAGTGTTGTTTAAAAAGGTTATTTTAATTTTCATCTGCCCCCCCCAGCCCCCACCCTTATCAACTGTAGGTAACTTTCATTATAATTTTAATAAAATGTAATTGATAGTACAAATTTTCATATAAATAAGTAGCATGGTGATAAAAAAATAACCATTTTCCTCACTCTGCTCCCCCCCCCCTCCTCCCTTAGTGAACCGTTCAGATATGTGTAATACTTACTGTAATTTTTCTTAAACAGTACGTTGTATATACATATATATATATATTAAATCGATAATAGGGTAGTTTAAAGAATAATACATTTTACTTCCATCTGCGCTCCCTTGCCCTCCCCCCCCCCAGGTTTATAATACATTCATTGTGATCGTCATTAAAAGTAAGTGATAGTTATAGAATATATCATTAAAATCGGTAAAATGGTGGTGTAAAAAATCATTTTATTTTTCTCTGCCCTCCCCCCCCCCCCTTCTTTAACTCCCCATCTTCCAAGTATGTCTGAAACTTACAGTTATTATTTCACAAATTGTACGCAGTGCCTGATTTAAGGCAGGGCATTAGGGGAATGTGCCCTGGACCCTTAGACTGAGGGGGCCTCCAAGAAACTCCATGATACATTAAAAATACATAGATATACTTAAAATGAAAATTTTTCAAATTTTGCTATAGTGGTCATTGTTTTTTGATTTTTCGTCAATGGATGGAGGTGTTACTGTACTGTTACATAAATCAGCGGTATGATCTTTCAAGAAAACTATCATTTCATTGAAAAAATTGCAATATTTTCACTAAACGCAAATACAACTGCATACTACTGATACTGCATTCCAAACTCTTACAGGTTAACTAAATCTCAGGATCGCAGCGATAAAATGGAAAGTGGAGAGAATTTTTAGACGCGTGAATCAAAAATATGCGATTTGTTTTGTTTTTTGTAATATTAAAGCATGAGGAAAAGAGCCCATTTAACTTTAGTGCCCTGGGCCTGCAAGTGAGTAAATTGGTCCCTGATTGTACGTGATTATACAATTTTTTTTTTTTTTTTTTAAATCTATAATAGGGTATTTTTAAAAAGAATATTTTTTATTTCCATCTGCCCCCCCCTCCCCCCCATGTATATAATACACTCATTGTGATAGTCACAAATTGTATGTGAATATACAAAATTTCATTAAAATCGGTAAGAAGGTGGTATAAAAACAATTGTTTTCTTTCAACTTTCTGCTAACTCAACCTCCCCCTTTTGTCAAACAAAAAATAAATGAATGGTGTACCAAATCAAATGAAATTCTAAAAATGTAATTTGAAATTCATTATTTGATATTTATTATTTTGCAATTTGCGAAGTGAAAAAGTGCCCTTATTACCGGTGCCCTTTTTTTCCAGGATCCCAGACCGACATATATTTTCTAAAAATGGTCAAATCATTTTCAGTATCTTTCAAAACATGTAATTCCCATCGAAAACCGGAAACTGTAAATTTTTACGAATCCAAATACTTTCTATTGAATATAAAAGAAAATAAAAGTACAATAACTTAATTTGTGATGCTAAATTTACTATTCATAGAAAATCAGTGCTTCAGATGATTATAAAAGATAGTTTGTAATTAATGCCTATCTTCAATGTAATCATCACTTATTATTATTATTATTATTATTTCTACTTAAGGTAAGCAATCATAATGAGTATTAAATTTAATTATTATATTAAAAAATTATAAATTCATAATACTTCATTAAATACTACTATTAAATAAAAACTAAATCTACCATTGAAAACGTTAAAAATTTTAAAATACTATTCTTAATTTATGTAATAATTCTTATTTCATGTAATAATATTACGTAAAAATTCACTTGTCTGACTAAATTTTTACGAATCAAAATTGCATATTAAAATTTCGATTGTATGTCTTTTTAATATTTTATGTCAAACCTTTCAAAAAGGCGTATTGTATAATATACTTTTGTGTTCACTTCTTTACATCTTTTTATACGACAACGACAAGATTTTTCAAGAAAGGAAAGCAAGATTTTAACATCTGTAAAGAATTTAAGGGGGGGGGGGGGGTTCCGGGGTTTCTGTTTTCTGTATCTGAAAGGAAGGAAACATCATAAATTCTGGCCTTTTAAAATCTTCCTTATCTATTAAGTGTTCAAAGAGTAGTTATATAGTAGTCTTAAGTAGGGCTATAAGGAGAAGGGCCACTACATAGATTATGATTGTGAACTGTGAGGTGAGAATACAAAAGAACAAAAGCAGAGGGTAACTCAATGGCATTGTCAGATGAAAGAAAAATCTGGAGAAAGCTTCTAGGAAAAACATTTCCTTCCTAATTCTGTCATTGTCTACACAAAGAAAGCCTTTCTGTTTATCCATGCTCAAAAAGTAAAATTAGCCTCCAATCTCCACCCATCCACAATTCTTTAGTTTTTTTCAATTTAACCATTAATTTTATTTTATTTATTTTTTAAATAACTAACATTGATATAAAATCGCACAAATATTGAATACGCGAATAAATATATTAATAAAGGCTAAAATTTCTTCTTTAAAACCGAAAAAAGTTGGAAAATGAATGATTCAAATATTCAGAGCCCTTATGTAAATAATATATATATATATATAGTAATAAGGAAAATATATATATATATATATATATACATTTATATCTGACGGCGAAAAATGCTATCAGTACCAGTGATGAAATATATTTTACTCTTCAGATATTTTTAGCATATTATTCGCCAGTAAGAACTCTCAAATTATCCTTTTTCGTTTTCCTTTATTTTGTTATCCTTTTTTGTATATTTATCGTTGCCATTTTTTCCGTTGCCATTATTTCCGTTGCCATTTTTTCCTGTTGCCATTTTTTCCGGTTGCCATTATTTCCGTTGCCATTTTTTCCGGTGCCATTATTTCCGTTGCCATTTTTTCCGGTGCCATTTTTACCTAAATTCGAGAATTCGAATTGCTTGAGTGAATGTGTCCCATAAGAAATGTAAAGGGGAGAATCGCGTTTGAGTATAACTTGAGTAAGGTGGAAGTTGAGCAAATTTCAATGATTGATGACATATCTGTGTCTAAATACCTTTCATTAAAAAAAAAAAAAAAAAAAAAAAAATGAAGGAAATCGGCCGGATAGAACGGCCAGACGGACTGACTTTAGTTTTCATATTTTTTTTTAATATATAAGATAATGTGTAGATTTTTCTGCAGACTACCAAAATTTTCTCGCGGACCACTGCTAAATTCCCTCGGTAAAAATAATTTATTAAAATTATTATTTTAAAAAATTATCTTCCATGATAATGCAGACGATTTCCATATTACAGAAGTAATATAACACCAAATATCCAAAAAAAAGTCACTTTTATTCTCAATATTACATAAAAAAAAAAAAATCTTTTGTTAAAAATAAAAAAAATCGATAACTTTATTTTAAACTATCGCAGATCGATGGTTCAACCATTCGTTTTAAAGGTATTGGCGAGCTCTTTTGAAAGATACTCATCATGAAAATTTACTCCCCTCAAGGGGGGACTTCCCCCCAAAGGCGGTGGCAAGGCTCCTACATACACATTTTTTTTTTTCCCAGTTGACTATCTCTGTTACAAATAATTATTTTAAATTTCAAAACGATTATTAACAAATAATTCTCTTCATACAAAATTTTGTCCTATACACCATGTCAAAAATTTAGAAAAAGCGGGATGGCAACGCAAGCTGTAGTACAATTTTTACCAAAAGTTGATAGGCACTAATTTATGTCAATGTGTAACTACATACCAATTTGTATGAAATTCTGTGCAGTAGTATCTGAGATACAGACGCCACAAAATTTTATCACACACACACAGACAGACAGACATTTTCTAAAACTATTCAAATCATGTTCTATAGCTCTCAAAACGTGTAAATCGATCAAAAACCCGAGGTCGAAAATTTTTACGAATCCAATACATTCTTCTATTGAATATAGAAGAAAGAAAAAATTTCTGAAATGAGTTTTTGCAGTTGGAGATTAAAATTAGGTGGGATAAAGTACTGCATTTAGTGAAAAATTTCGATATTGATTTTTCACCTGATTTACATGTTTTAAGGTCTCCCGAGACCCTAAAAGTGGTTTTCAGTGTGTATGTGTGTTGTGCAAAATATTCTGACTATCATATTTCAAAAACTGATAAAGAAAGGACGGCAAAACTTAAGACAGGCCTGGTGTATAAATGATTTTTCCAACTTTGAATAAAAATTGGGATCGTAGATTCATATCTCAAAAAGGACTCTAGCGATTTTCTTCAAAATTGCTATACAAACCCTTTTAAATTTCTTTTCGTATGTATTAGTTGATTAGTTCCAGAAAATTGATATTACGTCTTGTGTAAATAGGTCAATTTTAGGTCTAATACGTGCGTTCCTTTAACCCTTTTAGATGCAGTGAGCAGGGACCGATTTACTCACTTGGAGGCCCAGGGCACTCATGTTCAATGGGCCCCTTTTCCTTATAATTTAATATTACAACAAACAAAACAAACTGCATATTTTTGAATAACCCATCTAAAAATTCTTTTCACTTTTCATTTTATTGGTAAGAATAAGGCTTAACTAGATCTTATGCTTGCCTATTGGATCAACATACATCGCGCTCATGTATCTACGCTGCGGTGCATGCCTCGGATTTAGTTAGCCTGTAAGAGTGTGGAAGGCAGTATTGGTAGTATGCAGTTGTATTTGCGTTTAGCAAAAATATTGCAATTTTTTCGATGTGCTGATAGTTTCTTTGAACGATCATACTGCCGATTTATAAAAGAGTGCAGTAATACAATTAGTAGTATATATGCAGTAATACAATCCAGCATGAATTTTAATAATCTATTGACGAAAAAACAACGATCATTATAGGAAAATTTTGATTTTAACTGTTTTTTTTTTAATGTATGATGGAATTCCTTGAAGACCCCCTCAGTGTGAGGGCCCAGGGCACATGCCTCGAATGCCCTGCCTTAAATCAGGCACTAGTAGTGAGCCCGCACCCTGTCTGGGATCACCAAAATATTCTTATTTTAAATATTGAAAATATGCGATAAACGACATAAAAATTAGTTTAAAAATTATTTTAAACCTTCTTTATCAATAATAAGCATCAGTACTACAAAATTCGTTGCACACTTTTTGACTGCAAGTAATTCTTTAAAAACCTTTATTGTGGGCTCCACTGCAATGTTCATATCTCAATTTTTCCAAAGTTCTTCTGATGCAGTGGGTGCAGCCATAAATTGTAAACGGCAACTATGTAAATGGTACTTGTGAGCTGTTCAGAACTTTATTAGATTGCTTCCAATTACATTTGCTGAAATTCAAAATCAAAGTGTCCAGTTTTCGAAGTTCATCTGATCAGTGGCCCTCTTTGGGTATACCCTCAAAATTAAATTATCAACTGCAAACTTTACAAAATGGTACATGTGAACTATTCTAGAGACCTGATTAGACTACATACAAACATTTTTGCTGAAATTCCAACTTTAAAAGGTTGTGTGCCGGAAAGGGTTAAAAAGGCTCTAAGGATTATTTTTCAACTCGCCATATAAACTCCCTTTTAAATATCTTTTCGTAAGTAATCGTGCGTTTACGGTAAAGAGATGAGTTTGTCAAGTTTTGCTGAAAATTGGTAATGGGATTGAAGGATGATATTTGATAAACGGCTGCGGCTCTTTAATTTTGCACACAAATGTTAGATTTTTTCCTTTCAAAAAATGATTCATTTGTATTTTTTAAAAATATTTTATTATAAATATATTTTGGAAAACAGTATTTATCATACATTATTTACAAAAAAAAATATTATACATAAATGCAGGGCCCGAAATTTCAATTTAGATTACACTCGCAGACAAAAAAAGTTACTCGCCACAATATATGATTAACTTACTCTATTAGGTTGATTTCTTTATTAGGTTGATTTCTTTAGAAATCGACCTATTGCAATCACTTCGTTTATCTATATATCTCTATGGTAGGCGGTAAAAATGGCACCGGAAAAAAAGGCACCGGTAAAAATGGCACCGGTAAAAATGGCACCTGCGATTTGCGTAACATATACTACAATGAAAAATAACCGCATTATTGCTAAAAATTAGGAAGTATTTTGAGCTTTGTTTGACTATCGTGATGTATTTGACCATCACATACAAATACCTATATTATGAAAAAAAAGTATTGAATTTTTAATTTTTTATAGAAATATTATAGATATATTTTATAGAAAGTACTGATTTTAAGGAAAATTTTAGAAGGAAAATTAGACATTAGAAATTTAAATTAAATTGGTACAACATTCACTTAGTATATGTCTGTTGAAAGTTTGGTTGGGGGGGGGGGGGAGAGTTAGGAGACGACTGAAATAAAATAATTGTTTTTATATCACCATCTTACTGATTTTAATGAAACTTTGTATAATAATCACTTACTATTTATGAAAAAACTACAGTGTTCCATATACGGGGGGAGGGGGGGGGGGTCAGAGGTATATGTATTGAAAACTTTTTCAAACAATGCTATACAAATATGAATCCCATTCAGCATTATATACAGCTGAGGGGGCCAAGAGGGTGGTGCACGTAGATTTTCTTTTTCTTTCTTTCTTTTTAATCATTCATGACTCTTCTTGTTTTTAAAAAGTTTTAATATTTTAATTTAAATGTGTGATATGCAAAAATTAAATAAGTTCAATTTTATCACATTTAGCTTCAAAGTGAAATATTAAAAATTTAAAAATTCAATATTTGGAAAACGATAAAAACGGTAACGTTTACGTATTTTTCAAATGCGAAAACGGATTTAGAAAAATTAGAAAATGAGTAATTTAAGAAACTAATTTCTCCATTAATTAACAGAGTTACACTGGCAATCAAATTAGGTGAAAAACATAGTTATTAATAATTATTAATACTTTTATATAACTAACAATAACGATAGTTGCTATATAATTGATATATATATGTATGTATAGCTGATAATAACCATTAATAGTTATCGCTATTATTATTATTATTCAAATAATACTATCAATAGTATCAGTACAGTATATATATATATGTACTATTAATATATGTAATTATATTATATATTAGTATATATATTATCAGTAATTATTATATCAATACTATCTTAGAGTATTTAAATTTATTTAATGAAAACTTAATTTTAAAAATTATATATAAGATGGGTTCAAATGTAAAATATAGATTCTTTTCAAATTTATAAAATTATTTTTCTAAAAATTCTAGGTTATAGCACTTTGATGTTTGCTTCTGAATGTGCAACTGTCATGCAGTAAAAGATAATTTTTCAAAAGAGGATTTGGCATGTTAGTCAGTTTTGAAATGTGTGACAGTTTCAGTTGTCCATTTGTTCTTCGCAGGTGGGTACACGGTGAAGGGGGATTATATGATTATTGTATACGAAGAAAAGAAAAAAAAATCACTTATTCAGCATGAACGTCACAGACCTGTTATTAGTAAAGTAAAGTATTATACACAGTAAAGTACATAGTAAAGTATTTCAACAATGATTTTCTTTCCAGAACAAAATGTCAAATTATTTAGTAAAGATATAATAATGAAGTATCAATCATATCATTAAAAATTTTCGATTCAAAAGAGTTACTTACAAATACCTCCATTTCATAATTTTTATTTTTGATTGATCTGCAATACCATAATAGAATTTTTAGTACATTAATATTTGGTCTCCTTTTGTGGATAGTTCATGTAAGGGTGCTTTATTCCGTGGTGATTTTTCCATGGCTGATTTTTTTTGTCGGATACCAAGTAAAAGGGCACTTTTGTAATAAGCAAATCGCAAAATAATAAATATGAATAATACATTTGAAGAATGATTTCTAAATCACATTTCTAGAAATTTCAATTGATTGAGTACAACATTCATTTAGTATATACCTGAGGGACGGGGGTGGGGGTAGTACCGGTTGTCTTCTTACCGATTTTAATGAAACTTTATATAATCGCGTACAATTTGTGAAAAAATTAGAGTGTCAGACATAATTGGAGGTGGGTGGCAGAGGAAAACAACATGATTTTTTTTTCTTGTATCACAATTTTACTTATTTTAATTATATATTCTATAATTATCACTTACTTTTTTATTAAGATCAAAATGAGGGTTATATATACCTAGAGGGGGGGGGGGGCAAAAGTGTTTGCAGATGAAAAAAAAGTTTTTTAAACTGCCCTAGTATCGATTTAAATAAAACATTGAATATATACTTACTGTTAAAAAATTGCAGTGAGTGTTACAGATATCTTGGGGGGGGGCAGCAGAATAAGAAAAGTAGTTGATTTTATATCGCCATGCTACCTATTTATATGAAATATTGTATGACTATTACTCACTTATTTTATTAAAATTATAATGAAAGATACATGTAGTTCAAAAAAAAGGGGGGGGGCAAGTGAGTGGGGTAGATGAAAAATAAAACAATATTCTTAAATAATACTTATTATCGATTTTTTTATTGGCATTTTGTGTTACTATCAATTACTTTTAATGAAAAACTACAGTGAAGGTTACATGTCTAGGTGGGGGGAGGCGGAAAAAATCGCACCGGAAAAAATCGCACTTGGAAAAAATCGCACCGGAAAATATCGCACAGGAAAAAATCGCACTCGGAAAAAATCGCACCGGAAAAAATCGCACAGAAGAATAAAACTATATCACAGAACGTATTTCTAAACAGCTATGTAACATATATATATATATATATATACATACATATAACGAGAGAGAGAGTATTTTACGAAACAGTAATTTTCTTTTTGTTTATTTGAGATCTGTAATCTTGCAAATTCTCATTTTGACCGTGCGCATGTAAAAATGGCTGGGGTTAGAATAGTAATCGGGGGGGGGGGGGAGAGAAATGATGCCAAAAAGAATGGCTACGGTAAAAATGGAATTTAGGTAAATATGGCAACGGAAAAAATGGCAACGATAAATATATAAAAAATTGTAACAAAATAAAGTAAAACGAAAAAGGATAATTTGAGAATTCTTACTAGCGAATTATACGCTAAAATATATCAAGAGTAAAATATATTTCATCTTTGGTACTGATAACATTTTTCGCCGTCAGATATAAATGTGTATAGGTATATATGTGTTTTCCTAAGGTGCTCTGAATACTAGAATCATTCATTTTCCGACTTTTTCAGTCTTAAAGAAGAAATTTTAGCCTTTATTAATATATTTATTCACGTATTCAATATTTGTGCGATTTTATATCAATGTTAGTTATTAAAAAAGGAAACAAAAAAAGAATAAAATAAAATAAGTAAATAAAATTTAAATAAATTAATGGTTAAATAAAATAAATAAATAAATAAAGAGTTGAGGATGGGTGGAGATTGGAGGCTAATTTTACTTTTTGAGCATGGATAAACAGAAAAGCTTTCTTTGTGTAGACAATGGGGGAATTAGCAAGGAAATGTTTTTCCTAGAAGCGTTCTCCAGTTTTTTTCTTTCATCAGGTAATGTCATCGAGTAACCCTCTCCTATTCCAACCTCTGCTTTCATATTCTCACCTCACAGTTCACAATCATAATCTATATAGTGGTCCTTCTCTTTATAGCCCTACTCTTTGAACATTGAATAAAAAAGGAAAATTTTAAAGGCCAGAATTTGTGATATTTCCTTCTTTTCAGATACAGAAAACCCCCTTTACCTTCTTTACAGATGTTAAAATCTTGCTTTCCTTTCTAGAAGAATCTTGTTGTCGTATAAAAAGATGTAAATAAGTGAAGACAAAAGTATATTATACAATACACCTCTTTGAAAGGTTTGACATAAAATATTAAAAAGACATACAATCGAAATTTTAATGCACAATTTTGATTCGTGCAAATTTAGTCTACACAAGTGATTTTTTGCGTAATATTATTACATAAAATAATAATTAAGAATAATATTTTAAAATTTTTACCGTTTTCAAAGATAAATTCCGTTTGTTCAGTTTGTATTATTTAATGAAGTATTATGAATTTATGTTTTTCTAATATAATAATTAAATTTTAATACTTATTATGATTTCTTAAGTTAAGTACAATAATAATAATAATAATATGGTGCGTCACTCACACGACTTTCTCTTACCCTGAAATTTAATACTATAAATACAGGTTACAGATTAAAAGGTAAGATAACTAGTACTGTTATGTAAACCTGTGTTAAACAATTCAAATTAGGCTTCGGAAGAGTTTTATATGATAATTAGTTCAGTGTGAGGAGGGCGGTAGCCCCCCCTCAAACCCCTGTTTCATTAATGCACTTACATTTATATAGAATTGAATTCGGTTAATAAAAAATAATTCTGTTTTTAAAAAATAATTTATTAAAATTATTATTTAAAAAAATTACCTTTTATGATAATGCAGGCGATTTCCACATTAGAGAAGTAATTAACTAAATAATAAAAAAAAAGTTGAATTTATTCTCAATATTACATATATATATTTTTTTCTTCTTCTTTAAAAAAAAAAAAATCGATAACTTAATTTGAAATTATCGCACATCGATGGTTCAACCATTCGTTTCAAAGGTATTGGCGAGCTCTTTTGAAAGATACCCATCATGAAAATTTACTCCCTTTGAAGGTTGACTTCCCCCCCCCCCCCAATTTATTTCCTAGTTGACTATCTCTATTACAAAAAAATATATACTCGCTTCATTTGGTTTAGTGCAGTCTATAGATGTTAAACTAGACTTACCTGCAATTTCTCTCATAGACGTAATGTATTTGAATACTTTTGAGTGTCCCTGTACACGAACAATTTGCTTCATCTCAACAAAAAGCTTACTGTAGCATCCCTATATGATACATTTAGAATACCGAGTTTGGAATTCCTGCAACTATATGTTCTTGAGATATGCTGATAACAAACACACAGACCATTCGCTAAAAACATGATTTTCGTATTCAGGGGACCTTAAAACTTGTAAAAATAACAAAAACTCAATTTCAAAAGTTTGACCCTAAATCAATTCTTTTTGGACCCTATGGGTAAGAGAAAGTAATAAGTGATGATTACATTGAAGATGGGCATTAGTTACAAAATATCTTTTATAATTAATCATCTGAAGTATCACAAATTAAGTTATTGCATTTTTTTTTTTTTTTTTTTTTTTTTTTTAATTCAATAGAAAGTATTGGATTGGTAAAAATTTTCAACTTCCGGTTTTCGATGGAATTACATGTTTTGAAAGCTCCAGAAAACGATTTGACCATTTTTAGAAAATATATGTCGGTCTGGGATCCCGGAAAAAAATTACATCGGTAAAAAGGGCACTTTTCAAATCGCAAAATAATAAATATCAAATAAGGAATTTACAGAATGACTTTCAAATTACATTTTTAGAATTTCATTTGATTTGGTACACCATTCATTTATTTTACATCTGAGAAAAGGGGGGGGGGGGGGCTAGCAGCAAATGGAAAGAAAACAATTGTTTTTATACCACCTTCTTACCGATTTTAATGAAACTTTGTATAAGCACGTACAATTTGTGACTATCACAATGAAGTACATATTATATACCTGGAAGGGGGGGGGCAGATGAAAGTAAAATATATTATTCTTTAAACTACACTATTATTGATTAATATATATATATATATATATATATATATATATTCTGTATATACAACGTACTGTTTAAGAAAAATTACAGTGAGTATTGTGAGTATTACACATATCTCGTTTACTAGGTGGGGGGGGGGGGGGCAGAGTGACGAAAATGGTTATTTTTACCATGCTACTTATTTATATGAAACTTTGTACTATCAATTACATTTTATTAAAATTATAGTGAAAGTTACCTGCAGTTGATAAGGGGGGAGATTAAAAATAAAAAATTATTTTTAAAAAACACTTATTATACATTTTTTTTTTTGACATTTTGTGTAAATATCACTTACTATTAATGAAAAATTACAGTGAAGTTACATATGTCTGGGGGGGGGGAGTACAGAAGGAAAGAAAATGAATGTCTATATCACTATATTTTGCATTTTAATAAAATTTATTATAAATATCATTGAATAATTAGGAAAATTTACCCTGATTATTATGTATATCTTGGGTGCTATGGGGAGGGGCCAAAAGAGAAAAATGATTGCATAAGTATAACGATGTTACCAGTTTTAATTAAAATTTCAAAAACTACTACCTACATTTAATGAAAAATTCCAAACAGTGCTACATGTATCTAGGACGGGGGAGGGGAATATTGCTTTTAAAAAACTTAAATAGGAAAATTTGCGTAAATATATCTTATTGTTTATCAAAAATTGAAGAGAAGAGGAAAATTGAAGAGACACTACCCGGTGAGAACTAAGGGCTAATATGTTTTTGTACCATCTTGTTGCTCGTTTAATGAAACTTTGTAGAAATATTACTCACTGTGTATAAAACATTACAGTGAGGGTTAAGTATCAGTTTCTTTCTCCTCCTGAGTTTGTACGCAAAAATTCAATGTTTGATTTAAATCTGAAAAATGCTACTCAAAAATGAAATTTCTTCTTTTAATCGGTCTCTTTTACCTCCCCTCCCCCCTAGAAATTAAGAACTTATGCTCTCGTTGATGTTTAGCATCAGTTTTACAAGGAGAAATTAAGAGTAGTGCCTTTTTAATACGAACGATAGTAATTTTTTTTTTTTGTTTCTACGAGGGGAAGGGGCGGGGGAAGTGGGGCAGATTTAAAAAAAAAAAAAAAAAAAAAAAAAACTGCTTCAGAATAATCTTTTACCAATACTTGATATTAATTTTTAATTAATGTCTGATCTGAACATTGCATTGAATTTGTGCCTACTAACTTAGAAACTGAAAGATACTGCAATGCATAGTCCTCTCTAAAATTTTTCATAAACAATAAATGATATTTATACAAAATTTCCTATAAATATGAAGCGACGTGATTTAAAAACAATCATATTTTTTCTCTCTGCCCCCCTCCCCCCCCCCCCTCGCTAACTTCAGGTATAGGCTCCACTCAAAATAATATTTCATTAAAAGTAGGTGATAG